>JBBYHK010000015.1:13567277-13585838 GCA_038382065.1 Adansonia grandidieri | reverse complement strand
TTTGATTTTGAAATGAAAATGGTCTTACAACTATTCCCTAAATGTTTGTGCCTTTTTCTTGAGTTAAAACCTTGAGTAGTATGATCAACGGGTTATTTCATCGTCCCAAACTACTCCGAGGCTGTGCAAATGAGTTTGTGATGCTCATGCCATTTTTTCTTTTCAGTCATAGACATTTGAATGTCAATGACTCGAGTTTGGACCCGTAGACATAAAAAATGAGAAATATCCCATGCTTTACCTTGTCCCTTGTTGGCAGCATGGCTTATTACAAATTGAAAAATCATTGTAAAATCCCAAACGATTTTTAGTGAATTTTATGATATTTTTCGCAGAAAGTGTGTAAAAATACCTTTAAAATGAGGTCTTGTTCACCTCAGGATCATTTCGGATGAGAGAGTTATGATCTTTCAAGTCTAAACTGTCTAGAACCTCAAAAATCCAAACATGTATTCTGGTTGGGCCGTTCAGGCCCACTAAATGACTTTTCCAAAATTTTCAAATATTTTTCATAAAATATTCATGAAATTCCCTTTTCATAAAGGTATCACTTGCAATTTTTTGATATCAAATAAGTCTAGGATTTTTCAAATTTTGACACATATTGTCCCTCATATACTCTGCCAGTAGTACAATCAATCCAAATTTGAAATTTTTTTCCCTTAGAAAATGACTTCTTAGGACATTGGGAATATTTTTAGATCGACCTTCGTCGAGTTAGCTTTCTAGCCATATCTTGTCCACCCTCTAAATCCTTCAAACCGATTTAGAATAAATTCAAGAAACAGGATAGCGCGATGCTGTCCCCTGTTTTTGGTCATGGTCTAAATAAGCTGTTTTCCCGAATTTCATCCCGAGACATTCGAATGTCTCCGTATCTCCCCGATCGGACTCGAGAACATACTTTAACATCCTATTGACTCGTATCAAGGCACAAACATATTTTACATCTTTATCATCCTCATTCACAGTTAATCTTTTTGCCAAAGATCGTCGAATGCTCACCCATTTTCTAAATCATGAACTTATGTCATCCACGGGGATACTCCAACCTCGTCCTTCCAAAGGGATACTCCAGCCCTATTTTTTAAAATTGTCCAGATTTGAAAATCTTTCTATGTCAAAATGATTTCTCATCTACGGGGATACTATAACCCTGACCTTTTGAGGGGATACTCCAACCCCGCTTCTTAAAATTGTCAAAATTTAAAATTCTTCCTTTGTCAAAAAATCTATTTTCCATTCATTGGGATACTCCAACCTCATCTTTTTGAGAAGATACTCCAACCCTATCTTTCAACTACAAATTAATCATTCTTTTTTCTTCTCGAATTTCCATGAATATGTCAAACAAATCTCGTTTAATCAAAAAATCCAGATGCATCTCAAAAATGGTCAATTCGGTTATTCCTAGATAATTGATGCCAATAGCAAGATAAATTCCCATAGTCCACCTATTTTCTTTATCATTGCATGGAATAATCCATGTTATGTTATTTCATTTATTATCTTACTAACATGATTTCTTTGTGATGATTATGTGCATTCATATTTTCAAAATGTTTCCAAGTAAAATTAAAGGTAATGTTCCGCGTGCGTATCTCTCTAGTGCCTAAAATGGAACATTCAATTTTCAAAGTAAAATCCAAAGGTCATTTTATTAAAAGTCTCTATATTCCCCATCTCTCTAGGGCGTAATGAGATTAAATCTTTTTCATCAAAACCTGGATCATTTTTATAAGATTCATGCATTCAAAGAGGGTTATATCAAAATAGTGACAAGTTAAGATTGAAAGAATCAAAACCGAGATAAGACATAGCTAGTAAGGTACCGATTTCGAGCGTCATGAAGAGGTTCATACCTTATCGCGCGTAACCAACTCCCAAACCCAAATGGCAAATCTTTGCATTACATAGACCATGGGATCGATGTTTTGAGTTTCGTAACTCAAAACATAGGTTTCAATGGGCATCCGATCATGCCTAGCCCGAAATGATCGATGGCAACTCCAAGCGTTGGCCATTTCGTAATGGTCATATGAGACCAATAAGATGAGTGATTCGTCTTATGGTCCCCTACTATGTCATAAGTCGAGAATCTGTACTTTCTCGTTCTCATAACTCCAAAGAATAGTCTTAGTCAGGAAGACATTTCTAAATCAGGAAAATATTTTAAGTCGTACGCACCCATAGATCCGTGAGGATCTACCCCTAGGGTACATTGCGACAAGAATGATTTCTTTCTTTTTCTACTTAAGTTGGCTCATGTAGTTCTTCTTCTTTTGGAGCTTCTTAATCTTATATTGTTTGTTCTTACTCCTTGTGTGATACTTGTTCTTGGTAAATCTCTATATCATCACTATCAAGAGATACCTTCCTCAAAGTTAAGTTAGCTTCATCAAATATAACATGTATTGACTTTTCAATAACCAAGGTTCTCTTATTAAACACTCTATAAGCTTTGGAATTTGTTGAATAGCCAAGAAAAATTCCTTCATCACTTTTTCCATTATTCGCATGTAAAAGATGAAAATAGCTAATGTTAGGTTTTCTTCCTTTAAAAAGTTCATATGAAGTTTTCTTTAGGATTGGCCTACCATAGCTCTATTTATAATGCAGCAAGAAGTGTTAATGGCTTCCACCCAAAAATACCTTGATAAATTATTTGCACAAAGCATGATTCTAGCCATTTCTTCCAAGGTTCTATTTTTCTTTTCAACAATTCCATTTTGTTGAAAAGTTCTAGGAGCCAAAAAATTATGGCTAATACCATTTTTATTACAAAATTTGTCAAAACTAAGATTTTTAAATTTTTTTCGATCACCACTTCTTACAATTGAAATAGAATAACCTTTTTCATTTTGGATAATTTTGTAAAAAATAATAAATTTTTTTAAGGCTTCATCTTTAGAGCTTAAGAAGAGAACCCAAGTAAACCTATAGCAATCATCTACAATAACAAATCTATATTGTTTACCTCTGAAGCTTCCTAGTAGGACCAAAGAGATCAATATGAATAAATTGTAGTACTCTAGTAGTTGAAACATTATTAATTGGTTTGAATAAAGCTCTCCTATGTTTCCCTTGAATACATGCATCACATATTCTATCATTATCAAATTTCATTTTTGGCAATCCAATAATAGGTGTGTCTATATCGATACAAGAATTAAAAAAGAGATCGTTACAGCCGTTGTATCGATATAGAAGGCTGAGTATCGATATCTGTCAAGTTGTATCGATATAGACACACCTATATCGATACTTTCAGGGGTTTCAATCAAACCTTGGCTACTGCCAAATAATGTATTGATACAGATAGGGTGAATATTGATACTCACTATAATGTATCAATACATGCTGATAAATATCAATACAATTGAGGGTTTTAAGCATAGTATCGATACATTTTTGCATTGTGTCGATACATACCTTTAAAATCCTTTGTAAAATGATTTTTCTTGGATTAATATTCACTCAAACATATCTCAAAAAAATTCTAAGTATAAATATGCATTTTGGAATATATATTTTTGAGAAAATACAAACTTAGTACTTTTTCAAAATATTTTTCAATTTTAACATAAATACAAAGTTGGAAATAATTGAGTGCAAATTAATTTATCTTAAGTTATTTGTTATATCAAAATTGAAATTAATTCAAAGCTAACAGTAAGCTCTTTAACCCATTTTGAGAAAGATAGATTACCTTCTAGGAAATTTTTCAATAGAATATTATTAGTATTTAAAAGATTTGAACATTATATACTTTTAACCCTTAAATTTTGAACAAAATAAATTTTTTCAATAAAAAAGTTTCTAACAAAGTGTTATGAAAAGAGTTTCTAACAAAGTGTTATGAAAAGAGTCAGGGAACTTCCTGGTTAAAGGGCTCGAACTGAGATAATACCTAGCCCATGAAAAAGAAAAATGATAAAAATATGAATTCATTGAGGCAAGATGTTGTAAATAGATTGAGAAAAGAAATGATCTTTCTTAGGCATGAGAGGATAATAGAGTTTCAATTCCACATACCCGTAATACATGCTTCATCTGATATTTCATATTCGTATCTTTTCATGATCATTTGTACCATTTAGGTGGCGTTGGCATTGCCTCAATTCCCATGCATCTATCTTTCATTGATACTTGCATTTTTATCATTCCACATGCATTTGCATTATTCTTAACAATAGCATTCTGCACATTTTCCTTATTTGATTTCTATGAACAATGTTATTATCTTTGGAATCATTACATATTTAAGTAATTACAATTACATCAGTCATTGAATAATTATGCATTCTCCAAAGCGTTGATGGTGATATTTAAAGCATTCAAAAGAATTTTTAAATTTTTGATAGTGATATTTGAAGCATTTAAAAGAATTTTCAAAGTTTCGATAGATGTCTATCGCCCTTTAATGCATTCTATTTTCAAGTAGGTGAAAAATGCTTTGAAAAAATTTATTGCCTTTTCATGCAATCTTTTATCAGATAGGTGAAGAAGACTTTGAGAAAGCTTTGATGGTGATAATTGAAGAATTTAAAAGAATTTTCAAAACTTCGATAGATTTCTATAGCCTTTTCACATGATCTTATTGTCAGATAGGTGAAAAGGCTTTGAAAAAATCTATTGCCTCTTCACGCGATCCTATTGTCAGATAAGTGAAGAAAACTTTGAAAAAATATATCACCTCTTCATGGGATCTTATCATCAGGTAGGCAAAAAAGGCTTTGAAGAAATCTATCGCCTCTTCACGCAATCTTATTGTTAGGTAGGTGAAGAAGGCTTTCAAGAATAATGGTGATATTCAAAGCATTCAAAAGAATTTTCAAGGCTTTGATGGTGATATTTAAAAATTTTTTAAAAAAAATTCAAAGCTTTGATAGATTTCTATCGCCTCTTCATGCCATCTTATTGTTAGGTAGGTGAAGATGGCTTTGAAGAAATCTATCACCTCTTTATGGATCCTATTGTTAGGTAAGTGAAAAAGGTTTCAAAGAAATCTATAACCTCTTGACACAATCCTATTGTCAAGTAGGTAAAGAAGGCTTTAAAGAAATCTATCGCCTCTTCATGCGATCCCATTGCCAAGTAGGTGAAAAAGGCTTTCAACTAATCTCTCACCTTGTCACGTGATCCCATTGTCAGGTAGGTGAAAAGGCCTTCAGGAAGCTTCGATGTTGATATTCGAAGAATTTTAAAAGAATTTTAAAGGCTTTAATGGTGATATTCAAAACATCTAAAAAAATTTTCAAAGTTTTGATAGATTTTTATAGCCTTTTCTCACGATCCTATTGTCAAATAGGTGTAGAAAGCTTTAAAGATATCTACCACCTTTTCATGTAACCTTATTCTCAGATAGGTGAAGAAGACTTTGAAAAAGCTTCAATAGTGATATTTGAAGCATTTAAAAGAATTTTCAAAGATTCAATAGATTTCTATCACATTTTCATATGATCTTATTGTCAGGTAGGTGAAGAAAGCTTTAAAAAAATCTATTGCTGATCCTATTGTCAGCTAGGTGAGGAAGGCTTTGAAGAAAGCTTTAAAAAAATCTATTGCTGATCCTATTGTCAGCTAGGTGAGGAAGGCTTTAAAAAAAATCTATCACCTATTCACACGATCTTATTATAAAGCTTTAAAGTAATTTATCACCTTTTCATGCGATCCTATTGTCAGGTAGGCGAAGAAGGCTTTGAATAAATCTATCACCTCTTTATGTAATCCTATTATTAGATAGCTGAAGAAGGCATTGAAGAAACTTCAATGGTGATATTCGAAGCATTCAAAAGAATTTTTAAAGCTTCAATGATAATATTTGAAGCACTCAAAAAAGCTTTCAAGTATTTAATGGTAATATTCAAAGCATTCCAAAGAGTTTTCATGCCTCTTCACATGATCCTATGTTTGGTAGGTGAAGAAGGCTTTGAAGAAATCTATTGCCTCTTCATGTGATCCTATGTTGGGTAAGTGAAGAAGACTTTGAAGAAATCTATGGCCTTTTCACATGATCCTATGTTAGGTAGGTGAAAAAGGCTTGGAAGGGTGTCCTCTTCATGCAATCTTATTGTAAGGTAAATGAAGGAGGATTTAAGTTAACTTCATTCGATTAAGCAGAAGGATCGACGAAGTTTGTTATTGGTTAGTTTCACTTGGTTAGGAATCATTTAAGCAAGGTGTCCTCTTCATGGGATCTTGGTATAAGGTAAATAAAGTAAGATTTAAGTTAACTTTGTCTGATTAAGTAGAAGGATCAGTGAAGTTTGTTATTAGTCAGTTTCACCTTGTTAGGAACTGGTGGAGCAAGTTGTCCCCTTCATGCAATCCTATTGCAAGGTAGGTGAAGTAAGATTTAAGACAATTTCATTCAGTTAAGCAAAAGGATCGGTGAAGTTTTCCTATATTCGCTAGTTGGTGTATGTGTATATATATGTATATATATGTAAAAAAAAACTTTTTAGAAAAGCTTATGAGGCCTGAACAAAAATGTGTCTATTTGGTCTTTGCACTATTCCTAATTCTCAGCAATGACCCAAAAAAGGCAACTATAGACACCTAATTTTATCTGCGCACCTCTCCTAATAATCTAAAAATATCCGAGAATGACAACTAATTGGCTGCTCGATAAAGGTTAACTTCTCCAGGTGGACTAGACATTTTTAAGGCCCATTTAGTGGTGCTTAAATGGCCGCAGGTGCATGTGACAAAAAAAAATGTCATTTCGAGGGTCGATCTCAGATAAAAAAGATGAACATTAAAGTAAAAATTAGTTTTTAAATTTACACTTGTGAAATTTTGAAATTTATTTTTGTGGATGTTATCACGATCAAATTTTTCATTTTTAGAAATTTTTTCAAGAATTTTTCATTAAAGTTGGGAAGTTGATCATTGTATATTTTTACTAATACTTATGTGGTATTTATGCCGATATATATTTCAAAAATCAAAAAATATTCAAGGAAAAAATTATAATGGCCTTTTATACCATAAGGTGTCAAGTTATCCATTTTAGTAATAATTTTGAATTTTTTACAGTATCGTGAGTATCATATTTGTGAAATCTTTTTCGATAAAAATTGTTTTGGATTTCAAATTTTCATCTTTATTATTTTTATAAATTAATATTTTGATTAATGTGTTGGATAAAATCCATTTTTATAAAATTTGAAGATATTTTTGAAATTGTTTTGTTTCCAAGATATAAAGTTTTTTACTTCATAAATTTTTTGAAAAAATTTTTCTGAGTCTATATTTTTTAAAATTCTTTAAATATTATTGTTAAATTCATATTAAATTAGTTTTTCAAAATTCAATTTATTTTATGAGTTTTTTTTTTTAGAATTTTTCTATTTTTAAAATACAAAATTTTCTACTCCATAAATTTTTTTGCAACATTCTTCTGAGTTTATAATTTTTAAAATTCTTCAAATATTTTCATTAAATTCATATTAAATCAGTTTTCTAAATTTCAATTTATTTTATGGGTTTTACATTTTTTTTCAAATGATAATTTTTTTTTTGAAAGGGTTTTTGCTCATAAAATTTTACAAGTTTGAAATTCTGCCTTTTTCTTACACATAAAATTTTTTAAAATTTTATTTTTGAATTTTTATGTCAAAATTATATTAATTTTACTTTTAATAGGATAAATCATATTTTTCTATTTTATGAGCCTTAAAACCTAAAAATTTTTCTGGTAGGCCCAATAAGCCCATTAATTTTTTGAAAAGTCCAATGAGTTTATGTTTTTAACAAGTTCAAGAAGCTTGTTTTAATTAAATTATTAATTAAATTTATAATAAGAAATTTTGTTTTTTAAATACATAATTTTTAATTTGTTATAATTTAGTACCTATAATTTATTTTTATTCAAATTAAATTTTTTATCTTTCATATCTCTAGAGCATGGCTTGGAGGTTACTAAGAAGTTCATTTCTTAACATTTCCTTAGAATACAAGTGTTTTCCTTTCTCATTGAACAGATAATGTATTTTTGCATGTGCTATCACGTGATCTTTCTTTATAACTTGTATAACCTTCGCATAACTTTCATTGCATCCACTACTTCTGTTAACCTCTCTCGCTCCCACTACCCATGATTGATGTCACTTTCATTTAAATTGTCTCCTAATAACTTTCCACTCTTTTCGTAAGTATTTATTGTAACTTCTTTTTAGAAATTATTATCAAAGGTATAAAGATTAAAAGGTATAAAGATTTCATTTTAGCTCTTTTAGCATTTAGGCGGACTTTTAGCTATTAAGAATTCTATAGCTACCAAATTCGTACCATATTTAACCATTTATAGCCTTCATCACCATGACTTGCCACCGCACTTATTCTTTAAGGTCTATTCTAATATTATCTCTGTCATCTCCCTACAACATTTTATTTTACTAGTTTGCAATGTTTGTTCACACTATCAAGAACCCATGACCCAAGGTAATCTCCAAGCTTGTTTTGCTAGCAACACCAAATTATCTTTTAAGCTAGGTTCTCCCCCAATTCCAAAATAACAAAGATTGTCCTAATGAATTCATGAATACGCCTTCTATCACTCCCAAGTCCTATGTACCCACCAAAACCTTGCAACTATCATATTAAGCTCATGAATGAAGCTTCGAGGCAGTCTAAAACAGCCCATACAACACATTGGGATTGATTAGGCAACAACTTGGATAATAAGGCTTTACCATCGTAGGATATCTAACGACCCCAAATCCTTTTAATGTATTGTAGAGCCTTTTTTTTCTTTGCTTTACCAAATCAAGGAATTTATGAAGTCCCAAAGGGCTCAAAACATCTTCCTTCACAACCAGCCCTGTATGAGCACTAGAAAAAACCACTGATTTATTTTGTCTCGACACTCATGTTGATTAAGAAGTGCTAGTGCTCCGCACTGTTCACTCTGCAAAATATATATATATATATATATACACATCATCAGTAAAGAGAAAGTAGGACACTTGGATAAGGATTATTTTCATGATTTCATTTTCCATAAATTAATAGGTCAATGTATTTTATAGATATAATCAAAAGAAGATGAAGATGTCTTTGAGGAAAATACTTGTTGAGTTTAAAAATCAAGAAATCATAAAAACACAAAGAAGAAAAGAAAAGAAAAAATCAACATAAAGATTTTAACGAGGTTCGACAATATGCCTATGTCTTCGAGAGTGGCGGCTGTAGTTTTTATTCACTATTTTAATTTAGGGTTATATGAATAATATATTTATACTAACCCTACCAAATACAATTTACAAAATTACCCTTGTATCTCCACTTCGCTCTAGCATGTGCCCACTTACCTCTCTTTACAACAATACTTCATCTGTTAAACTTTAAATTTCATTACGATCAAAGTCTCAAGTTTTAATATTGAGAATAGAAAAGTGACATTAATGAATGAATGTGGAAAAGTTGACTCATCTCAAATCATGTTGTATATAACAAAGTGTTTCCTTTAATTAATCATCGTTGATTGAGTTTTGCAAATACATACTCATTTTAATCAATTCTTTTATATTTAATCTATTTGAGGGGAAAAAAAACCTTATCAAACCTTGAAAAATAGTCTCTACCAAAAGCAAACCACACAACTTCTAGGAAGATGACAACTTCTCAATTCTCTCGGTAGAGTGGGAAGAGCTTCAATGGCGGTCTTTCTAGTTTTTGAACAATATTCCGCCTAATGTTCACTGGAGATGGTTGTCAAAAATCTTTCAACATCATGATAGGTAAGTAGTGGATGTTTTCATCCCCGAGAAGAGGAATAGCATAGGGGAAAAAAATTTGGTTTCGTCAGGTTTGATAATCTTCATGATGCTTGTCGAGCTATTGGTAGGTTGAACGGAGTGTGGCTTTTAGATTCCAAAATAGGCGTAAGCATGTTAAGATTTAACAATAGATCATCCTTTTGGAGAAGAATGAGAAAAGATGATGAGGCCACATATACTGGCATATCCTCAGACCCATCCATCAAAAAGGTTTACAAGGAGTTTCATGATCTTGTTTCTCGAGGCATGGTGGGAACATAAATACAGGCAAAGATCTTTCAAACAAGTGCTTCTCAGTCAATATGTCTCTAATGACCATTTCGTTGAGGAAACAATCCCAATATCTAATTCATTGTTGCTTTCTAAAGAAAAACTGGGCCTAAAAAAAATCTTTCAAAGTTATGGTGGTTGACAATGACCTTTATCGTTTTAAGCTTTGTGTAGTAAGAAAGGCCAAAAGATACTTTGACGTTGAGTGGCTCTAAGAAAATGTCAAAATCGAGGATGTTTTTATATCTAGGAAAAAGGAATATCTACGAAATACTTTCTGATTGAATTCTTTGATGAGGAAACCATGGGGTGAGTCAATGGCTATCCAACATATTCATCCCTGGTCAATGATAGGATTATTTGATCTGATATGAAGGGCTATCTTTATTTGCTTGGAACGAACTTTGGTTTAATAATATAGCCAGTTTATGGAGGCAATTGATACAGGCTATAGACATGACAAACTACTCTGACTATTTCTTTTGTATGGGGTTATGTCTTCCATTACAAATATCACTCGCAGTATCAATGAAGTTATCAAAGTAGATTATGGTGGTAAATCCTTTCAAGTTAAATTACAGAATTTTGCACTTCAGACTCTTGATTGTAAAAAAAAAAAAAAATGTAATCCAAGCTATAAAAGCCACGAGAATGTCTCCAAAATATTGGAAGATAAACAGTGGATTTTCAGGATGAGAGTGGAGAAGACTAATCTTCCCAGACATGGCATTAACTGTCGTCTCCTACACAACAAAGAAGTGGTGATGGAATCGGAGCCAAGTCCCGAGAATGACTAGCTCGAGCTGGCAAATGGTGCACTTAAGGATTATTTGAATGAGGAAGGTGCGCATGAGAACATTTATGGCCAGAAAATTTGTCAGCTCTGAAAATGTAAGGGTGGAACCATGCAAGTCACATTGCGAGCATGATGGGTTTCTTTCTAATCACTACCATAATGGGCCTTCTTCTCTTATCATGGACTTGGGAAGAGTGGGTAATGGGGCTATTACCACGGGCCTGGTCAATATGGATTAAGCTGGGCAAGCTTTCTTTTCTTGTTCTGTATCAGAGGACTCCGACCCACAAATAGTTTCTGAGAAACACTCCAGGAAAATCAAATTTCTAAATGATCTCAAAGATGCAGCTATCGAGTCGATAAAAAAAAGAAAAAAAAGAAAGGAGCTGAGGAAGAAAATCACAGCTAGGAAGGGTAACTGTAGCAAGGCAAATTCGTTAATGAATCCCTCTTTAAGGGGATGTTATAAATAGGCAAAGAATTTTATTGGTGGCGGCGGAAAAGACTTGGTCTTTGGGAAAGTCTCTAGGTTTCTCAACAGATTGTGATGATGATTGAGTAATTGAGAGATTAATTTCTATCGAGGAAAGATACTGAACCGGTTACTGCAGGTGCTAATCCTTTCCTCCTTTTCTTTTGCTATTCTTATTTCTGGTGTTTTCGTATTTTTGGGTGTTACAATCCAGGTATGAAGGTATTCTGCTGGAACATTACAGGTTTGTTCGGTGGTGTCAAAAAATCAATGCTTAAAAAATTTGATAAAAGGAATGAAGGCCAATATGTTTCTTATGCAAGAAACGAGAACGGAAATAAAAGAGACAGATATTCGCAAGACTTCTAGACTTTTAGCTTTTTTTTTTTTTTATCAATAATAAAATATTTGATAAAAGAAATTAAAACTAATAATCTTATTGTTAGATAGGAAAAATGCTTGATTTTATTTTCTTCATTTCAAATAATTTTATCCAAATAAATGATTAAAATTAATAAACTAAAAACTTAAAAATAAAATAAAATAAAATAAAATAAAAATCAAGGAAACAATCAATTATAAAAGCCTAACAGTATAACTTACCTTGACACTCCATTTGAATTTGTTTTACTTACTTAACTTGACTAATTACAATAAGTTACTAAGTTAGAGTTTTAATTTATTTATAAATATCCTTCTATAGTATTATAAAAATATTTCTCTTAACTAATTCAACTTTATGCAAAATTAAATTAAAAAGAAACTCATTAAACTTAAACTTTAAATTGGTTACACATGAAATGCTCGTATATTGTAGATCAATTTATCAAAATAAATGCATATGAAACATATGTTATAATAATTTATGCTTTAGTAAAGTATAGTTAATATTAATATATAATTTTATGTTATTATTTGTTTTCATTAAATTTTTTTAAATTATTGTTTATTGTTGTCCGCTTTCACCATACAAATGCACGAATTACAACAAGTAATATAGTAATAAAATAGAGTGTTGATCTCAAGAGAAATTATTACAAATTTTGATAAGTACTACAATTATAAAATTTAATCTTATTCAAATAAATGCTTAAAATTAGTAACCTAAAAACTAAATAAAAGAAAACAAAAACCATGCAAACAATCATTAATAAAAGCTTAGGATTACAACTTCTCAACACTTCATTTGAATTTGTTCTGCCAGCTTCGGTAATAACAATGAGTTGTTAACCAAAAGTTCTAATTTATTTATAAATATCTTTCAATGATCTTATGAAAATATCACTCTTTTACCAATTCATCCCTATGCAAATTGAATTAAAGAAAAACTCATTAAACTTGGACTCTAAATTAGTTACACTTGACAGACTCATATAATCTTATCTAACATACAGATCAATTCACCAAAATAAATGAATATAAGACATATGCTATAGTTTACAATTTAGTATAAGTATCATTAATATTAATATATAATTTTATGCTATTATTTGTTTTCTTTAATTTTTTTAAACTATTGTTTATTGTTGTCTGCTTTTGTTAACTTCACTAGCTTTGAATTAACCTCAGGTTTGATATAACAGTATCTTAAGCCTAATTAGCTTGTATTTAAGTGTTTTCAATTTTTGTATCTTTTCCTTAAATTAATTTGAAGATATTTTGAAAAATACTAAATTGTCTCAAACTCCTTAATACCAAAAATATATTCTTATTACTTGCTGAAAATATTTTTGAGAAAAGTTTTACAAATATTAAAGCCAAAAAAAAAACTTTAAAAATTAATTTTAATATGAATGTATTGGTACCCTCTATCTTGGTATTGATATAATTCTTGGTAGTAGCTTAAGTTTTTTAAAACCCTCGAATATATGAATACAAGTAGAATTGTATTGATACAATATGGTGTGTATTAATATATACATTGCATGTATCGATACATTGCTTATAACCGCTATAGACATTTGATTTTGGGCTTAGGTAATTTGAACTAGTGAGTTGACCCTTTCAGACCATTTATTAAGCTTTAGTCTAGTTAGAAAACCAAATTTTGGTTTTTTATCAAATTTGATTTTTAAAATTAAAAAAAAAAAAAAAAGGAAAGCTAAAATGGCAGGTTTGAAAAAAAAATATCAGATTTGAAATCAAAGATTAAGGTTGATTTTTTAATATTTAATAGGAATTTGGAATAAAAGGATTGATTAGGATTCGGAATTAATTAGGGATCAAAATTTTAGGATTTTATTTTGTGATTACTGTAAATTTGAAAAGAGAGATTGGTGATTGATTCTAATTTTTAATACTTGGTCCAGTAATCTCCTCTATAAATAGAACCTAAGAATTCTAATTAGGGTACATGAAAAAAAAGAAGGAACAGTGTTGCAAATTCTGAAAATTTTGGAAGAGACTTAGCTTTTAGAAAGGCACTTTTTCTTATTAAAATTTCGTGTAAATTCTTTTAGTTCTTTATTTATTTGGGTTTGTTTAAAAGGTTGTCAATGAAAAGTAGAGGCTTTTCGACTAGTTGTTTCAAATTTTTTTACCACCTTTAAAAAAAGAGAATTTTAATATCAATTATAAAAAATTCAAAACTTCCTAATTTCGTCGATTGAAAATTGGTAATGAAATTTTTCTGCCATTGCATCTAGATGTTCAAATCAAGTTTAGTACCTATTTAAAAAAAAAAAAATTGTAGATTAAAAAGAAAAAAAGCAATGTGCAAATAAATGGGGTGTTGCAATTTGAAGGACCTAAATTTGGTCCCAGCATTAAGGCCTGTGCATGAACTTGCACAGGTCCCGACCTTCATTTTTTTTTTTTTTTGAACTTCTAAATGTTTTCTTAGCTTTGATGTACTATTTATTTCATATATATATATATATATATATATATAAGTTATCTCTATGATATTATTATTGAATTTTTCTGAATAATTGATTTTTTTAGAGTAAATTGATTTTTATTAAATCATTTATGATTATACAATATGAATTTCTTTTATTTGTCTTAATTGATTGTCCTACTTGGATAAATATCATTAATTATAATATATTATTCATAATTCACTTTAAAAAGGTTGTAAAATAATTTGCTCTTACTTTAAAAATAAATTTTAATTGAAATTAATTGAGATTTTTTTAATGATGGAATTCAAAGAAATCGCAAATGGTTAACTTTTAAGAATTTTCTAGATGAGAAAATTTCATCGAAATTCCACTAGCACGATGGGGAGTTTAGTTGATAATTTTCAATATTAAAGGTTTTAGTTAATTTTTATAAATAAAAAAATTAATTAGAGAGAAAAAAAATTTAAAATTTTTTTTACTTCTATGCAGAAAATACTAAAATAAATCCGACGACAGAGTCACTTCAAGGGAGCAAATGGATTTTTTTTGAATGCTCTTGAGGTGAGAAATATTTTTAGGAATTCCATCAGCCTGATAGAGAATTTCTTAAAAAAATATTTCTAATATTTAATTTTTGATTAAAAATAAATAAATTAGATATTTAGATAAATTTTAGATTTTTTTTATTTTTTCTTAAAATAGTAAAATGAATTCGACGATGGAGTCAATTTAATGTAGTAAATGGATTTCCTTAGATACTCTTGAGGTGAAAAAATTTTTCTCGAGAATTGCACCAGTATAATGGAGAATTTCTTAGAAAATATTTTTTATATTTAAATATTTGATTAATAAATGAAGGCCTTCTAAACCATAGGACCTTTAGTTCAACATTAGGCTAACTAGGTACTATCTTAGTAATAGGCATTTTTGGGGTGCCGATCCTTCCCCACACGTAAACTTCCAAATCTAGTTCTGAATGCAGACCAGAACCTATTCTTTTAGGGTGCCTTAGTCAAGCTTAGGATAACTTTAAAAATAATAGATTCATATATGTGATCTAATCACACTTTTAAAAAAAGATTAGTGGTGACTCTCACCTTTTATGTTTATCAATCGAATTTGTATTTGGCACATTATGACAGTTTGGCGACTCCACTAGGGATGTTAGAGAGTCAAACCATAGTTAGTGTTAAGATACTATAGGTCTTTGTAATTGGTTTTAAAATGGCCATTCGTTTATGTTTAAATTTTTATTACATTGTTCTTTTCCTAATGTTTGTTCTTTTCTTTAATACACATGAAACTGTTAAAGGGTATGAATTGTTCCTCTGCACACACTGCACAAATCATATCATAAAGCCTTAGACTCGAGCTCGTCCTTTTGGAAGGGGTAAAGTAACTACACTCTTGTGAGGTGTCAACCTTCACATGGGCTAGGCAAACACTCTCAAGGTGTAGAGTACCAAAGCTTTCGTTAGGTAATAACCTCGACAGTGGCTAGGGAAATACTCCCACTCAAATTAAACCCTTTTCGATTGAAGCCTATAATGGGTGAGGATCAAGGTGCCTTGTTTGTCCTTCATGGTGATGTTAAGGAACAATTTGGGGCCCTTTTTAGACTCGTAAAATATCCTAACCCAGCATGTAAATAACACTTATAAAGCCAACTTTAGGCTAGAGTCGTGCTAACCCTTGTATAGAGATAACCCAAGATAGGACACATGAAGGAACATATCTTTTGTTTTTCAAGATGTATATTTTTATGCTTATGTTTTGATTTTTTTTTTATATATATTTTTCTAACCATTTTACTTTATTTTCTTTTCCTTTTCATGCACTCACATCATCATGACATCATTGGAATAACTTGCTACATAACTATTTTTAGTAAAAAAAGAACTTTCAAGTAACATACATGGCAAGCTACCAAAGTCTAAATCTGCCAAGTACGAGTCCTTAGATGATTTGAAGGCTAGATCAGAAGTGACTTAGCTAGTAGAAGGTGATTGTCTACTAGCAGGATATGTTTCATCTCTCCTAGAAAAAATCCACCTTAATCTTGCATAAAATGACCTAACTGATCTAATGAACATTTAGGGATCATAGAGTTCATCTAAGTAGGAAGCTTTTTGGGTAAAATATGGGGACATAACACTACTTCTTCCAATCAAGGTGGACAACAACTTGATAAGGGCCATAGTTCAATTTTAGGACCCTTCATATAAATGTTTTGTATTCAATGAGGTAGATATGGTCCCAACTATTGAGGAATATTCAAAATTGTTACACCTTTAAACTTTAAACCACGATAAGATATTTTGGAAGAACAATATGTGCTACCATCGGAAGCTTGCTGAAATGATAGGGATTAACAAGACAGAGGCCATTGAAAAACAAAAAAGAGGAAGTAGTTGTATTCCTTGGAATTTTGTTTGAGATTATATCACCAAAAATCTCAAAGAGGAGAGGGTCATAGATGGCTTTGGCTATTTATGGAATGGTCATATTTCCCAAGGTTTTGGGTTATGTGGAGATTGCAATGCTAAACTTTATTGGTTAGGTCAAACACCAAATAAATGCAGCACCAATCATCTCGGCATAAATAATTAGGTCTTTAAATCACTAAAAAAAATGAGGAAGGACGGTTCAATGAATGTGCACAACTGTCACACATTTGGATGATAAGCCACTTCATGTGCAAGGAAAGCAGATTTTGCAGACCATTTTTCCTCACTAATGTTCCCATCAAGGAGTTTCATGACAACACTTGGCCAGAACCCAAAACAAAATTGAATGGGTAGCATTCTTAAGAAAGTTGACAAGTCGAGATGTGGCATGGAAGGCTCCTTAGATGTGTCAGGATCAGACTTTATTCCAGTGTGGGGATTCGCCTTGGTTCCACTTCCGAGTTTATGGGAAGTTATCAGTTACGCACCGACTATGGTTCGAAGGCAAGCAGGCTATGAGCAATTTATCCCGATTACTCATGGGCTTAATTAGATGGACTTTGCTTACACAAATAAAGGGGCTTTAGGAAGGAAAGAAGGTGTCATCAAAGCTTGGAAGAAAACAAATTGAGTGTTGGGAGGGTAATTCATGAATAATATGTCCCCTAAATATTCGATGTGGCATATGAAGCAAGCCAAAGACATGGTGTTACCTCCTAAAAACAATGTAAGTCATTTGGTCCAAGTTATACCTCCTGACCCTATGATGAAAATAGAATTGGTTAAGAGAAAGCTATAAGAAGAGAAAGATGAGGTGAGCAAGAAAACAAAAACGTACGAGAGAAGATCAAAAAGTTAGAAGAAAGTTAATCTAAGCAAAATTAAAGGATTCAAAAGTTAAACTAAGACTGCGACGTATGGAAGACTATGTTTAAAGAACTTGATGATGTGGTCACTCAAAAGATTGCAGAGCTTGAGCATATGAGGGTGAAAAATGAGGAACCATACATAGAATGTATAAAATGGAAGGAAAAGTGCCAAAGGTTGACACTTAGACTTGAAAGGTTAAAAAAAGACTATGAACAAGCCCAAGACACGAGTTTGAGAAGACAACTACATCTTAGGCTTTTATTTGACCAAGTTTACATTGGTGCCTTACAACCAGAAGAAATGTATAATCAGATCAATGAGTTAAATGCAAGTTTGCAGCCATTCCAACCTCATAACCACAGATTATTTGAACTTTTAAAAGAGGCTCAGAATCATTATAGGCGGATAATGAAGTTTGTTTGGAGGCCACAGATGTTAGGCTGTATTTTCATGAGTGTTCATTAGAACATTATTGAGAATAATAATAAAGTTTCTTTTTTATCGATAATTGTTATATGGCAAATATTCCCCTTTTTTTGCATAACTTATTCATGCATTCATATTAATAGCTATGTGATAACTGACTTAGATGCATGATACCCTAACTTCTTAATATTTTGGTAACAAAAAGGTTCAAGGATAGCTCATTGACTAAATTTCACAAAGCCATCTGCTCTGTACCATTACGGTACTTGATCGTGAGTGAAAATCATGGCTGAAGAGCAATCTAACAATAATAAGAGAATAAAGAAAGCCCAAGAGGAAATGAGAGAGCAACTAGCTTAATTGATGGAAATGATGAAATAAATGAACAAAGGAAAATGGACAAAAACCTGAAAAACCTGATGATAGTGAAAAACCAAAATCTTGTGTAGAAGTTGGTTAGTGAGGAAATCCCTACTGCACATCCTAAAATGCTAGAGGTTACTGTTTCTATGATGAGGCCAAAGTCAAATGACTTAATTTAAGTTCCTAATTTGGATGACCTGGAAGAATAGAGGATGTTGAAACTCAATGAAGAGGAAACAAAAGAGAACTTTGGGTCTCAAAAAATAAGTCTTTTCAAAGAAAAACTTCG
>JBBYHK010000015.1:13496762-13567177 GCA_038382065.1 Adansonia grandidieri | reverse complement strand
AGCTGTGGAAGGAATGGATTTTTTGGGATCCATAGATGCTGCAAGACTTTGTCTAATGCCCGATGTTTTAATCCCCCCAAAATTCAAGACTCCAGAGTTTGAAAAATATAATGGCAAACAAAAGAGAACTTTGGGTCTCAAAAAATAAGTCTTTTCGAAGAAAAACTTTGAGCTGTGGAAGGAATGGATTTTTTGGGATCCATAGATGCTGCAAGACTTTGTCTAATGCCCGATGTTTTAATCCCCCTAAAATTCAAGACTCCAGAGTTTGAAAAATATAATGGCATTACTTGTCCTGTGACACATGTTACAATATACTGCAGAAAGATGGCAGCTTATGCAAATGATGACAAGTTGCTTATTCATGTCTTCCAATATAGTCTTACAGGCTCGGCTGCCAAATGGTATGTACAATTGGACACCGCTCATAGAGGGAATTGGCTAGGGCATTTATTGCACAATATAAACATATTATGGACATGGCTCTTGCTAGGATGGCATTGCAAGCAATGGAGAAAAAGCCAATGAAAAGTTTCAAAGAGTATACTCGAAGGTGGTATATCCAGCTGCACAAGTCCAACCATCTCTCACTGAGAAGAAAACTACCATGATGTTTGTTAGTATTCTTCAAGCTCCCTATTATGAAAAAATGATAGGGAACACTATGAAAAACTTTGCAGATATGGTGATCATAGGGGAAATTATCGAGAATGCTATTGAGAGCAAGAAACTAGAGGTGGAAGATACATCTGAGGCTAAAAAAAGGATTCTTTAGGAAAAAGGAATCTGAAGTTCAAGCAATTACTTTTGAAGGACCACATGGAGGATTTACACCTTACAGTCCATATATAATCCACTAAACCTATTATCTAAGTTCAAACAACATTGCTTATACCCACCTACACTATCGCCCATTTTTCAACCAACTTTTTGCCTTTGAACACCTATCCCACTAGTAAAACCTGTGATTCAATCAGCTTAATCGACCCAATTACCAAACAACCAAAAAGCACCATGACCTTATCAAGATAGAACTTCCATTGACCCTATCCCTATAACCTAAACTTAATTACTCCCAGATATCATCATGAACCATTTAATTGCACCTGTGTACCGTAAACCCATGAAACCTTCATGCCTTAGATGGTACAATCCCAATGCTCGATGTGATTACCATGCAGGAAATGCTGGACATTCTATAGAAGATTACACTGCATTAAAGTATAAGGTGCAAGGCCTAATTAAAGCCAGGTTAATAAACTTTGAAAAGAAAGAAGAGCCAAATGTCAATGGCAATCCTTTGCCTAGTCATGCTGGACCTGCAGTTAACACCTTGGGAGATGGTAAGGCAAAAATTATTAAAAGACATGTGAAGGATATTACAAACCTGTTGAGGTGAATCTTTGACATTCTAGTTAAAGCTAATATAATTTGCCCTGTGCTAGCAAATTTAAGTACTTATCGTAGGACATATGTCCCTCTAAGACCTATAAGTACGACATGGGGGTTGTAGGTCATTCGATTCAAGAGTGCATTGATTTTCAGCAAGAAGTGCAACAATTGATGGATTCATTCCAAGTAGAGTTCTCTAAGGATCATAAGAATGATGAGATAAATGTTACTGATGAGGAGGCATCATCAAGGCTATCTTTCAAGGGCAAACTGATGACATTTTTTTATGATGAGAAGTCAAAACTAGCTACAGTTAACAAGCTTGTCTTTACTTTTAATGTTCTAAGTCTATTCACTTATTTGGTACAAATAATCGGATATAGTAAGTGGAACAATTGAATAAATGCTAGCAGGTATCACTCTATTATCATTGTTGCTGAATTCTAAGCCTCATAGAAATGCATTGATAAAAGTATTGAATCATGCTTATGTCCCTTGACATCTCTGTTGAAAATGTGAGCCATATTGCTAAGAGTTTGGTGATTTCTAGCTACATAACTTTCAATGATGAAGAGATACTCATAGATGGACGAAGTAGTACTAAAGCCTTGCATATCAGGATAAAGTGTAGGACCCATACTATGGCTAAGGTGCTTATTAATAATGGATCTTCTATTAATGTCAAGCTTATGAGTGCCCTAAACAAGTTATCTGTGGACATGTCCTACATGAAAGCTAGTAGTATGGTGGTAAGGGCTTTTAATGGAACCCGTAAAGAGGTGTTGGGTGATATCAAAATCCCTTTACAAATTGGTCCTTGCACTTTTAAAGTCATTGTTTATTGGGGAGGCCATAGATTCATGTTGCAGGGGCTGTCCCTTCATTATTGCATCAAAAAGTCAAATTTGCTTTGGACAATAATCAAGTTGTTCTTTTAGAGAAAAAGATTTACTAGTCACTCAGCTGTCATCGATCCCATATGTGGAAACTGGTGAAGAAGCCTTGGAATGTTCTTTTAGATCATTTAAGCTGCTCAATGCAACATATGTGGGTAAATGTTCTAAAGCAGTGGGCATACCCAAAATAGCTTAGATGTTGTTTAATCAAACTGTCAAGAAAGTTTGACGAGTTAGAGCTGGATTGGGGAAATATTTGCAAGGAATCAGAAATATGCCAATCATACCAGTGAATTAGGAAAGATTTGGATTAGGACATAAACCAACATGGTAAGAGAGTGGAGAGATGATGGAAAACAAAAAGAGAGAAGGAATGGCTCATTACAAGAGTTATACACGAAATCTAGTGGACTGATTATGTCTCATTTGTACAAAACTTTTTGTTTAAGAGGATTTATCAACCTAAATACTCCCAAAAAAACACCAACTGAGGAAATAGATGAAGCTTTTTTGGACTTATCATTTCCTATGGTGGATAATGGAAGTCAACAAGAAGATCCCTTGGTGTATCCGACACCTCTAGGCACTGAACTGAAGAATTGGAAGATAATGAAATTGTTTGTTATTCTTGAACTTTTACCAAAGTAATTTAATAATTTATTCCTTAATGGTTCATGCCCAAGAACATTAAGGAATTTCTTATGTATTGGCTAATTTACTTTTGTTATTTTCAATTGCAATAATAAATAGAATGCATTTTAGTACATTTCCTCTTCATCCCATCCCATTTCATTTTCATATCGCACATATACCAATATATACCTTTTCAACCATTTTTAGGTCTGCAAAAAAATAAACATACAAGTGATCATGACAATGATAATTTGAGATTTAACTTTGAAAACTCTGTTCATATTGGCAAAGTTGATAATGAAAAAAACTTGGATGATCACATCTTATCACCAAATCTGTTGAGGTTAGTGGAACAAGGGGAGAAGTCCATAGAACCTCATCAAGAAATTGTGGAACTAGTTAGTCTAGGTGATGAAGAAAATAAAAAAGAGGTTAAAGTGGGAACACCACTCTCAGCTGATGATAGGCAGAGGCTAAAAGAATTGCTTCGAGAATATATGGATGTATTCAAATAGTCTTATCAAGATATGCCACGTTTAAGTACTGAGATTGTAGAGCATAAATTGCCTCTAAAGCTAGAATGCAAACCAGTGCAACAGAAGATAAGACGCATGAAACCCGAGATGTTGTTAAAAGTCAAAGAAGAGGTTAAAAAGCAATTTGATGTAGGATTTCTAGAAGTAGCCAAATATCCGTAATGGGTAGTGAATATAGTCTGAGTATTTAGAAAAAATGGGAAAGTACAAATATGCATGGACTATCGAGACCTAAATAAGGCAAGCCCAAAAGATAACTTTCCTTGACCTTATATTGATGCTCTTGTAGATAACACTGCAAGATATTCTTCGTTTTCTTTCATGGATGGTTTCTTGAGTTACAATCAGTTTAGGATGGCTCATGAAGACAAAAAGAAAACTACCTTTCTGACTATGTGGAGAACATTTTGCTATAGACTCATGCTTTATGGACTTAAAAATGCTAGAGCAACCTATTAAAGGGCAATGGTGACATTGTTCCATGATATGATGCACAAAAAAATTGAGGTCTATGTTGATGATATGATAGCCAAGTCTCATAAGGGGGAAAATCACGTAGCCATCTCAAAAAATTGTTTGAAAGGTTGAGAAATTTTTAAATCAAGTTGAATCTTGCCAAATGTACATTTGGTGTCAGTTCGAGGAAGCTGTTGGGTTTCATAGTCAGCAAAAGAGGCATTGACATGGATCTTGACAAAATATAAGCCACACAAAATTTATCCCCTCCTAGAACATAAAAGAAGGTAAGAAGTTTTTTGGGAAGGCTAAATTATATTGTTCGTTTCATCTCTCAACTTACGTCTAAATGTGATCTCATTTTTAAACTTCTACATAAAGACAACATAGGCGAATAGAATCAGGATTGTTAAGAAGCTTTTGAGAAGATCAAAGAATATATGTCAAATCCACATGTTCTTGTACTACCAGTCCCAGGGAAACCTTTAATTCTATATTTAACAATATGGGAAAGATCAATAGGATGTGTGCTAGGATAATTAGATGAAAAGGGCAAGAAAGAGCAAACCATTTACCTGAGCAAAAAATTCATTGATTATGAGTCTAAGTATTCACCACTAAAGAAGATGTGTTGTGCGTTGGCTTGGATAGCTCATAGGCTCAAGCAATATATGCTATACCACACTACATTGCTCATAACAAAGTTGGATCCCTTGAGATACATTTTTGAAAAGTCATCCTTATCAGGAAGGATAGCAAGATGGCAAGTCATGCTTTCTTGGTATGATATAGTATACGTGACCCAAAAGGCTATAAAAGGGAGTGTACTGGTAGAATTCCTCACTGATATAGCTATTAAAGATTATTATCCTATGAGGTTTGACTTTTCAGATGAAGATTTGATGGCGATACTCCAAGTAGATAATGAAGGATGTAGAGAGAAAAAATGGAAAATGTATTTTGATGGACCATCAAATGCTTTAGGGTATAGGATTGGGGCAATTTTGGTATCCCTAGATGGGAATTATTTTTCAGTCACTGCTAGATTGAATTTCAATTGCACTAATAATATGGCTGAATATGAGGCTTGCATTATAGGCTTACAAGCAGTGATTGATAGAAAAATTGATGTGTTGGATGTGTATGAGACAGCTTTGGTTATGTACTAACTCTAAAAAGAATGGGAGATGAGAGATTCAAAGTTAGTCCTATAACAAAAGCATGTGATAGGATTGGCTAAGCAATGTAAAAAGGCTTGCTTTCAACATCTCTCTGGAGAGGAAAATTAAATCACTGATACTCTTGCTATATTGGCATTAATGTTCTAAGTGGCTATTGATGTTAACATCCAACCTATTCAATTGACTATAAAAAACTTGCCTGCACACTATTCTGAAGTAAAAGAAGAGGTTGATAGGAAACAATGGTACTATGATATCTTATAGTATCTTAGTAAAAGAAGAGGTTGACAGGAAACCATGGTACTACGATATCTTATAGTATATTAAGCATCAACAATACCCTGACCAGGCGTTAGATAATGGTAAAAAATTCATTCGCAGGTTAGCTATGGATTTTTTCCTCGATGATGATGTGCTATATAAAAGGAGTCAAGATTAAGGACTTTTGAGATGTGAGAATGCAATAGAAGCACAGAGAATAATGGAAGAAGTACATGATAAGGCATGTGCGGCACATGTTAGTGGCCATATGATGATAAGGCAAGTTATGCGGGCAAGCTATTATTGGTCAACAATGGAGAGTGATTGTATTGATTACGCTCGAAAGTGCCATAAATGTCAAATTTATGCTAATAAGATTTATGCTCCCCCAAATGAACTGCATGTTTTGGCACCACCATGGCCTTTCTCAATATGGGGTAATCACTCTAAAAGCATCAAATGGAAACAGGTTTATTCTTATTATCATTGACTATTTCATGAAAGGGGTAGACGTAACCTCTTATGCAAATGTTATGTGATCAATTTTGTGTAAATTCATCAAAAAAGAAGTAATATGATGATATGGGCTCCTAGAGAGCATCATTTTAGATAATGCTCGTAATTTGAACAACATAATGATGAAAGAAGTATGCACACAGTTTACGATTAAACACCATAATTCTACACCATATCGTCCAAAAATGAATAGGACGATAGAAGCAACTAACCAAAATGTTAAAAGAATTATGGCAAAGATGATTGAGACGTACAAAGATTGGCATGAAAAGTTGCTTTGCCTTGCATGCTTATAGAACATTAGTGCGTACATTTACTGGGGTAACCCCATTTTTGTTGATGTATGGGATAGAGGCAGTATTACTAGTCAAGGTGGAAATACCATCCTTAAGGGTATTGAAGGAAGTTGAACTGGAAGAAGCTGAATGGATACGAAAATGATATGAGCAGCCAAACCTTATTGAAGAAAAAAAGCTTGCTGCACTTTGTCGTGGCCAACTATCAAAAGAGAATAATGCGAGCACACAATAAAAAAGTCCGCCCTAGAAACTTTGAGAAGAAGAATTGTTCTTGAAGAGAATTCTTTCATGTCAACATGATCATCGAGGGAAATGGACACCAAACTAGGAGGGTCCTTATATGGTGAAAAAAGCTTTTTCAAGTAGGGCATTAATTTTAACTGAAATGGATGGGGATGAATTAGCAAACCCAACCAATTTAGATGTTGTAAAGAATATTTTGCTTGAAAAAAAAAAGAAAAACAAAAGAAAAATTAAAAAAAGAAAGAAAAAGAACTTAAATTAAAAACCGGTAAGGGCGATTTAAGTTATTGGTGGGATCTAAGCTAAAAACCTAACTTAGATAAAATTAAGCGTCATTGAAGCTCTCATGATTAAGGAAAAATCTTCAAAATTAAAAACTTGAAAAAGGTAGTTTAGACTATTAAAAATCAATAAAATTAAATATCATACAGTAAGGAGCAAATTCTAATCTGAACCATGTTAAGGGCATCAATTGAGCAAGTTTTCAAGGAAAAGTCAACGATTGGACTAATCATGACTATTTGGATGTTCATTATTTGAGTAACAATTATGTTATCTAGATTTTCCTTTGTAATTTTCTTTAAAATGGCTTACTTGAGTTCTTGTTAAGGAAATGTACAGTAAAATGCATTTTGGTTATTGTTGAGTTGGAAATTATGAAAGATAAGTTAATAAAGATATTACTGAAAGATTTGTTCATTACTTTGGTAAGGAAACAAAGAACTACATGGTAGAAAGGATAGGAATAGAAGCAATAAAATAAAGGTGTTGATATTTGTGAAAATAAGAATGTACAGTGCAACTCAGATGGGGCAAGTCAATTTGATCAATGAAGAATAAGAGTTGATGAGACAATGAGGACTTTTCTTAATCAATGACAAAGTGATGACTAATAAAATCTTTTTATTATCATGATTTGAGATACTTTCAAATACAATAGAGTTTAACCTTAGTCAAAATTTTTGTAGCTGTTTGAAAAGCTATTGAAGATCTATGACGTGCTTATCTTCTCTTGTTGACTTGGTGATCATATCATCCATATAAACCTCATTCTCTTTGTGCATTAAGTCATGGAACAGTATCACCATGGCTCTTTGATAAGTTGCCCCCATATTTTTGAGCACAAAAGGCATGACTTTATAGCAAAATATGCCCCACATGGTTACAAAGGTAGTTTTATATATATCTTAGGGTGCCATTTTAATTTGATTATAACTTGAAAACCCATCCATAAAAGAGAACATGTATTGTCGATCAAAGTATCAATATAAGGTAGTGGGAAATTATTTTTCAGACTAGCTCGATTTAGCTCCCAATAATTAACACATATTCATACTTTGCCATCTTTCTCGGAGACTAGGATAATGTTGGCAACCTATTCTGGATGGCTACAATAAGGGATCCTACCTCAAATTGTTTCTTGACTTCTTCTTTGATTTTAAGGAGCATTTTTGGTTTTATCCTCCTTGACTTTTACTAGATTGGTTTACATTCAGGTTTGAGAGGAAACCTGTGGACCACAATGTTGGTGTCTAATATAGGCATGTCTTTATATGACCAGGAAAATACATCTTGGTAGTCTTGGAGTATGTTTATCAAATAGGTTCCATGAAGGGTTTTATGGTGGTTTCGATTTTAACCTTTTTTTATCTTCTTCGGTCCTTAAATTTATGACTTCAATTGGTTCCTTATAGGGCAAAATCTATTGTTTCTTTATGCTTAACCAATCATAACAAATCTGATGGCATGGAGTTCTCCTTAGAATCTTCATTGAAATCAACTTCACCAGTACAGATTGATTATTCAAAATCAATCTCTGGGAGCTCATCTAAAATGTCCATGTTACTCTATTGGAGCACCTGAAAGGATGAGGAAATAAATAATATAGACAAAACTATATATAAATAGAGAATTAGAGCAAAGGTATGGAATAAAAATGGCCATACAAGATGAAATGATTTATACAGAAGTCAATTTTGTTGATAATATCTGATAAAAGATGCCCATTACAAGATCCGTATAAGTTATTGGGTCGAAGCAAGTAGGTTTTTTCTCTTGACATTGCACGAAAAAAATCTTGAAAGGCACAGAGGTTTATGAAACTGCCTTGCTATTAAGAATGGTCTCTACTGAATAAGGGTAGGTTTCATTACTCCATTTCAACTGGCTTGATTGATCATTAATAGTATGGATATAAAGGTTACAGAAGGCTCAGTTCAAAATGACCAAGACATCAGTGGCTTTCTTCCTTTTTAATTGACCAGGATCCATACATCCTTCTGAGTGAAAAGTCTGATAGATAGATGAGAATACCATTGATTCTGGTCTTAATTCTTGACCTAACAGATAGGCGATCCTCTGATCTCTAGCTTTATTAACTTGTTGTATCTTGTACTGCATGTTAAACTTAAAGCCATAGCCCTTCTTTTTTACCTAGTTAATGACATTGAAAACTTTGGTCATTCCTTATAGATTCTTACTAAGCCTTTTTTGAACTCAGCAACCCGTACCAATAGTCAACTTTAGACCCATATTGGTATTCCTCTACAGTTGAGGCTCAACTATTGGTAGGCATCCTTTTATAAATATAGCATTGACAAACTTGAATGACTTTAAAGAGGCTGAGGTGCATCCTCATTTGGTTTGTTATAGGCAACATTAGTAAAAGCAATAGCAATCATCTCTTCTTTGGCTCCAACACTGACCACTTTGTCTTTGATTAAGAATTTTATGTTTTGATGCAAAGACAAGGGTACTGCCCTAGCCGAATGTACCCATGACCTCATAAATAAGCAATTGTAGGATGGGGTAATGTCCATTAACTGAAAATCAATCTTGTAAGTGCATGGGCCTATTTGAAGTGGAATAATAATGTTTTTAAAAACTCCATGGCAAGTCCCATCGAATGCTCGCACCACTGTATGGCTATGCTTAATATGGGAAGCATCAATAGAAAGCCTATTTAATATAGCCAAGGGCATGACATTGAGGCCAGAACCATTGTCTATGAAGACTTTTAGTAAGATGCAACCTTTGCAATGGGTAGTAATATATAGGGCTTTGTAGCTACCCCTACCACTGGGAGGGATCTCATCATCAATGAACGAGATGTAGTTATCAACAGTGATATTGTTCACTAAGCGATCTAATTTGTTTACTGAAATATCGGGCAGCACATATGCCTCATTCAACACTTTCAACAGTGTATTTCGATGAACTTCTAAGTTAAAGAGTAAAGATAGTATAAAGATCTTAATCGATTATTTGCTTAACTGATCAATAACGTTGTATTCACTGTGTTTGATAAATTTCAAGAATTCAATGGCCTCTTTCTTATTTACTATCTCTTTAACCTTCTCGAATTTTAAGTCGCTGATCTTGATCGGAGGGGTGTTGGAAATTAGAGTGACGTTGATCCTCTGATTCTCTTGAATAGAAAGACCATAACATCTACGGCTGTGGGTTAAATGGCTAACTCCTGATAAGTCGACAACAGTGGTTGACTAAATAGGCTCCTCGATCATCATGACTCACCTCTCATATTTCCAAGGAATGTTTTTGTCGCTCTTATATAAGAATGGTGCAAGAGTTTCTATGAATAGCGTCGGCATCGGCGTCATAGAACTCACTACAAAAGTTGATTATCCATAGAGGATAAAGGGGTCCTCATCTCTCGTATGATGGTTATGTCTTTTTTGCCCAATGATATTCACCGATTCAGTAAGAGATGCTTGCTTTTTATTATTAGAATTCAATGCTACCTTTATCCATCATTCTTTGAACCATTGCTTGAAATTCTTTGTATGTTTGAAGAGTATGGCCATAAATAACGTGGAAATCACAAAATCATCCGATTCTTTTTTAATCTTTCAACTGTATTAAGCACTCTCAACTGAATCAATATCTGCCAAATCAAACTCATTGGCATCTTGACTTTTTTTTTATGTTTTTCTTGACCTTATAATCATCCTAGACACCAATCATATTTACTATTGGCTCAGTATGGTTCGGTAAGGGATTTGCAATGACATTCGGCCTTTGGTTCATCCCAAATTATAGAACCTTAGAACTATGAGGCTTTGTACACTCTGCTTGAAAGAAATGTAGTTCTCAACATCATGCCCTGCTGCTTCAGTATGATAATCGCAATGGGCTTGGGGCTATACCATTGAGGGTATAGAGGTTTCTTCTCAGAGACATATACGGGAGCAATAAGATGCCCTTGAAGTAAAGCTTTATAAAACTCTTTGTAGGTCATAGGGATAGGGTCAAATTATTATCTTCGTTGGTTTGCAACCTAATTATTTGGTGCATTATTGACAGGATTATCAACATTTTGGTTGGTTCAGGGTTGGTTGTTTCATGGTGGATTCGATGGGATTGTAAAAGATGGGCTATAGTTTATGGCATACATCAGTTGAAGAGTTATTATAATAAGGTTAAAGTAGGGTGCACTTTGGTAGTAAGGACTAGCACTTGATACTGGCTTGGTTAGGATGGGTTGGCATAGCTTATGGCATTTACCTCTTCCTTTCTCTTTTTTTTAGCAGTAGGCCTCTTACTTGATCCAGATGACTCACCCATGAACATCTTGCTATTCTTAATTACTACGTCAATCATTTTGCCAAATAAAACCAAATCGATAAACTTTTTAGTAGCATTCCCTAGTAGTTTCTCATAAAAACAAATTGAATGGCTACCCTAGTTAGATTGTGCTAAAAATAATGGAGAAAGAGTTTTTCATCTTTCTCTTACCTTGCAATTTTTTAAGGTACATCTGAATATGCACAGCGAGGTCAGTCGTTCCATTGAACTTCTCAAAATCTAGCACTTTGAACTTTGGGGAATGACAAGATTGGACACCAAAAACAAAGATTCAGCATCAATGGCTCTAAATTTATCACTCCATTCGATAGCTCTAAGATGCTTTTCTAAAAGCTAAAACTTACTCATATCATTGATAGGCATTGCAGATTTTTTACCATTCATCCTTTCTTGCTATTCATGGTTAAGGGTTATAGGACGACCAGAGAAACTCTCATACTTGCTCTTTGAGATTCGATGATGAATCGATTCGTTGCCATAGGGCTTAAGTAGATTACAGGTGGTACCGATGGGGCTGGCATCATATTGAGTTGATGCTCTTGGTAAGTCTCTTTCTGGGTAACTTCAGTACTACCGATGGGGCGATTTTCTGGGTTAGCCAGTTCTTTTCCTATATACATGGTACTAGCTTATCCTTTTTCCTTAGTGGAGGCTGTTATTAACTCCATGAGTTTCATGATTTGGGCTTGCATTTTGTCTTGCTGATGGAGCATTTGATCTTGTGATTCCCTCTACATTAACTCAAGATGTTCAATACGTGCTTGATGATCATTTTCCATGATCTTTTTACGGTGGCAAGTATTATAGAATTAGAAATAATGATTCCGTGTTCCTTCAAAATCCCTTGCATTTTTATGAATATTCTCATATTAGGCTTTTATGACACATGTTTATTGATGATTGCTTATGATGGAATAATGGAATAATGTTATATATGGAATCATGATAGTGAATGATTATTGACATGAATAAAGTAGCAAAAGAATTGAGCTAATTATACAAATGTGAGAGATAATTAGCTTGCAAGTCAACTTCACCAACATTGTCTTTCATGGAGTAGGAAACAAAGTTTGACCACATATGGTTGCATTCGAAGGTGTCTAACATTATTGCATCATTTAGTCACATGTTTGAAGAACTTTAACAATTTCTACTCATGGTCTCTAGTGGGTATTATATATTGCCTTAAAAACTTAGGCTACTTCGATTATGTCCATCGCATGTCTCCGGGACCTATCTTGCCCTCTTCATATGTCTTCGAGGCTTAATGTGTTTAAGGTCCTCAAACTTATCTTTGAATTGTTGATCCTCAAACCATGCTCCAACATCTTCAAAAACTCAAACAACGAAAGTGAGCTTTTGTTTCATGACAAACACCCTTTGTTAAACACTAAACCTTTAGCCAATTGCCCTATGATGACGATTATAATGCATGCAACAATCTAAAAAAAAGGAAAGGAAGATAGGTCAGTAATAATATAAAATAATACAAGCACGAATAAAGAATGAAAGAATGTAAATAACTTACAAAAAATGCCCTGACACTAGGCGTTACTATGCCTAAGGGCAAATAAGATAATTATGACAGCAAATAGACAGCATAAAGGTGCGTCTGTGTTAAAAAATTGCCTGTAACGAGATAACATGATACCTGATCGAGATAAAAATGATTGACTAAGCGGCGATGTTTGTTCGTCACCATCGTTAAGCCTTTGTTTGGACAGCATGAGTTTGTTTGGGTCAGACGTGACTATTTTAAGATGACATGGGGCATTGTAGGTGATAATATTTGCTTGTCATCACCCACTTATTAAAGAAGATTAGCCGTAAATCATAACAGCATACCCTAAGAAATGATCATGTAAAATATAATAATAAGCGATAACGTTCATTCATCATTACCTATATGATCATGGTATATAAAAGTAAAGGTAAGGAGTGTTTCCCTGAGTGACCCTATTCTCCAGGTTATTCTAGTAGCAATCTAGTATGGTTTGACATGGTTTAGCTCATAGAGTTCACTATATGTGTTTGAGTTAGCATCTAAATTGGTATCTGAATCGCTCTTCCATCTGATAAAGGCAGTCGAGGCACCCTGATCCTAGGCCCATTACGGGTTTGGTAAAATGGGTTTAACCCAGTGGATGTATTTCTCTATCCACATGGGGAAGGGCACTCATGAGAGACATAGGTAATTTACACCTCGGAAGATCTTGCTATGCCTATGTGGAAGGTTATTCATGAAGGCAAATAGCTCACTTCCTCCTAATAATTAGGATACTAACCTCACCATGGAGTTTGGTGGAAGTCTAATGCAAATGCAAGTGCACAATGTGTGTCAAGGAAACAATTAAACCTTTTATTGACCTTTGTATTACCATATTTATTAAATCAACATTTATTCAGGAATAAGGTAATCCTAATCTAATGGCAAAAATCATAACAAATAAAAAATTAGTAGACAAAAATTGTAAGGGATTATGGTTAAATAATGATCAAAACTAAAAAACTGAGACCTAAGAAGGATAGGGCTAGTCATAGGCTTAACTCTTTAAATTTGTCTCTAGTTGAGTCGCTAAGCTATCGGTAGCATGCCTCCCACGAAGAAAGTGCATGTGACTTAACAATATTTCTCAACGGGGAAAGGTCCTTTCGATTACGACCTTTTTTTCTTTTTTTTTTTCGACGTAATGGTAGGGAGAAAGTATGAATTTTTGGCTCTTGACCCTGAAAGGAGATCGGCGAACGAATCATTCATCTAACTAGTCTTGGGTGGCCACCATGAAACCACTAATAATTGGAGTCACCACTGATCATTTGGGCTAGGCATGATCGGACACCTATTAAAATCAATATTTTGAGTCACAAAACTTGAGACATCGATTTCATGATCTACGTGGTCCAAAGATTCGATGGTTGGGTTCGAGGTTGGTTATGCACAAAGAGGCATGAAACTCCTCGCGACACCCGAAATCAGTACCTTTCTAGCCATGTCCCAGCTTCTTTTCGGTTTTCTTAGTTTTTACTTGTCATTATTTAATATAATCCCCTCTTTAATGCATGAATTTTGTATAAAATAGGAAACTCAAGTTTTAAAGAAAATTTGAATCTCATATGGGCCTTGAAGAGGGGAAGAACATAGAGATTCGAATTAAAAATGCTCCTCGAGTTTAATAATTTTTTTAAAAAAAAATAGATATTTTGTGTTAAGCACTAGAGAGATACCAACACAAAACATTACCTTTGTGATTTTTTTGAAAACGGTTTTGCAGATATAAATACGAGGTGAACAACACATGGGAATTTCTCTTGAAAAAGCTTCGACGATTTCTTTATAAAATGACAATTTTTTTAATAAATTGTTGACAAAATAGGTGATCTTTGATTAAAAAAATTGATAAAAATAAGGATGATAAAGCTTAAAAATTGGTTGTGCCTTGATCTAAGCCTACAAAAGTCAATACCTGTTCCTTTCAACTAGATGGATTGATTAGGATCACAAGGAGGCATTTGAATGCCTCAGAGTGGGAGTTCAGAGGAATCAACTAATCTTGAACAACGCTGAAAATAGGGGACAACATTGCGTTATCCCCATTTTCAATTTTATTCTGGACAAATATGAAGTTTCAAAGGGTTATGTAAGATACCATTGAAAAGTTAACTCGATAAAAATCAATATATAATTATTCCAAAAATCCTAAAAATTTGCCTCTAAGATGGAAATGCTTTTCAAAGTAGGGTTCGGTTTGATACTAACAACATACGCAGAGGAAGTGGGGCAGCTGACTTTGAAAAATCATTTCAGACTCATAAAAAATCGTTAAACCATAAAAGATACCTTTTTGGAAAGGGAATTTCATGTTTGAAAAATCCAATAAAATAATCTAGTGGGCTAAAATGGTCCAAACAGAATGTGAATCGCTGATTTCCAGGGGTTCCTGACAGTAATGCTTTAAAAATCATAACTCTTTCATTCGAAATGATCTGAGGGCAAACAAGACACATTAGAAAGGTGATTAATGCCTTCATAGGGAAATATGTCAGAAAATTCATGAAAAATTTTTTATGGTTCAAATATAATTTTTCAAGTCATGAATACAATGCTACCAGCATAAAATAGGGGAAATTTTTTATTTTCTTGGATTTTTCCTGGCTAAATTCGAGCCATGGACATCCAAATGTCCATGGTAGAAATCAATGAGTGACATGGGCTTCACGAGCTCATCCATACAATCCCAATGTATTTTGGGATGATGAAACATCCCGTTGACCATGCCATAAACATAAAGATTCTAAACAAAGATCAAGGCATGAACAAATTTTGACACTAAAGAGGACATTATATTTTTTTATAAAAAAAATTTAGCTTCTTTTGACCTTGAATCCCAACATAAATAGCTTAATATTACCCAAGATTTAGAAGGTCAATTTGTGAAAAATAATAGACCAAGATTAATCCTATTATATGGGTTAATCTTAATCTAACTTGGGGTATTTTTTCCAAATATATATATATGCACATTATCACGTCAAACGAGTATGATAAAAACAATAAATCAATAATATTAAAAATCAAAAGCGTAGAACAAATATCATCAAGAGATATTTAAGTAAGCATTTCACAATGATAAAATACAACCTCAAACATAAAAATGTTACGCTAAGTCCTAGTACCAGTTTTAAATTTCTTTTAGCATTTCATGCATGAAAACTGCTAAGGCTCAGTGGCAAGTTTTCTTTTCTTCTATATGGATGGCTTGGGTTTGAAACCCAAGCCACTTAATCTTATTTTTTTGTTTTGTTTTTCTTTTTTTCCTTTTTCTTCTTTTTTTATCTTTTTTTTCTTTCTTTTTTTTCTCCTTCTTCTTTTTCACCCTAAAACCAAAACACAAAATAAAAACTCAAAAAATCGATGACCAGCCCTTGCAACAGCCATTGACGTAGCTCTTCAACGGCTGTTGGCTTTCAAACTTCACCTCTAGACTTTTTTCGACCTCCTCTTTCCAAATCCAGAGTCAAAATTTTTTAGATCTTTTTAGATGTTTCTAAATCTATAAGAGAAGTTTGAACTTTTTACCTCAAATCTGACCACCGTCCACCATTGGATAGTTCCCAAACTTTGGTATGTTCTTCCCCTCATGTGAGCTTCCTTTTCACCATTGGTATTCTCAAAATAAGCATCGAACCTCTTTAAACGAAAAACCTCACTTTGAGTTTTTGATTTTCTTATATTTTTTTTTTTGAAATCTTGTGTGTTTTTTAAGTTCTTGAAGAATATTTCTCTCTGAGGTTTTTTTATCCTTTTCCCCCATTCTTTTAGCTCTCTCTTTTAGTAATTGTATAACCTAAAAAATGCTGAAATGGTTGGTGATTTGCGATCCAGATCCATGGCAGAAGCTGCCATGGTTGGTTCTACAACCAGGCAGGGTCAGCATAATAGTCGCCAGCCTTTTCTCCATTTTTTTGTCTTTTCTTCTTTTTCTCTTTATTTTTGTATTTATGTTTATTATTTTATGACAAGAATTTAGCTTTGGCGGATAGGTCACTTGTTACCCGTTTCACAAAAAATGAATTGGGTTTGAAACCTTGGCTACTCTTTTTTTTTTGTCATTTTATGACAGAAATTCAAGCTTTGTATGTAGGTCACAAACAACCCACTCTATAAGATGGCCTGGGTTCGAAACCTAGGCCACTTTTTTTTTTGTTTCTTTCCTTTCTGATTTGTTTTTTGTTATTTTATGCCTAAAACATATGCTTGGTCTGCTGCTCATAGGCAACCTATTCATAATGGTGGCTTGGGTTCAAAACCCAGGCCACTCTTTTTTTGTTGTATTTTTCCAAACGAGCCTAAATTAAAATAAATTAAGTCCAACTAATCTGGATCCAACTTAAGTTAAAAGTGGTCAGATTAATTGAATTATTTTGAATAACAAGTGTCCTAAAATGTACCCGGATAAAATTTGGTGTCTATAAACAGCTTTTTGTAATTTTAGAAAGTTTAGGGGCTTATCTGATAAAAAATAAAAAATCGTACCAAGGCCAAAGGCACTTGGCTGAACTTTTCATATAATTTTTAGATCATTTTTGTGTTCATTTTGATGTGTTTGATGTTTGATTTTGTTTCATGTCATGTAGGGACTAAATTGTAAAAATAAAAAATTATTTCTAGGCCAGGTAAGTTTGGTTGGATGCTTTATAAGCCTTCGGGGATGGTTTTTATGTATTTTTAATATGTTTTAATGTATATTATACATTTTCTAGACTTTTAAGGGTCTTTTTATAATTTTGTAAAGTTTAGGGACTTATTTGTAAAAAAGTGAAAAATTATTCCAAGGCCAAAGGTGTTTGGCTGAACACTTTTGATTAGCGTGTTCTCCATGTTAGTTTTGATGTGATTTATGTTCTTTTGTAATGTTTATTTTATATAAGGACCATTTTGTAAAGTTAGAAAAGTTTAGAGATAATTTAGTAAAACCTTGCATTTTAGGGTTAAAATGGTGTTTTCACTCATTAAATTACACATTTAGGGTATTTTAGGCATTTTAGGAGTTTTCTTTGTATTTTTGGCCGTCTAAGGTTCAAACATAATTTTCGAAAGTTTAGGGGTCTATTAGCAAGTTTTTAAATTTAGGTCAATTTTGTCATCCAAGTTACCCATTTAGGGTAAAATTGTTATTTATATTAATATTGAGTCCTTTAAGGTACCGAAATATTTATATGTCGAAGGTATACCTTAGAGGCATTTTAGTAATTTATCTTAGAATTGAGTCATTTATGATCCCTAGGATACTTTTATGTTGAAAGTGCATGATAGGGATAGGTTCATCTTTCTACAATGATATCGGGTCTTTTAGGATTATTCGGATACTTTAAAGTCGAAGGTAGATCTTAATGACATTTTAGTAATTTACATTAAAACCAAGTTTTATGTGATCACAAGGATATTTCTATGTCAAAGGTGCACAATAGTAATAGGTTCATTAGTTTATGAAGTCATCGAGTCCTTTAGGGTCATCCGAATACTTCTATGTCGAAGATGTACTTTGGGGGCATTTTGGTTTCTTTGACCAAGGCTGAGTCCTTAGAGTCTAGTTTCTTACATATAGTCAAAACCAAGTCTTAGGGCAAATTTTATTATTTATTATAAAATCAAAATTTGTAAAATCAAGGCTATTTCTCTGAATTAAAGTAATACGTGAAATTTCTACTAGCATATGAGAAGGGTTCTACGGATTATTTTGTAATGAGATATCCTTTTAAAAACAAGAAAATCATAATTTTTTGAACTTCATAAAAATAAAACCTTTTGTATTCCTGCACTCTCCAGTGAGGTAGAAAAGATATTTTAATTTTTTAAAACCTTTCGTATTCTTTCAGCTCTCTGGTGGTATAGGAAAGAGAATGATAAAACCTTTCATATTCCTCTAGTCTTTTGATTTTCAAAAATATTGAAAACCTAATTTTCTCATATAAAGTAATAAGTTTGTTTAATAGAATATTAGGAAATTATAATTAAATACCAAATACTAAAATCGAATAAAAATCAAAATTTTAGTTAACATGTGATTAATAAGTTACCGATTATTGGGCATCATGAAAGAGATCGATCTTTATTCGTGATTATAACCAACTCCCAAACCCTTTTATATGATCTCTGGTATTATCGTAAATCTCAAAGTTCATTTTTAGGGGTTTCATAACCTCAAATTATGAACTTCGGTAGGTAACCAATCTTACCTACCCCAAATAAATTGGTGGCAACTCCAAAACAAATAGTCATTTCATAATGACTATTTAAAGTTAAGTCAAGTGAGCGATTTTTCTCGATGCCTCAATCCCCAAACATGAAAATAAGAAAAATAATAATGATATGGCCCCTAAAAATTAGAAAATAATCACATATAGATATATATATAGGAACGAAGGGTACACCTACTTTTTAAATTGAGCTAGTCAGATTCATATCCAGACCATATTGCGACAATCACCTAAATCAACTAACAATTAAAAATGATAAATGAATCAAAATCCAATAAATAAAACTAAGAACATAAATAAATAAAACAATTAAATCAATTAAATACAATAATAAAAATAAAACGTAATAACACAAAAAGAAAAATGTAATGTACAGATAGGGCACAAGTGTGGATCCACACATGGGTCAATCCTAATCCTCATGATCTAAATGATGTTAGTATAAAAATTAATCAACTCATTTTCCATTTTTTCCCTTTTGTAGACACATTATTTTGTCTAGGCTAATTCTTTAAGCAATCTGGAGCACAGATGTGAAAGGCAGCGTCGCCCGGCGAAAAAGTATTTTGAAGAGGTCAAGAAGGCCAATAGATAATATCAAAGTTAAATGCAAAGATGTGGCATCAGAGGACGTAGTTCAAGGTGTCTGGGGACAAAATATATAAGAAAATTTATAATTTTTCTTGAATGTATCGATACATGGTTCTCATATATCGATACATGGCTCTAACATGCCAAAATTTTTAAATATCCCCATTTGTATCGATACAACATGTAAATGTATCGATACATGAGCTTCTATATCGATACAAGAGCTTATGTATGGATACTAGGCCATGCCAAGACCAAAACATGCATTATGTAAAGAAGTGTATCGATACATATCAACATGTATCAATAAAATGGTTCATAGTATCGATATAATGTTCATTGTATCGATACACTCAAGGTTTTTGGACCAAATGTATCGATACATTCTGCAATGTATTGATACATACAAGCCATTTTTCATGGTCCAAGCATTTTTTACTCATCCACCATTGATCCAAAACTTGATTTTAACTTGTTTCTTTGCATCAGGAAAGATTAAAACACATATCAGATTGCAAAATTAGGCTTTTGAATTAATTAAAACATTTTTTTTGAAGTCTAAATTTCATTAAAAAGGTTAATATCACATGATCACCCTACTCCTTAGTTGGTTGACCAAGATCACCATCAACCACCCTATTTGCTAGAAAATCATTTTAGCATTTAAACCAACCACCCTATGTCCATCACATTGGCAGCAAGTTGCTCCCTACAGTCACTCTATAGCCACCATGCTGACATCACTCTGTCCCCCTTAAGAAATGCCCAAAAACACCTCCAATTTGGCTCTAAAATGCTAGTATAAATAGACCACTTCTATCTCAGCTAGAAAAAGATTAGATTCCAACCCATTTTCAACTTCCAAAACACATTCCTACACCAAGAAAACCAAAATCTTGTAGCTCTTCACCGACCACCCAAAAATAGCCCCAAAACACTCATTTTTACCCATTATACATTGTAAAAATCACCCTCATCCTTACCAGAACCAAAACCTCATTATTTCTCTCTTTTTCTTACTTATTAACAATAAGGAAAAGAGGAAAATTCAATCCATCTCTACTACTCCAATTATTTGGCCAAAAAGTGAAGTTTTGTTGGTATAACTTCCCACTTTATCACTTTCATTTTCTGTTTTTCAGCACCTTCATCATTTTAGTGAGCTCTCCATGTTTCCATCACTCTGTTAGGATTATCATGCATTATTGTGGCTTTTGGTTGTGGTAGTTAAAGATTTGGATGCCTTAATGCCCCTTTGATGTGCAAAATGCCTCATTTCATCCTCATTAGTTTGATATCTCTTGCTCATGCATTTTGTGCCATATCCATGCATCTTGTTACCCTTAATCCATGCATGAATCATTAGCCTAACACGTTTCAAGCACGTTTACACATTAACTTGCATGAATCATTGTCATTTTCAGCATCCATAACATTTTCTTGTCACGATGCATAACACTTTCTTTGTCTAAACCATTGGTAAAGTAGCATCCCATTCATGTTATGTGCCATCCCCTTGTGTGTTTGTTGTCTTCTCCTTGTCAAAATCCATGTTTGATTGCTGTAAAAACTGATTTTCAAAGCCCAAGCATGTTAACTTTAACCAATGAGGATTAGCATGGACTTAGCATTTTCCTTAAAGTTACCAAAATATCTTAGGGAAAATTAAGTTTTCCAGATCCAGAATCTTGGTTAAACGAGCTCAAATCTTCTGATTTTGCAACAAAAATGGCCTTACAATTATTCCCTAAATGTTTGTGCCTTGTTTGAGTTTAAATCATAAGTGGTATGATCAACGGGCTATTTCATCATCCCAAACTACTCCGGGGCTATGTAAATGAGTTCGTGATGCTCATGCCACTCTTTCCCTTCAGTCATAGATGTTCGAACATCAATGACTCGAGTTTGGACCTGTATATATAAAAAAAATGAGAGATATCCCCTGCTTTGCTTTGTCCCCTACTGGCAGCACAACTATTCCAAATTAAAAAATCACTTTAAAATCCTAAATGATTTTTCATGAATTTTCTGATATTTTTCTCTCAAAGCATGTCAAATTATCTTTAAAATGATGCCTATTCACCCCCAGCTCATTCTGGATGAGAGAGTTATGATTTTTCAAATCTAAACTATCCAAAACCTCTGGAATCCGAACATGTATTATGGTTGGGCTGCTCAGACCCAATAAATGATTTTTCCAAAATTTTCAAGCATTTTTCCTAAAAAGTTCATGAAATTCCCTTTCTCGAAAGGTATTATTTGCAATTTTTTGATACCAAATGAGTTCAGACTGATTTTTTGAATTTTGACACACCTTATCTCTCGTATGCTCTGCTAGCAACGAAATTAATTCAAACTTGAAAATTTATTCTGTCGTAAAGTGACTTTTTGGGATATTGAGAGTAGTTTTAGATTGTCCCTTGTCGAGCTAGCTTTCTAGTGGTATCTTGTCCACCCTCTAAAGCCTTCAAACCAATTTAGAATAAATTTGGGAAGCAAGATAACGCAATGATATCCCCTGTTTTTGGTTAAGGTCAAAATTGAGTTCTTTTCCCGAATTTTGTCTCAAGAAATTCGAATGGCTTCGTATCACCCCGATTAGACTCGAAAACATGCTTTGACCTCCCATAGGCTTGTATCAAGGCACAAACACATTTTTCATCTTTACCATCCTCATTCACAATAATTTCATTTGCCAAAAGTTGTCAAAATGCTCACACACTTCCTAAATCACAAAGTTTTGTCAACTTAAGTTTTCCAATTCGACTTCTCTAAAGAGTGTCAGATGTGTCACTTTTGGGGATACTCTATCCTTGACCTTTCGAGGGGATACTCCAACCTTGTTTTTCAAAATTGTCAAAATTGAAAGATTTTCCTTTCTCAAAATGATTTGTCATCCACGGGGATACTCCAACCCCGTTTTTCAAATTTGTCAAAATTTAAAAATCCTCCTTTGTCAAAATTATTTGTCATCCATAGAGATACTCCAACCCCACCTTTCCGAAGGGATACTCCAACCCTGTCTTTCAATTACAATTAATTTTTTTTCTTTTCTTGAACTCCCATGAATATGTCAAACAAACCTCGTTTAATCAAGGAATCCAGATGCATCTAAAAAATTATCGATTCAGTTATTCCCAGATAATCGATGCCAATTATGAGATTAATTTCAGTAATCCACCCATTTTCTTTATCATTACATTGAATGATCCATGTTATGTTACTTTATTTATTACCGTACTAATATGATTTATTTCTGATGATTATATGCATTCATGTTTTCAAAACATTTCAAATAAAATTAAAGGTAATGTTTCACGTGGGTATCTCTCCAGTGCCCAAAGTGGAACATTCCATTTTCAAATAAAATCCAGAGGTCATCTTATTGAAAATCTCTATATTCCCCATCTCTCCGGGGCGTATACGAGATTAAATCTTTTTAATCAAAACTTAGATTTGTATTTCTATAAGATTCATGCATTAGAAGAGGGTTATATTGAAATAGTGACAAGTTAAGATTGAAAGAATCGAAACCACGATAATACATAGCTAATAAAGTACCAATTTCGGGCGTCACGAAGAGGTTCATACCTCATCGCATGTAACCAACTCCCGAACCCAAATGGCGAATCTTTGCATTATGTAGACCACAGGTTAGATGTTTTTGAGTTTCCTAACTCAAAACATAGGTTTCAATAGGCATCTGATCATGCCTAGCCTGAAATGATCGATGGCGACTCCAAGCATTGGCCTTTTCGTGATGGTCATCTGAGACCAATAAGATAAGCGATTCGTCTTATGGTCCCCCCTCACTGTGTCATAAGTCGAGAATCTGTACTTTCTCATTTTCATCACATCGCGAAGGAAAAGTCTCGATTAAGAAGACATTCCAAGTCAGAAAAATATTTTAAGTCATACACACTCATAGATCCATGAGGATCTACCCCGGGGTATGTTGTGACACCTTCTCTTTATCTTTCCTAAGTCTCTTTCTCTGAGTTTTTTCCTATACTAAAGTTGTTCAAGATGTTATTTATCAAATTGCAGTAGTTACAACCTTTACACCTTAAATCATGTTATTGCTATAGTTGTATTCCATATTATCATTTTTTTTTTAAAGATATATCATTCTCCTTCTTCCTCTCCTCTCCTTTTTCTCTTCTATAACTGAGTAGCTCTTTCTCCTCAAGAAAAAAAAGGAAGATTTAATTAAAAACAAATAAACAATATAGCATAATCAACAACAAAATTGACCAACTAGTTGTGAAATATAAAAAAGACAACAAAGCTTGTTATATCATAGAAAAACAAAACCAAAATGTTTATAAAACCTCCTTTGATGGATCTTGGCTAGGGTTGAATTCATTAATCCTTAATGAAGATTATTTTTCTCTGTGGCCATGTACAATAAAGAGATTTAAACAATCTAAAAAATGAAAATGGATGACACAATGTAGTTTTCAAAATAACAAGGGATGAACTATTCTTATTCATCTCACTTTTTTAAATAAATGGATTTTCATTATGTTTTAACTTAGATTTTCTTCTAATAAAGTTGTAAGTGTTACTTACAAACTATCTAGGGTTTGATTTTTACTTAGTGTTGGCCAAACAAAGAGGTTTAAAATGGTTCTTGAATCCTTCTCAAACATTGTTTTATGATGTTTATCTAAATACCTTAATCCATCGTATACGATAGTTTTACCTATTTATACAGTAAAATATTTGAATTCCAACCTTGGGCATTAAAATGCCCTTCGTTTTTTGGATTATTGGTAAATTTGCTATTATATTTTAACTCAACCTCGATTTTTGCAACTTTTACTTTGTTTGATTGAATTTTGCTAATAAACTTTGATTTTTGATAGAATTTTTTCATTTAATTTTGATTTTGGGTCATTTAAAGATAAAATTTAACCGAAAAATCCTTCAAAATTTTATTTTAATAACTATCATTTAGTAATTTTATTAATGTAAAATATTAAAAAAATAAAAGATTAGCATCTATTTTTATAAAAATTAAAGCTTAAATTTATTCCTTTTTTTGGTCTTTTATTATATTTAGTGGATGGCATCCATTGGTGACGATACTCAAAGGCAAAATTTGACTATAGAACATCAAATCCAACTTATCCACATGATTTTTCTAAATTGTTTTTATGATATTTTCTTTTAATTATCATATCATTTTATTTTGATTTCTGATTTGATACAAACACAGTATTAGATGAAATATTTTTTTTTCTATTTCGACAAATGAAATATTCTATTAAATATTTTATGCTTGTTATTTTAAAAGGATATAAAAAAAGTTTAAAAGATAACTTTATGGAAGAGATATATGTCAGATTTATACTGACAATCTAATTTGATCTTACAATATTACTATAAGCTAATGTCTTCACTAGTATTCAACAACTTGGTGAATAGAAGAAAGACGAAAAAAATTCATTGAATTTTTATTTTTATTAAAATATTATGCTATTTTTATCTTTTAATATTTTTATACTAAATTAATAAAATAAAATATTGGAAGAAACATTCTTTTGGATTGAAGATATATTATTTTTTATTAGATTACTTGATTTTGTTATGATTTTACTTAATATATTATAAGAAAATTATGTAATTTTCACATAGAGTCTTTTTTAAATTACATATCATTCATACCACATTATTAAATTTCTTAATCATTTTGATATTATATATTATAATTTCGTTTACCTTTTAAATTTAAACTTTGCTATTTTTAATTGAATCATTTGATTTTGTAAAACATATATAATATATATAAAAGTACATATGCAAACAATCTTTTAAATTGGCCAAAATAGTCATAGGTATTCATTTTATTTTTAAATTGTCGTCATAAATATTTTTTTATTATTAATAAAATTTGTCTAGTTTAAAAGTAAAAATTTTAATCTCATTAAAATCTTCCATTAAATATATTTATTCGATAATAAATATAGAGAGTTACATTTTACATTAAATAGCTTTATTTTCATATTTTTAACTTTTTATTAACTATGAATTTATTTGTCAAAAGTAAAAAGTAGTTAAACTTTGTATTGAATTTTTTACTTTCATAAACTTTAATTTTATATTAAAATTAAAAATAATAAATTTAAAATTTGAACAAATTGAACAAATTTTACATTTTGATATATTTATTAATTTTAATTATTTGTAAAATATATAATTATATATTTTTAAAATAAATAAAACAATGATTATTTATAGCATACATGAGAACAAGTACTTATTATAATAAGTGATAAAAAGTTTATTTAATTTGAAATATAAATATGTTTTAATACAAAAAAGACAATAACTTTGAAAAAAAAATGCCCTCTATTAAGGGATCAAAATTTATGTTATGTTTAGATTACTAAAATCGATTAAAACTGTAATAGAATAATTATTTTGAGATAATAGAATTGAGTTGGAGTAAAATGAAATAATTATAGTAATAATTTGATTTAATGAAATACAATAGTATGATATTCGAATCCTTAATAAAAGAGATTTGAATCTAATAAAACAATGCTTTAGATTAAAATAGTCATTCAATGAGAGTACTAAATAATTATTCAATAATTTCATCGACTATTTTATAAAATAATTATTTTACAAATAAAAAACTATATTAATGTAATGTATTCAATATATTTTCAATAATTTCTATTGTATTAAACCCAACAGAGCATTAATTAAATGCCAGCAGCAAAGAGACATACATTAGAATTTCCTATATTAAACTATGCAACTCTATGTACAAACCTGCTCAAAGGGTCAGGTTACCTGCTTAAGCCTAAATACTCATCCGATTTTTGAAAAGGTTTGGATAAAAATATTAGGCTTGAAAAATTAGTTTAGACAAAAAAATTATGCCTGATTAAAAAATGGACTGGGCCTTGGGTCCAACTCTCAAAGTCCGAGCCCAGTCCAACTCGACCCATTTTACTATTATATTATATATATTATTTTTATATTTTATGCATTATGTAATTTTTATCGTATAAACAATACATATATAATATTATATTGTAAACTTTAAAAATTAAGTTAAATTATTTATCTTTATCAATTTAATAAAAACATATTAAATTAATAAAGATTAAATTTTTAAAAAAATATATTTTTAAAAAATAAATTATAAAAAATATTATATGTGCAGGTCTAAATAGGTTTAAACTATCTATTTATAAATATGGACGAATTAAGCAAAATTTGAAGCTCATATTTTCAAACAGATCAAATTTAAATAAATATATTTAATATTGATACCATGCTCAAATTCAACCAGAATCTAATTTGGCTTGACCTCCGTTTATAGGGGTGAGCATAAGTCGATTCAAATCGACTTAACTGATGGAATTTGGTTAATTCAGTTCGGTTAAATCAGTTCGATGGTTATGTCGGTTTTTTATGTCGGTTTACTTGGTTAATTCGATCGGTTATCGGTTAGTAAAATTATAACCGAATTAACCAAATTAATCAAACTTTTAATATTTAATAATATATATTAATAGCCCAATTAAACCCATTCTCAAACCAAATATACAACCATTAGCCCAAGACCCAATAAACTGATTTAACCGACCAAACTGACCGAAATTTAGTCGGTTCGATTAATTCGATTATGGTTAAAAATGTCGGTCGGTTCGGTCAGTTCCTCTAGTTAAATCGATTAATTCGATTTAAAATTTTTTTTGATCGAACTAACCAAACCGATCGAATGTTTACTCCTATCCGTTTACGTACTTAGGAAGTAAATAGATCTGCATATTATATATATATTTATATATATATATATATATATATATATATCTACTAATCAATTGGATGATTGGGACGGAAGAAAAAGACAAAAAAAGAAAAAAAAGAAAACTTAATAGTTTCTGAGATTTGTGTTTGAAGTACACAGAGCAAAAAAATCTCTAGAGGAAAATCTGATGAAATAAGAAATTAATATAATTAAATTTAGAAAGCATCAAACCGTGAAAGCAGAATCCTGAGATTCATATATTCTCTCTCTCTCTCTCTCTCTCTCTCTCTCTATTTCTGTTTCGCTAATGGAAGCTGATGTATCCATTTCCTTCTAAACCCCCCACAAAGCCAAGTCTCTCTCTTCGACAGAGAATTAGGGTTTTTTTTTTTTTGTGGTGTTGACTGTTTTAACAATTTTTGGATGAAGATGAAAGGTCTTTTGTTGTTATTATTATGGTTTCTCTGTTTATTGAGTGTTTGTTCGATGACATCAGCTAGTGTGTTGCTGATTGGGAACAATGTTTCTCTCTCTTTCGACGATGTTGAAGCTAATTTTGGTAAGTTCTTTTTTAAAAAAAACAAAAAACAACATTTCCTGTTTGGTTCCCGCGGAAGTGTGAAAAACTTCTAGAAAATTGGACCTTTAGGTCTTCTGAGAGCTCAGGGTTTAATATATATATATATATATATATATTTATTTATTTCATTGAGCTTAACTTATTTAATTTGATTGAATATGTGATTTAAATGTTTTGTATATGTGAACTGTAAATGAATGAAAAATCGAAGTATCTTACGTTTGATTAAACTGAGAAACGGAAGTCTCGTGTTGTTGAAAATATAATTGAATTCTTGTTTGATGCTTTCATTTTTTGTTGTTGGTTGGTACTTTTCAGCTCCGGCGGTTAAAGGGTCGGGGAAATGCGGGGTATTATATTTGGCAGAGCCTCTTGATGCGTGTTCTGATTTGAGTAATAAAGTTGAAAAAGTTTCAAACATTACCTCCCCCTTTGCGTTGGTTATTAGAGGAGGGTGCAGTTTTGATGAGAAAATAAGGAGAGTGCAAAAGGCAGGATTCAAAGCCGCTATTGTCTATGATAATGATGCTGATGGTGTCTTGGTTGCAAGTAATGCTTTATTTCACTTTGAAAGAACACCTTTCGTATTGAATTATTGAAATTGCATATTGTACATTTTGGTAAACTTGGTTTTCTAGAAAGATACTTGTGGCACAAGAGCAATTTACTGCCAATAATCATTAGGAGAACACTGTGTAAATGCTTAAAATTGATCTTTCTGTTGTCAATAAATTTTAGTAGATCTTTAAGAGGATTTGCTCATAGAAATAAAATTGTTAATCCTATATGAGCTGTTGTCCTCTTGAAACCCTTTGAATTGCCTTTTGACAGTATGTTCTACTAAGTCTTAATTGCAAAAGTGCTCATCTTTTTTTTAACCCTTTCAGACTTTTTGACCATAAGCATTCTCTCATCTTTTGTTTAACCCTTTCAGACTTTTTGACCATAAGCATTCTCCTAAATTCGCATTTGATGTATTGTTGGATGATAGTTTGGTGTAATTGTTAGTTGTTACACCATATTTATGTTTTCATATAGATAGAAAACTATTCATCTTACACTGCAATTTATCTGGTGTCCATGATAAAATTCTATTCTTGGTTTTGTTTCTGAGACATACACTGTGTGAGTAACTTTGAATCCATAGGTCCTGTCAGACAAATATTGCAATTGTTTTTTTTCATTTTAGTTCTACAGTTGCCATATTCGTGTAAAACTCAATTGTGTATTATGTGATTCTTTAAAGGAGTATGCGTATTTAAACGCTTAAACAGTTTACCATGATAACTCATCATGCTTATATCTTCACTTCTTTACATTTACCTCTGGCTGAGTACACATATTATATCTGTCAAACAGTAAGTGATTTAGTCAATCACACCTGTTTGCTGAATCATCTTCAACAAGTAACTTTCTGGATGTTGGAATTAACTGTCAGGAAGATACTGTTTTGCTATGGTAGATTGAAAATTACAGAGGGTGCTGTAAAGATATGTTATATACTATATTGGTGTATTCTTGCTGGATAAGTGAATGCATTTCAAGAGGAATGAGAATTAGGACCAAATCTTTACCATCATTTATTTCATCTACATTTATAAATATCCTTCCTTGATTCATTTAAACATATCTTTGTTCCATTCCAAATTTATTTTGTATTCGTACTTTTAGTATTTCCTTGAGTGGCGGATGTTTATTTGTATCAATCACTGTTATTCTCCTTAAACAAAATATGTATAATATATCTTTTTACAGTGGCAGGGAATGCTGCTGGCATAAAGATACATGCTGTCTTTGTTTCCAAAGCTTCTGGTGAAACACTTAAAAAGTATGCTGGGTATACTGATATGGAGCTCTGGCTACTACCTAGCTTTGAAAACTCAGCATGGTTGATCATGGCCATCTCCTTTGTTTCTCTGCTTGGCATGTCGGCAGTGCTGGCAACTTGTTTCTTTGTACGTAGGCATCGCATTAGACGGGAACATCCTCAATCTTCTCAAGTTCGTGAATTCCATGGAATGAGCAGGCGTTTAGTAAAAGCAATGCCTAGCTTGATATTCACAGCTGTCTTAGAAGATAATTCGACTTCAAGAGCATGTGCAATATGTCTTGAAGATTATACCATGGGAGAGAAGCTCAGGATTCTTCCATGTCGTCACAGTAAGCTTCTTACAACACTGAGGATGGCATTGTTTGCTCTTTTTGCTGTGGTAATTATTCGTTCTAATGTGGTGGTCCAGTGTCTTTTTGCATGTATTTGCATATCGGTTAGGTCACCAATCCATGAGACCACCTTTTTTTGGCGGCTATCCTATTTCCATTCTTTCCCAATGATTTTTTTGCTGTTTACGATAGGGCAATTTTTAGATTGAAATGGAGATGGAAAGTGTTTGTTCCATTTAAGTTAGAAGCATCAGGTGCTAAGAATTCTTGTTTATGAGTTCAATATTAATATACAGTGTATCCTTAGTGATTCTGACTAGTATCCTTTTTTCTAATTAAAACTCAAATGAGGAAATTTAGTGGGGTAAATGGACATTGCTTCTGAGCATTCCAAATAGACGAGATAATATCTTTGTAGACTTTTAGTGCTCCTCTGTGAATTCAGAAAAGCTCTTGTCATCATAGGCTGGAGGGGTTTATTTGATCTAACTTCTCTTCTCAGGAATTGTTCTTATAAAAGAATATTTCTTGATTAATTAAAACAGATGTGATTAGTGGGCCCTTTGTGCTTTTATCTCATTCAAAAAATTCTCTAAAGACTCAAGTTTGAGCTAGATGGGAAAAAGATTCCTACATAATCCGCAAGTGTTGAAATTTGATTGTCATGTGGTACTTGCACATCCTAAATCTAATCTCACTTATGCTACGTTTGGGTACATGAATTTGAAAATTTGGATTTGGATTTCATTTGTCATATGAATTGTGAGAATGAAATCCATACATTATGTAAAAATTAGTTAAGTTTCAATATGATTATATATTTGAAAGATATAAAACCATGAATACCAAATTCGCTAATATCTGTAGGAATTTCAAATTCACTGCTAAATAGGCACATGAAAAATTCATGAATTTGAAAAATAATCATGAATTGTATCGAAGAATTTAAAGTTAGGAAGTGTTCATTAATTTTTGCAAGAGATGAGATGCAAGATCAAATGCTGAGAAAATCTAAATTCCTGGTCTGTTTTTACTGTTGAACTGATCATCAATTCTGCTTAACTTTCCTTCTTTTAGTCTAATTATCCATGAAAAAAAATTTTGTTTGAATTGCAAGGAAGACCTTAAAATTTGTATGTGATTATTGATGAGGGCAAGAACAAGAAGCAATATCAATGCCAAAAAGATCTAGGGGTCTTTATGTTTACCTACTGTCAAGCTAATACAGAATCTTACCTAGTTGGCATAGCAAGCTTAAGTTTTAATTTCATGAATGCTTGCACTGGGAAGTAGTAAATATTATTTAATCTGATTATTTAAATCTATGTCTCAAAGTTTCTTCCGTCAATTTTTCAGATTTTCTGGAAGTTGAAAAGTGTGTAGTATAAGAGGCTTAGCATTTTGGGATTTTATTTAGACTTAAAGAGTATAGGAGTTTCTTTAAGTTGACTCCTGTTCTCCCTCCCCCCCCCCCCCCCCAAAAGTGATGGAAAGTCCTTGCAGGTTTAGGCTATCTAGAAATCTTAACTTCTTCCAATTAATAATATCAAGTTTATGAAAATTCCAGCAGCTGTTACGGTTTCGTTGGAATTGCATTTAATCAAACCCAGCTCAAGGTATAACTCTTTCGGATGCCTGGTCATGACTTATAAGGAAACCGTGGTGTCAACCTTAGACTTCTATCTTCTTACCATTCAGTTTCCCACTCTGTTTTGGGTTTAAAACGAACCCATCTTCTCTATCATGCATTAATTGTTTTTTTGTCTTCTATTATGTTGCAAGTTCCAAAAATATGAAACATTGCTTCTCTAAGAAGCACTGCTATCCAGCCATAGTCCCAGAAGGTTAATAAAAATGCAATAGTCTATGTCCTTTGTCTTTATGGGCTGCTTGTAGCTCAAGGAAAATTTAAAGGAAATATTGATTTTACTTTAGTTATTTGTTTATTACTTATTAGCTTTATTTGGGACATTGAAATATGAATTGTGAATGTAGAGTCTTGCTATCACTTGCCTTCATAATAGTGACTTCTGTAAAGTTCCTTCAACATTTTACTTGAATTGTTTACTTTATTTTCAATTTGTTGCAGCTCATATTTTATACGTTTATATCTGAATATTTCTTGGCAATTCTTTTTAGAATTTCATGCTTTCTGTGTTGATTCTTGGCTTACGACATGGAGAACTTTTTGCCCTGTCTGCAAGCGTGATGCAAGAACCAGCACCGGTGATCCACCAGCATCAGAAAGTACACCATTGCTTTCATCCACCCCAAGCTCAGTGTCCTCTGTGTTATCATCTGTTAGATCTTCACTAGCATCATCATTAGCCGTTCAAATTGCCCCAGCAGCATCAAGATCTCCATCAGCTTCTCGTACTCATTCTCTTGCCAGCGTTCCATATATTCAACGATCACTTAGGTCTCACTGTCATTCTCCTTCCATCGGCTATAACCGAAGTTCATTAGACCTGAGAAATGCATCTTCCCAAAGATCTTACGCTTCGCATTTGGTTTCACCTGCCTCGTTGAATTACCCATCCATATCACCTCGTAATGCAAGATACATGTCCTCTTATTTTCCAAGCCCAAGCAGTGCATCACCGAGTTTAGTTAGTTCTTCCGGTCGCCAGCTGCATCCACTGCATTGTAGTGAGTCAGCTGCTAGTTTTTCTCCTTTTGCATCTGCTCAGTCTCTTCCAGAATGTTAGGGAGGTATGTAATAACGAGCTGAATTTGGAAAAATGGAATGACCTACATCAAATTAAATCCTTCTTATCTCTGGCATGATTGTAGGTGATTATATATCGTTATTTGGTTCTTCTCGATGCAACCGGTGGTGTTATCATCCACTGCTTAGAAAGTAACTTACTGGATTTTGTACATTGTAGCATAAGATTTGTGTCATTCGTTTCGATTTTCCCAAATAATATTTTAGTTTACATAACTGAGGTTTTCAAAGTTTAGACTCAAGAGAATGTGTGTAATGTGAGTATTGTAGACATTGCTTTATCAGTTTTGTGAATATGGTTAATCCCCAAACTACTGAATTATGTAGATGCATAGTCATGTTGATATTAGCTTTATTTCTTCTTTCTTTCTGATGCGTAGTCATGTTGATATTAGATATATTTCTTCTTTCTTTCTTTCCCTTTTTTTTAGTGTGTTTTACACCATTTAGATTTAATTTTCTAACTTGGATTTAACCTTATTTTCGAAGCTAAATTTGGGCACCTATTTTTTGATGCTGGAAATTGGAGGAAAAAGAGTGAAAAAGATTACAATGCCTTCTTTGTTGGTGAAAGAAAGGGGGAGAAACGGTTGTGAACTTACTTTAATTTGAACTGGCATTTAACTCAACCACTTTAAATATTTTATTTAAAAATAAAATAAAATAACTAATTGTTAATTTTTTTAATTGAATAATTATGATAGATTGAAATAAGAAATTGAAATAACTTGAAAAAAATAATAAAATTGATATGACACAAAAAAAATAAATTATTATGGTAATATGGTGCAAAAAATAAAATATAAATATAATTTTTTATTCAAAGTAAAATGAACAAATAAATAAATTTATAATATTTTAAAAATATAAAATTAAAAAAAAATAACATAAAAGTAAACAATTTTTTGTCGCCTCTCTCCTCTCTTTCCTTTTCTTTTCCCCTTCGCTTTCTTTTTTTTTTTCTCCTTCCTGTCCTCTCTTTCCACCCCTTTCCCTTATCGAAAGAAAAGAATACACGTGGTGAGGGCTAAGCAGGGCACGTCTGCAATATCCTGCTACAATAACCCATGCATTATGTTTTAATATACACTAATAGATCACTGCTGGATTTGAAAATTTTGAATATAAAAGTGAAAGAAGCATATATATATATATATATATATACATATATATATATATATATGTATATATATATATTTTAATTTGGTAAAAGGATTTATATGAAGAGTTTATACACAGAGTAGTTGATGGAAGAAATGATTTCGTATTCCTTCCCATATCTAAGCTATAAATACAAATAAAGAAAAGAATTGACGCCATATTTAATATTGTTATTTGTTAATTTATATAATTATTTTTTAAAAAATAATATTTAATAAATTTAATATTTAATATTTTTTAATTTGTATTGCAACTTCTTTTGTACGTAAATGACTAGAGGAAGCAATTATGATGAGCGGATAGTCCAGGATCAAGTATCGCGATGACAGTATTTACGGTTTGCATTCAATGATTAACTTAGTTTTGGGTCCGTACATTTCGCCCTCCTAGGGGATAGCCAATCTACTAGGCCTACTTACTATACTTTTCACAACTCGGATCGCATCAAGTCAAACCCTGTTAGCGAGAAATTTTACGGTACAAAAGAAATCATTTTTAAGGATATTTTTCTTACATTTGTTGCCATCCTAATATATCTTTACCGGCCCAAATAAACTGCCGAAAATAATAATATTTCTAAAAAAAAGACACTCTGGAAACATTTCAGACCTTGAACTTATAGATTATTATTGGTTTCGGTAAGAACACTAGTAATCGATCCATTCATAAGCAAAATTAGCAGAAAAGAGACCAGAATTAGAATCATGGCATTGAACTTAGCTAGAAAGGTGATTTGGCAAAATGATGATATGGCAAGACACATGAAAAAATGGAGATGACATAGCATGACACATGGCCTGTTTCACGACATGGTAATGATGACATGGCAACATGTAGCGATTGTGGATTTGTTTTTACGATGGGGAACATGTGTCATAGCACATGGCAAAGCAAAGGTGATTTGGTAAGTCGCGTAGCTTGTATGTAAGAAAACAAGCAGGAAATTTTGATCAAAATGTGTTGGTGCATGGAACCTTTGTTTGTGACACGACAACCGACATTTGAAAGTGGGAAACACAAGGAGGCGTTGGGTGTTTGCGGTGTTTAGATTATGTGTTGGGAAGTGTAGGAAAGTTGGGTGGAATCCGAGGCAGTAGGCCAAAAAATGTAAAGGTTTCAAACAATGGTAAAATTTCTGGAATGTTTGTATTAGATGGGGAGGTAGATTTGTGAGGTGGTGTAGGAATAGTTGATGCTTATCTGTGGTTTTTTTTCTGTAAAGATAAGATGATGCACATAGATCCCTAAACAAAATTTCAAACAGAAGCTAGACAGAAAGCTCTAATACTACGTTACAAGTGAGAGTTTTTGTATTCACAACTATGTCAAGTCTATACAAGAGTGTCCTATATATACAATAGAGTTCTTACCAACCAAGGAAAATTCACCATAATAATAATTACAATATAACATAAAAATCATAATCTCTAATATTCTAATAATTAGAGTTGATCATACATTAATACATTAACGATTTTGTTGCACCTAATGAAAGGGTTTGATTGCTTTGGAATGGCCTACCTTACTGCTTTTGCTGGTAAAAACACCTTGGTACGTTGGGATTTACTCCCAAAGGTTTTATTTGAGTGGGTTATATTGGTTGTAATGAGGTAAATGACATGAGAAGAGTATGGAATCATTTATCTTCTCTTCATAGCTCATTCTTTGAGTATCATTGGCTACTTGCTAGGGAATTTAATATGATTTCTCATACATCTGAAAGTTCAAATTATAGTGGTTCTCAGGTTTTTTTTGTTCTGATATTATAGTTTTTTTAAAAAGCAAGCTTTCAGCTATTAGTTTTTGGCCATGTTTTCATACGTCTCTTTTTTTCACTTGGTTAAATCATCAACTTGATGGATTTCCTCCAAGACAATTGAATAGAGTTCTTATAAGTGAGAATTGGTTATCTATCTTTGCTCATTTTTATGTAGAATTTCTTCTCCCAGAAGAGTTGGATCATTGTCTTGCTTTCATTCAATTGACGTTTGTTAGTTAATCTCTTCTACAACCTTTTAAAATCTTCAATTACCGGACAAAACATCTTGAGTTTTTGAAGATTGCTGAAACCTCATGGCAGAAGTTATTTCTTGTAATCCAAGTCCGTTTTACATTAAAAAAATTTGAAAACGTTGAAACATGATAAACCTGTTGAGCCTAAAAGGTTTGAGCTTCGTCATTTGATGTTAGCCAAGGAAAATTTTTCCAAGATTTTTTTTTCTCCAAGGTAAATATATATAAATTTCAAAATAATTGAAGAAATTTCACCACAGACACATAAGAGTTCGTGATTAACGAAGAACATTTTGGAGAACTGAAAAACTATAAAAGATTGAATATGATCTGCCTGTGGCCAACGTCCATGACAATACCATGTGATATTGTTGAATTTCCTCTTAATCTTCTTTCCATTCTTGAATTGTATTTATTTACTTGCGTCTTTACTTTCTTGTGCTAGCTGGAAATATTAAAGGCAGGGGCTGGTCTTGTGGCGAGACAAAGGCTTGACTTGTGGCATGATAGGAACCGTTACTTTGACTCTTATCTTTGGGATTGAGATCCTTTATACTCCCCCTCAAACTAGTTGCTGGTAGTGGACGCCCAAGGCTTAGTTTGACTCGCAAAGATTTATGGGAGCTTTTTGTCAGTGGTTTGGTAAATATATATATGCAAGTTGGGAAGTGGACAATACAAATTGAGTTGTAAGATTTCCCAAAGCAACTTTCTTTTGGACAAAATGATAATCGAGTTCAATATCCTTTGTTCTTCCATGAAAAGCTGGATTCATTGTCATATACAAGGCACTCGTATTGTCAAAAATAAAGAGTGGGAGGTTTCTTTATTTTTAACAATGTAACACCAATATCTCGAAGGAGAGATGAGAGAGCCAAGTAAGTTCGGCTGCAGTGGAAGCCGTTGAACAGTATTCTGCTTAAGCACTGGACCTTGCAACAGTTGGTTGTTTCTTCGTAGACCAAGAGATGCGGGTGCTACCAAGATATGTACAAAAGCCAGTTGTGTATCGTCGAGTTATGGGGCATCTCGCCCAATTAGCATCGGAGAAGGCACAGAGGTCAAAAGACACTTGAGCATATATGCACATAAACAGGTCGAAAGGCTCGGTGATGATCCACGTCGTAGTCCTTTAACATTGATACTTTCCAGGTTCATTTGATTTTGGTGACTGTACTGTCCCTTATGCAACATTTGGATACTTCTAACATTTAATTATATCGTGACACGTGATAAAAATAATACAAATATCACATCAAATTTTAATTAAATATTGTCACATTATAAAAATATATAATTCATAAAATATATAAAAACCAAAATAAAATTTTAAAAAATAAGAATAATTTGTTAAATATTCAGAAAATTAAAAAATAAAAAATTCAAAAAAATTATAAGATTATAAAAAATATAAAATTTTAAAAAGTAAAAACAAATAAAATTTCAAAAAATAATAAAAAAATCTTAAATTTTTAAAAATATATATTTTGACGATGTGGCTATATATTTTTATAAAAAATTATATTTTGAGCCAACTTAATCTAATGGCACAAATTGTGGAAAAATGACTTCTTTAAAATGGAAGCTCTTTGGTTCAAGTATCAAAAGAGCACACATTGTAAGGTGATAAGAGGATAATACCTGTATATTGATGTAACATCAAGCTCTCTCAAGAAAGCATATAAGATCACAGGTGATACCAAGCGTCTCAAATTCAGTAGGCAAGATCACTTGACCGGAGTAGGTAAAATCTTGGAGCAGAGTCATCACAACTATATTAATGCAGAAGAAGATTTATTTGTTATTTAATAACTAGGCAAGATCACTTGACCACTTGAGAGAGAGATACCAAGTGTTCTCCAGAGAGTAGGTAAAATCTCGGAGTAGAGTCATCACAACTGTATCAAGGTAGAAGGAGATTTATTTTTTTTTTTAATAACTAGGTTTTGGGAGGAAAAAAAAAGACCTTGGCATGATATTGGAGAAATAGTCTTCAAGAAAGGTTACTTTTTTATATATGTAATGTATTGCCGTGTATAAAGCTTTTGATGGGATTAAAACACACTTGCCAAAAAATGTGTTTAACTTTGCATCATCAAAACTAACTAAACAGATGGTGTTTTTGTATTACTTACGTTTTTTTTCTAGCATGCGTACTTTAATAGTATATGTACATACAGTAGCGTTGTGTTTTCATGCATAAAGTTTCTGAAGAAACTCAAACTTATTTATTGGAAAAAATATTTGAACTTCTAAGAGTAATTTTAACTGAGAGTATAAAATACCTTGTAAAAATCAATGATCTTTCTAAAGTTATCACATATCTTTGATGGCTTTTACCATGAACTTCATGACATGAATGAGCTTTCTACATTGTTTTCAATCACACTCTAAATGTTGTTACAATCTTACATTCATATCATTATTTACTGACCAGGTCTTTCAAGTAGTAACTTAATGACTACTTGAATATTAAGATTTTGATGTTTGTGATTAGATATGTTAAAGGGTTGGGTACCATGCTTTGCTTGACATTTTTTTTTCTTGATCTGGGACAACCTAGCCCATCCCGAAATAGTATTTGTAAGTTAAAATAATATATTTTAATTTAAATTTAATTATAAAATATATAAATATTAATATAAAATAATTTTTAATATTTTATTATATTATAAACAATAATTTTGGGTCAATGGGTTGGGTCAAATTCGAGTCTGGACGTAAAATTCAAAAAAATTTCACGTCGGGCCATAAGAAGGTCTATTTGTAATTTTTTTTTTTTTTTTTAGTTAATGGTAATTCTTTATTTTCGTGTTTAAATGATGATTGATGATCGATTATGACTGCCATGTAGGGTTGTTTCGAATTCTGAGGTAGTATTAATTGGGAAGAAAAGTAAAGGAAAAACTGAATCTTAATTCCCATTTAGATGATGACATGGTACACACAATTTTTAAAATAACCCATTAAGAGAAATAAGTTTAAAAATACCATTATTTAGAAATAAAGAATTTAATTAGCCTTAGTTGCAGAAAAACCTCGTTTTCTGGGGGCATAAATCCCGGACTAGATAGATTCAAGAGGGTGACCAGAATATTGCTTTTTTTCCGGCAGATGGTGGTACGCTCAGTAAATCAAAAATCCATCAAAGCTTTGATTAATTCAGAAGGCAATAGACTATCTACTTTCACTTAGATATATAATGAAGCCGTATCCTTCTTTCAGAAGCTTTTTGGTACAATTGACGCTAAGTTTCAGGTTGTCTTGTGAATACTCTGGTAAAAATTCTTCAGACTTTCCTCTTCTTCTGGTTTGATTAGATCAATTGCACTGGAAGATATATTTTATTTGAGAAATTGAAAATGAACTACATTTATGAACAAAAATAAAAAATTAAAAATGCCAACAAATCCGAAATGATATTCAGAACACATCGCTGCCAATACGTATCAATACCAAAAAGAAAACTATACACCGAACGATACGATATTGACTACCTTGATGCATAAACTTAGGGAAAGACTCTTATTTCAATACTACAATTTATCCAAAAAATTACAAAACTATGGAAAATCAAGTAAAATAAAAAAAAAACAGTAGAAACACAAACTACTTGATTTCTTGAAACAAAATGCCGTGCAGTAAGCATGCCAAAATGCAAAGTCAAGAAAGCAGGGATTCATCGGTTTCAACAGAGCATTGTTAACAAGCTTCTTTCCCCTCTGCAACTCTATTGCACAAGTCATCATCTTTCTTTATTTTTTTGGTTTTAATATTTTTACCAGGAAGATGCCTCAATTTTAGTCTTCTTTCTTGTCAGGTCCATACTGACGGCTTTCAGCCTCAGACCTTTCGGCATGATCAACCTCATCATGACTGCCGACTCTGAGTGCCTCATCGTCTCTAGCAATAATTAGTACAAGCATCATCATTGCAACGATAATGGCAATCATGCAGACAGTTACGATGCCATTTACCGACTTCATAAAGCCCATAAATGATGGGCCTTTAACTGTTTTCTTTTCTGTTCTTCCTTCTCTATATCCTTTCAGGAATTGCGAGATTTGAGACCCCTGATCCGCATTATCAAGGCTTTCAATACCAACAACCTAGCATATCAGAAAAATGTAGCAGGTCAACTAATGCATTTTCATTTTAAAATGCAAGAAATATACAGGTCGAAACATCAAGGAAGAATGCACCAAAACCAACAATTATACTTCTTCCTGGAAGAATACAATCAAACATCGTAGAAGAAACAGAACAATCTCCAGCTCTTATCGCTTTTAGAAACATTTTTACGAGTTCAAAAGATATAGGGATAATGAATTCAAGCAGAAGTCAAGAGACAGTGGTTAAAGTTTGGGAGCAGAATGTGCATTTTAAGACAGTAGACTATGCCCAGCTTCTACATGCAAATACATGATACATAAATCTAACTGTACGTGTGCAAGTGAATTTGTCACTGCATAGAAAGATTTTTTTTTTTTTTTGAAAGAAAACATTAGCATACGCTTATTATGGCTATTATCTAGTAATAATTTAAAAGAAACATTCTGCAAAGTAATATGAAATCAGCAATGACATAGGTATCTACATCACAAGACATCCTTCAAGCCTTCAACTTATAACCCAACAGAGCAAGGAAAGCTTGTAGAGCTTAGCCAACTTCCAACGGCAATGAACCTGCCAGGACTATACGCTTGAGCCTTACTTTCAAACCCTCCCCATTTCACTCTCCCACAAGTTCAAGCACAGAAAGAAGTAATAATCTTAATTTTATGAAGTTAAGAGATAAAAACAAGAATTCTTTTCAAATCAATAATTTCATTTATCATAAATATAAAAGTTTGCATCACACTCGAGAATTTTTAGATTTTGACACTCTCCTGCTCTTTCTTTAATTTATCACGCTTACTTCCATTTCTGACACTTAGTGTAAGACCCAATACCGAATAAAAGTTAAAATTTAATAACATTTTAAACAGTTAGAAAAATCCTTGATCACAGGTATATATTGACTTATAGCATTGATTCTTCTCCATTGCGAAAAGATACAAGGTTAAAATGCTTTTGATGGCCCAGTACCAAAAGCATTAGGTGTTCTTCAATAACTAGATAAAGTTGTAAAATTTTAAATAGCTTTGGTAGAGGATAAATTTTAATTTTTCTAACTAAAGTTTAAGATCAATAAACTTACGTTTATTATCAAATAATGAAGTATGGCTTGATGTTTAAGGATAAACAGTTCACCAAATTCCAGTCTTGAACACAAGGTTTTTAGCATTAAAAGGTGAAAGGTTTAAATTTAAAATAAATCCATGGATAATCTGCATATCATATTCAATTCTAGGACTTCTACAAATTCAACACCCTATAGCAATAGAGATTGGCAAGGAAATTTTTTATTATTATTTCTTTTCCTTTATTTTATTCCATCAAGAATTTCTTTTCTGAAGAAGTTAGGATTTGAGCTTATAACCTTTAGGGCAGACTTGAATCCAGATTTAGGCTTTAGGTTGACTATAGTTGCTCTTGAATTATTTAGTATTTGTTTGAGACACCCAAGTAGAACTTAGATAATTGTAAATGAAAATTTGTTTCAGACACCCAAGTAGAACTTAAATAATTGTAATTGAAAATGGACTAAATTGATCCTATATCAAGAGTTTGTATACCTTGTTCGCGAAAATTCAAAGTTAAAAGGATAAGATTTGTCAAAATGGACTCAGTTGAAGGACCAATTTCAGCCTTTTTTTTTTCCTTGCATACTACTTATAAGCACCAGCATCACTTTGTGTTCTCAACATCCTGTAGCTAATCATGATTAAGATGGCCATGATTGATGATGAAGTATGCTAAAATAAGGAGAAAACCAGCTAACCGCTACCATTAGAGGCACCAAAATCTTGCATTTAGAATTAAAGATATAATATTTAAAAAATTAATACTTACAGAAAAGTATTCCTCATCTCCATTCCAGACAATCATTTTTGGTAACTTTGTTTTCTCATTAGCCTCAAATTTATAAGCAAAGTCTTCCCATTGCTTAACACCAACATAACCAAATACCAAGTCACGATTTGCAGATGCAGCAGCTTTCAATAACTTGATCAAGTTCTGTGATTGGTCTTCATTCTCATCAGCTGTGATTGTCACGACAATTTTCCTCTGCTCATCTTTCAATAGCTTCAATGCCTCGTGGTTCAAAGGCACCACCAGAGGGAGAAAATTCTGTGTTATAAAATCCTCCAAAATTTTGTCTGCATAATTGAAGCTGAAAGGTTAGATTGTTTTCTCTTTATGCATGCGGAAAATTTACAGATGATAAGAAAAATTAAAGTCCGATGACTTTTAAGCAGAAGAAAATCAGATAAACTATATACAGGACAGCAAGCATGAAAAGACATGAGCTGACAAAAAAATACATATATACCACCAGAAAAAAAAAAAAAAAATCATATTCATGCTGCATGCTTATGATATTGAACAACAACAGCTCAACTAATGTTAAAGTTTTGAATGAGCTTGACTGAAGTTTGAGATCATTTTCTATTAAAGGAAAATAAGATTGAAAAGCAAATGACCCCTGACTCCACTTGACCCCTGTCTTATTAGATTCCAGATACTATTATGTATGGTAGCCAATGTAAAAAAGCATAAAAAGGATAAAAAGCTTCATTGGATGTGTGTTTAAATGAAAGACCTGTCAATAATATAATAAATTAAACCTACCAAGTCTCAATTGAGTAGCAAAAATGAAAAGAAGAATAAAATGCCACTATCTGAGCGTGATTGGACCATTAAAATTATGAATGACGAAGCTCCTATTGACATAGATAACTAATGTTCCTGGTTGAAGGATGGACTAATCAAGCTTAACTGTTACGAAAGAGTAATCAATTCACATGGTACACGTGCATGCAGAGCAGATGAAAATGGGGGTGGTCAAAATCCAACTTAAAATTTGAGGTTGACATAATGATTTACCTTAATCTGTAAGCATATTCTTTCTTATAACATGTTGAATTAGAATATCGATGGATAATACAAATAAAAGCAAACCAAAACAATGGATGCAACAGTTCAACAATATCTAAACGTAGGCATGACCAATTAAAAGCCGCAAGCAAACAGAGCAAAACAAATAAATTCTAGGAGGAATTCACTGATGTATTACAAATGTCATACTATCAGAAGCACTAACTAGAAGCATCATCTTACACTACTATATGTATACAAAGGTGAGAGATCCAACTTGGCATGCTAACTATGCATAGAAACCACAGCTTCCAACACTAAAAACATTTTTTTTTCCCTATCTGGCATTCACATATCCACAAAGATTTAAATTTGCTAGAGTAATATCTAAATCTTAACTAAATGACCAAGGATCCATATTTTCTTGTTATTGTACTCTTCTCAATTTAACATAACCAAGTTAAACTGAATTCTAGTCCAGTTGATTAAGCTATTTTAGTTAATCTTGTTCCAATCATGTAATCAGGTGCCAATTTGGATAAGTATGTTCCTGACATGGGTGTTTTTGATTTTGTTAAGTTTTACCCCATATTTGAAGGGCCATATTCTGATAGTCCCCAACCAATTTGAGGTATTGGTGTCAAAGATGCTTCCAATATGGATAATAACAACAACATCATTTCCACTTTATATGTCCTAACCACCTTATATATGTCATCAATTGTGCAACGCCCCTTTCTCTTATGCATTCATTCATAATCCTCTCTTTCCTTGTATGCCCACAGATCCATCATTTTTTTTCCCATCTTAGGCACACTGATCATAGCATTCTAATTCTCATTATTTTCGTTCAAGTTGCTTATTCAAAAGGTCAGAAACTCATTATGACTGTAGATCACTATAAGATTCGTTTTCATTGCTTATAATCAATGGAATTCGGTTAACTTTTTTCTTACATTTTACCAGGATCAAATCCCTCTCCCACCAACATACCTATACAATAATCTGACATGTAACTAGCCATCCATATCCGTAATCTAATCCACCATACCACTTCCTTCTTCATATGAATATAATTTCTCTTTAATCTATATTTTTTATATGAGCAAACATTTAGCTGCAAATAATTTTTGTCATATTTGCCTTCTATCCCCTCAACTCACACCATAAACATCACTATCAGTTTCTGTTGCAGTTATCATATAAAGTTATCTTCCCCATTTTGGTAACTCCTGCAATTATAGAATTGTAGAACACTCTATTTAGGTATTTCTAGTTTCAGCTATCGTCTGCCCATTTTAAAAATTCTAAAATTACGATATAGGGCAAGGTAACTCTACTAAATCCTTTAATAAAGTAACTTTATTTTTTCCACCGTTTCTGAGCCTTATATAGGAATTACCAAATCAAGTTGTAAGAATAGATTTTAATGAAACCAATACAATATTGCATGTAAGCAATATCATATAAAATGCCAAAAAGATGAGTAAGAACTCAACTACATTCTACCAATCCACCATAAAACAAACTGCTATGGTCAAAATTCTAAGAAGTACTCATATGCAAAAGCATAAAGGAATGGCTAAAATAGTATTTAATAACACAGTGGATCATGCATGATAAAAAGATAAGCAACATAGCATGATTGTAGTATCTAAAAGACACTTGAAATGCAGATAGTAAACTAACCTTCAAAGGGGCCATAAAAAATGCTTTGTTGCTTATAACTTGGATGAATAGCTACCAATGCAGGAACTTTGTCAAAGTCATAAAACACCATGGCATCATCAGAGAAATCCTTTGCCACAGAAAACCATGCATTTTTCTTGTACTTGACAGCTAAATTTGATATCACTGTCTCATTCAAGCCAAAACATATGTACATAGGAAATAAAGTACCAGCTTCTTCAACAAAATCACTAATGGCAGAGTCTGAAGTAAGAATAGACACATCAGGAGCAACAAATTTCTTCAGATACTGAACAAGTAAGTCTGCTTTCCTTGGTCCATAATACTCCATAGAAACACCATGCATAAACAGCTTGAGGGTAGGGTATGCACTGCAAAATCCAATTTGATTATAAATCTTACGGATGATGACGACAACGACCTAGCCTGAGGAGCATGATTTATTTATGGAAATACAGTCAGGTCATATGATAACGTCCAAAAGGCATCAACTGATATGCATTGCATAAAATGGAAAGAAATATATCAAAATAAATCACCATTGTTGTTTACCATGGGTTTTTTTACTAAAAGTCTATGCATTATCCCAAAACATAAAATTGCTGAAACATTTTTCAATTTTTCATTTTGATTGCCAGCACCAAAATAAAGACATTTCTACAAGCCAAATGCAAAATAAAATTTTGGCAACTTTATTTCTAGTCCATCATATAAAAACAAAAGTCATAGACGCTTACTCAACATCATGTTTACGAGCAAGACGAGTAAACTTGTCAGCGTTAATTTTGGCTATTACTATTGGCTCCTTCAATCCTGCAAGAACAGGAGCAGCCTCATCTAACTGCAATGCAGAAATCAAAACAAGAGGTAATTTTAAGTCGTTGGAACAATAATTATCGGAAATTTAAAAAAAAAAAAAGCTGAAAAGAAAACTACTTACTATGATTAGAATCAAACCTGTTCAACTAAACTTAAAACAAAAACGAAATGGTATCTAAAAAACGATACTTAATTTCAGTTTCGCAAATATTGGATGAAGAAAATGAAACCTGGGGAGAAAGGCGCTTGCAGTGGCCACACCAAGGGGCGTAGAAGTCGACGAGGATATAATTGAATGAAGAAATAGCAGAGTCAAAGTTGGATTCGTCCAACTCCAACACTTTCCCATCTACCGTAAACTGATCCGCTGTCGAACAAATTCCTGTTTGTAAGATGCATAACAGCTGCGATAAGGTTATGGGCAAACACAAGTCCGCCATCGGAGAGGCTGTTTTCCCTTCGGATTTCCTTGAGAAACGTCGTTTGAGGGACATTCCCATCTTTCTGTTTGTCGATCAACGGAAATATCGTACTATAATTCAAAAATGAAATACATCTATTTATTTTAAAATGGAGGTGTATAATTAATTATTAATTTGAAAAGTGAAAAATAAATAAAACTCTTTTTATTTCATTAATACAAGGAAAAAAAAAGGTAAAATAAAGACAAAAATAAATAAGAAATTGATTATTAAATTTTATTTGTTCAGCTTAGGTTATTTTATGTAAATATTATAAATTTTTTATTTTTTGATTTACAGCGGTTTTTGAATTAATTCTTAAAATATGCTTTTTTTCTAATGTGTGCTGAGAACTCGCAATGGAAAGAGGTGAGTTGATGAGTTGTTGGGAACTCGCCGTACAACGAGGGAACTACTGAATAGCATCTAATGGCAAGTTCCCATTCAATTATTTTAGGAAAAATTTTAAAAAAATAAAATTAACAAATAGTTATTAAATAAAAGTGAAAACGAAAAAGTAATTTCAAAGAAAGAAATTATACTTATTGAAATTATTAATAAAGAGATTGAAATTGCTTATCTATCCCTCTTTGGTCTGCTGGTCGACTCTCCCCCATATATAAATTTTTTTACATAAATTATGTATAAATATATAAATTATCTATCGTGTCAGAAAGAATCTGATTTTTTATGCATCTATCACATATCTCGGGTTCTAAGAAATCTAATAGTTATTAGTCAAATATTATCTGTCGTGTCAGAAAGAATCTGATTTCCCATGCATTTTTCACATCTCTTGGGTTCTAAGAAATCTATTAGTCGTTAGTCAAATATTACTTGTTGTGTCAGAAGAGATCTGATTCCCCATGCATCTATCACATCTCACGGGTTTCAAGAAATCTATTACTCATTAGTCAAATATTACTTGTCGTGTCAGAAGGGATCTGATTCCCTATGCATATGTCACATCTCACAGGTTTTAAGAAATCTATTACTCATTAGTCAAATATTATTTGTCATGTCAGAATGAATCTAATTCTCTATGCATCTTGATGAGCCTTATAAGAATATAACTCAATGGAAATAGGTCTCTAATGATTCAAAACAAAAATAGAAGAAAATAAAAACAAAAATTGAAATATGGAAGTTGGAAGGATGGAAGGAGTAAACCTTGATTGATTAATAAGAATCCTCTCTACAATCAATACAAGGGTTGGATGCCACTTTTAGGGATAAGAAACTTAAAAGATAAGTCTCACAAACTCTCTACCAAGAAGACTTGGATAAGAGAAAAGCACTAAAAATAATCAGCTACTTTATTAATCAACTCTAAATGCCTCAAAAACAAGCATAAGGTCTCCTGTTTATAGTAGAGGATATGGCCAAAGGCCTTTACAAGAAAAGAAAACTAAATCCTAAATAATTAATTATGATATTGCTTGCCCATAAAGAAAGTAAAACCTTCCTAAAAAGAACTTTCCTAAAATAAAATAGTCAATAGAATTAATTTCCTTGCAAGCTAAGGAATTAAAACCTTCCTAAAATAAATACTGAAAGCCTTGGAGATTAAACAATAATCAGCACACCACAACTTTCTTAATTTGGATAATGCTGACTTTCTTACTTCAAGAAGACTTTTAGAACTTTAACGATCTTCCTTACCAAGCACATGATACACCAAGTTCACTCTTTTAACCCTTGATCGTGTGATTAGGCCTGTATACTCAAACTTTTCCTCCTTTGGTCTTGTTAACTCGGGCCAACCATGATTTGGTGCATCAGTTCCCCCTTGTTGAGAAAGATTTACCTTCAAATCCACATCATCTCCATTACCCAAGGTGTCTTCCAAGTAGGGTGTAAGATCTCGAACATTGAACATAGTACTCACATTGTATTCTTCTGGTGGGTCAAGCTTGTAAGCATTATTATTTACCTTCTCAAAGACCCTAAAAGGACCATCAGCCTATGGCATCAGCTTAGACTTCCTTTGATTAGGGAACCTTTCCTTGCAAAGATGAATCCGCACAAGATCTCTCGGTTTAAATAGAACTTGCTTTCTCCTTTTGTTTGTCGATCTTTCATAAGCTTTGTTCTTCTTGTCGATCTATTTTCTAACTTCCTTCTGTATATTTTTCACTATTTGAGCCTTCTTAGCTTTATTTATACAACTCCTCTCACTAATTGGTATTGGTGCTAGATTAAGAGGTGTAGTTGGATTGAAACCATAGACCACCTCAAAAGGAGAATGCTTAGTAGCACTATGTATACTGCGATAGTAAGCAAACTCTACATATGCTAAGCACTTATCCTAATTCTTTAGGTTCTTGTTCACCACTATCCTAAGCAAAGGTGAAAGTGTTCTATTCACCACCTCGGTTTGCCCATTAGTTTCTGGATGACATGCTGTGCTAAATAATAACTTGGTTCCAAGCTTCTTCCACAAAGTCTTCCACATATAGCTTAGAAACTTAGCATCATGATCAGAAACAATGCTCTTAGGAATCCCATGTAGTCGAACTATTTCTTTGAAGAACAAATCAGCTATATGGCTGGCATCGTCAGTTTGTGGCATGGAATGAAGTGTGACATCTTTGAAAAGCGATCTACTACAACCATTATCGAATCCTTTCCCCATGATGTCTTAGGTAAACCTAAAACAAAATCCATGCTTACTTGTTCCCAAGGATGTTCTAGTATGGGCAAAGGCATGTATAACCCTTGTGTCATCTCTTTGTTCTTTGCCTTTTTGCACATGACACATCTTTCTACAATTTTATGAACATCTTGATTCATTGCTAGCCAATAGAAGTGTACTTTCAGTGCTTCTAATGTTTTCTTTTCTCCAAAGTGTCCAGCAAGACCTCCACTATGAGCTTCACACACTAAAAGCTCTCGAATTGAACAAAAAGGAATGCATAATTACTAGACTTGAAGAGAAATCCTTTATGCCCTCTTTTGCTCCCTTCATGCACTTTTCATAGATCTTTACAAAGTATAGGTCCTCTTTATACAACTCTATCATCAAATCAAACCCCATTAATCTCGTATTAAGCATAGAGATTAATGCATACCTTCACGAAAGTGCATCCACTACAATGTTGACATTCCCTTTCTTGCACTTAATTACATAGGGAAACGTCTCTAATAACTCCATCCACTTGGCATGTCTTCTATTCAGCTTGCTTTGTCCCTGCAAGTGTTTTAATGACTCATGATCTATATGAATCATGAACTCTTTAGGTAATAAATAATGTAGCCAAGTTTCTAATGCTCACATCAGTGAATAAAACTCTTTATCATAGGTTGAGTAGTTAAGATGAGGACCACTCAACTTCTCACTGAAATAGGCAATGGGACGCCCATCTTGCTTAAGAATTGCTCTAATCCTAATTCCTGATGTATCACACTCTACTTCAAAGGTCTTATAGAAATAGGTAATGCTAGTATGGAAGCCGAACTTAACTTCTCCTTAATCAAGTAAAAACTTTGTTGTGTTGCTTCAGTCCACTTAAACTATGTTTCCTTCTTCATGTACTCAATAAAGGAGCTACAATGGTGCTAAAATTTTTCACAAAATGTCTATAGAAGGATGCCAAACCATGAAAACTTTGGACTTCAATAACTTCAGTGGGAATTGGCCACTCCTTGATAGCTTTAACCTTCTCTTCATCAAACTCCACTCCATTTTGGAAAATGACATAGCCAAGAAAAACTAGATGATCCTTGCAAAAGGTGCATTTCTTGAGGTTGGTAAATAGCTTTTCTTCTTGAAGAACTTCAAACACCTTTGTAAGATGCTCTATATGCTTATCAAAGCTCCTGCTATAGACAAGTACGTCATCAAAATAAGCAACAACAAAATGACCAATGAATTTTTGTAAAACATGATTCATTAGCCACATGAATGTACTAGGAGCATTGGACAAGCCAAAGGGCATGACTGTCCATTCATACGACCCAAACTTAGTCTTGAAGGTTGTTTTCCATTCATCACCATCTTTCATTCGAATTTGATAATATCCACTCTTGAGATCAATCTTCGAAATGATAGAGGAGCCATGCAACTCGTCAACATGTTGTTAAGCCGTGGAATGGGATAGCGGTATTTGATTGTAATCTTATTAATAGCCTGGCTATCTACGCACATGCTCATTGATCCATGCTTCTTGGGCACCAAAAGAGCTGGTACTGCACGTGGACTCATGGACTCTTTAACAAAGCCCTTCTCCATCAACTTCATTACTTGTTGTTGGAGTTCTTTAGTTTCTTTCAGGTTGCATCGATTCACTGGTCTATTGGGCAATGGCAAACCAGGTATAAGATCAATTTGATGCTCTATTCCACCGATTGGTGGTAACACCTTTAAGAGTTCTTTTGGGAAAACATCCAAAAATTCCCTCAATATTTTATCCAATTTTGGATGAACAGCTCTACCTTCCCCTAAAATCTCTTTAGCTATCAACAAGTGAAAAATCTCATTGGATATTAGAGCATGTTTTACCTCCCCCTTGTTGGCAAATAAGCTATCCTTCGTTATTTTGCTGATTGCCAACTGGTCTTGCATTACTTGGGAAGGACTGAGAGGTGTCAATAGCACACGTTTACCATCCTTTGAAATAGAACAGGTGTTTGCATGCCCATGATGCACAACGTCTTAATAAAACTGCCAAGGTCTTCCAAGAAGCACATGGCTAGCATTCATTAGTACCACATCACACCTTACTTCATTCTTGTACGTTCCTATGGTAAATGGCACCTTCACTTATTCTGTAACCCTCAGGTCTCCCTCGTTGTTTAGCCATTGCAAATGATAAGGACGTGGATGCTTAGTAGTGGTGAGGTTTAGTTTATTAACCAATATAGTAGAGGCTATATCAGTGCAACTTCCTCTATCAATGATTAAACCACATACCTTGCCATTAATGTTGCAACGGGTGTGAAAGATATTCTCTCACTATCTCTTCTCTTTTTTTGATTGTATGGCCAGATTACGATGAATAATAAGCAATTCTCCTTCTTCAGGAGGTACTTCTACTTTCAAATCTAATTCATCTTCACTAACAACTTCTTCAATTGATTCACGAACGATCATTCCTTCTTGTTAGGACATTGAGAGGCTATTTGTCCAAGCCTGAGGCACTTAAAACACTTGATATCACGGCTCCTTGTTGAAGGTTGGGAATTTTTAACTTTTTTTTCCTTTTTCAACAACGGCCATCTTAGTAGGACCCCTCTTTTCTTCATGTTTTGTAACTGTTTTGGAGATATAAGATGAAGAAGAAAACGAGGTGTAAGGTTTGCTTACCCTAGACGAGCCTCTCTTGCATGGCCTTTCAATTTTCACAGCCAATGTAATCACATCATCCAATATGGCATATGGTTGTAACTGAATCTGCAATCTCCTTATGCAACCCACTAATGAATCTTTCAATGGTTTGTTCTTGAGCCTTTTGCAGATTACACTGCATCATTAACATCTTAAACTCTTTCATATAATCCTCAACACAATAAGCTCCTTTTTGCAAAGTTTGCAACTTGAGGAATAGCTCTTGCTTGTAGCATTAAGGTACAAATCTCTTTTCCATAAGCCTCTTCATAAACCTTCATGTCGAGACTAGATTTTCTCCTTCACCCCTTCTTTGTGCCTTCATATTCTCCCACCATAGATTAGCATAATCAGTAAACTCTAAAGCGTGAGCTTTACCTTTTTAGCCTCGATGTATTCTTAACACTCAAAAACTTTCTCAACACATTGTACCCACTCCAAGTACTCTTTGGGAGAGCTTGTTCCACGAAAAGGTGGAATCTTTATCTTGATATTATCAGAGGTTCTTGGCTGCCAGCGTTGCCTTGGTGCTTCTTTAGGTTCATCTTCTATGCTTGAATCATCATAGTCATCACCCTCATCATGATCAACCCTTCTTCGTTATGGCTTATTCATAGCCAATCTTTCCACCATATGCACAAGCTGATCCATACATGTATGAAGCTATTCGTTATTACGTTCAAGTGCTATGAGATGAGCTTGTTCAAAACTCATTCCTTGCTGCAAGCTCAGATTTAGTGGTGTATGGGTCTCACTACCTTTTGACATGGTGTTTATCACTCTAAAACCTCAAAGACCTTAGCTCTGATGCCAATAATAATGAGCCTTATAAGAATATAACTCAATGGAAATAGGTCTCTAATGATTCATAACAAAAATAGAAGAAAATAAATAAAAAATCTAAAATCTAGAAGTTGGAAGAATGGAAGGAATAAACCTTGATTGATTGATAAGAATCCTCTCCACAATCAATACAAGGGTTGGACGCCACTTTTATGGATGAGAAACCTAAAAGATAAGTCTCACAAACTCGCCACCAAGAAGACTTGGATAAGAGAAAAGAACTGAAAATAATCAGCTACTTTATTAATCAGCTCTACATGCTTCAAAAACAAGCATAAGGTCTCCTATTTATAGTAGAGGATATGGCCAAAAGCCTTTACAAGAAAAGGAAACTAAATCCTAAATAATTAATTAAGATATTGCTGCCCATAAAGAAAGTAAAACCTTCCTAAAATAAAATAGTCAATGGAATTGATTTCTTTGCAAGCTAAGGAATTAAAATCTTCCTAAAATAACAACTGAAAGCTTTAGAGATTAAGTAATAATCAGCACACCAAAACTTTCCTAATTTGGATGATGCTAACTTTCTTGCTTCAATAAGACTTCTAGAATCTTCAACGATCTTCCTTGCCGAGCACATGATACACCAATTTCACTCTTTTAACCCTTGATTGTGTGATTAGGCCTGTATACTCCAACTCTTCCTCCTTTAGGCTTGCTAACTCGGGCCAACCATGATGTGGCACATCACATCTGTCACATCTCTCCAGTTCCAAGAAATTTATTAGTCATTAGTCAAATATTATCTGTCGTGTCAGAAAGAATCTGATTCTCCATGAATCTGTCACATCTCTAGAGTTCCAAGAAATCTATTAATCATTAGTTTAATATAATATAAACTACTAACTTTAAATGATATAAAAACATGTTATATAAAATATAAGTATGCAGATAAAAATAGAAATTATACAAGAATTGAACATACATACTGGAGAAATGATAAAAATACATATTATAAAAATAATTGAACTCGAAAGATGTGACATTACATGGGGTATCGGATTCTTTCTAACATATAGAAAAAAGAAAACTAATGCCTAAAAAATGTCTTAGAACCCGAAAGGCTTGACAGATGCATGCCTTGGAACCTAAAAGATGTGATATTGCATGTATCAGATTCCTTCTAACAAGATAGAAAAAAGAAGACTAATGCCTAATAAATTTCTTGGAACCCAAAAGACATGATAGATGCATGTCTTAGAACCCAATTGGATTCCTTTTGACATGATAGAAAAAAGAAGACTAATGCCTAATAAATTTTTAGGAACCCAAAAGACGTGATAGATGCATATCTTGGAACCATAGGTATTGGATTCCTTCTGACATGATAGAAAAAAGAAGACTAATGCCTAATAAATTTTTTGGGACCCAAAAGACGTGATAGATGCATATCTTGGAACCTGAAAGATATGACATTGCATAGGTATCAGATTCCTTCTGACACGATAGAAAAAAGATGACTAATACATAGATTTTTGTTTTTACTCCATTATAAAAACCTTAGTTCATTACTCTCATTTTCATTCACTTTCATATGATGAAGGAAGATGCTATGGACATATGACAATGAACCTAGCTGAATGTATAAATTTAGTGTTGAAGGGAACTCGTCATCTTTCTATTACTGCTTTAGTCCAAGCAACATATTTTAGGTTGGTTGAACTATTTTTTAAAATGGGGAACAAGCAGATAGCAATGATGGAGGCAGGCCAAACATACTGTGAAACTGTCACTGATGCCATGCAAGAAAATTGAAGGAAAGCTAACTCCCACCTTATTCGTGGGTTTATGCGAGCAAATCAATCTTTCCTGGTTGAAGAGTTAGAAAACCCATAGGAAGGAGTTGTGCCTTCAAACTACAAAGTTAATCTTAATGAGAGATGGTGTGATTGTGGAAAGTTTCAAGCATAAAGGTGCCCATGTTCACATGTTGTTGCCGCTTGTGCTCGTGTTCATATAGATTGGATGCTATATGTGGACAATGTCTATAGACTGGAGACTATATACAATGTCTATTGACATAAGTTCTAACCCATCAGGCATGAAGATTATTGGCTAGAATATAATGGTCCACAACTATGTCCTAATCTAGAAATGTGAAAAGATCCAAAAGGTTAGCCAAAATCAAGTTGAATTCATAATGAAATGGACTTTAGGGAAAGGTGCCAACCAAAGCGTTGTGGATTTTGCAGGAATGAAGGCCATAGCCGCAACAAATGTCCTTACAAATCTGGTACCTCGGGAGAGAGTTCGCATCAACAATAATGTAGTAAATGATTTCTTATTGTAAAATTTTATACTTATATATAAATCGAAGCTGTTTAAATTTTTATATCCAATTTTCAAATATTAGCATATTTATATCTATACTAAATTTAATATACTCACACAACATGCCTAAAACTCACAATAACTCTAAACTATCAGCATATATCATTACTATCATATCAAAAATTAAAAATCTATAATATTAATTTAAGTATAAATCTAATTGTATCATTTATCTTATTATTATAAAAAAAAGAAAAAAATATGTGTTGGAAACTTGCCTTCTGACATGACAGATAATATTTGACTAATGACTACTAGATTTCTTGAAACCTGAGAGATGTGACAAATACATGGGAAATCAGATTTCTTTTGACATGATAGATAATTTATATCTTCATACATAATTTATGTAAAAAATATATATATGGGGGAGAGTTTTGATCTCCTTATTAATAATTTCAATCAGTATCATTTTCTTCTTTGAAATTATTTTTTTTCTTTCACTTTTGTTTAACAATTATTTGTTAATTTCACTTTTTTGAAATTTTTCTCTTATTTTGGGTGGAAACTCGACATAAGAGATAGTGAGTTCCTAATGCCATTCAAAACTGTCCATCTCTGATGTTGAGTTCTCAACAGTAGTTTCCTCCCTCGTTGGGAACTCGCCATATAGTGTAGCAAGTTTCCAACAAACCATCAACTCACCTCCTTTCATGGCGAGTTCTTAGCATACATAAAAAAAGCATATTTTGAGAATTAATTTGAAAACCGCTGTAAATCAAGAAATAAAAAAATTTGTAATATTGATGTAAAATAGCCCTTCAACTTATCACTTTGAGATCTACTCTATTGTCCTATAATTTTTAAAAGATTTATATATTAAATATAAATTTATATTTTAAATTTTATTTAATCTTAGAAAAAAAATCCTAATTCAATACAATTCAAATTAGAAAGAATTATGTTTAAAAATTACATCTTATATAAAATCTAAAATTGTTTAAAATTAATTTAAATCGAATGAAAACTCAAAAAAAATCTAAACACCAAACACTCCAAAGAAGAGGTCTAAACTTGTTGGCAATTTTACATAAATAATCTTAATTTTTTTTATTTCTCGTTTTAGGTCATTTTCAGAGTAATTCTCAAAATGTGCTAAATTAAATTTACCGCTCAGAACTCGCCCTTTCGGTGGGTGAGATAAATGCCAAGTTTATAGTTAGTTGGGAACTTGCCACCTACCTTAGCGAGTTCCCAACATATATATATATATATATTTCTTTCTTTTGCTTTATTACATTATTTTGTTAATTTTTGTTAATTATAGTTAAATGTAATGTAATTTTAAGTTTATATTTGAATGAATATTATAGAATTCTAATTTTTGATATGATGGTAATTACTTATGCTGATAGTTTAGTTTACCGGGGTGTTAGGGTATGTTATGTGAGTATATTGAATTCAGTACAGATATTTGGATATACCAATATTTGTAAATTGAATATAAAAATTGAAAGAACTTCAATTTACGTATAATTAATAAATTTTACATTAACAAATCATTTACAAGAATTATCATTGATGCGAACTCTCCCTCAATGTGTCATATTTGTAAGGACATTTGTTACGACTATGGCCTTCATTCCTGCATAATTCGTAATGCTTTGGTTGATGTTTCTCCCTAAAGTCCATTTCATTATTAATACGGGTTGATTTTGGCAGACCTTTTGGATCTCTCTGCATTTTTGGATTAGGACATAGTTATGGATCATTATATTTTGGCTAATAATCTTCAAGCTCAATGGGTTGAAACTTATGTCGATAAATATTGGATATAGTCTCCAGTCTATAAACATTATCCATATATAGCATACAATGAGCACAAATAGCAACAACATGTGAACAGGGGTACCTTTGTGCTTGAAACTTTCCACAGTTACACCACCTTTCATTAAGATTAACTTTTTAGTTCGAAGCCACAACTCCTTCCTATGGGTTTTCTAACTCTTCAACCACGAAAGATTGATTTGCTTGCATAAACCCATGAACAAGGTGGGAGTTAGCTTTCATTTAATTTTCTCGTATGGCATGAGTGACTGATTTACAGTATGTATAGCCTACCTCTATCATTGCTATCTATTTGTTCCCCATCTTAACAAATAATTTAGCCAACCTAAAATATGTTGCTTGGATTAAAGTAGTTCTAGGAAGATGATGAGTTCCCTTTACCATTGAATTTATACATTCAGCTACATTCGTTGTCATATGTCCATAGTGTCTTCTTCATAATATGATTGAGCCTTCTTCTCCCTTGGGATCCTATCAATCTAATCAGTCATTTCTGTATTTTCCATACGAAGATTTTCATAGTACCACTAAGAATGAGGTTGCCTCAACTCCTAAGCTGTTAAAATCATATGTTAATTTATAGAATTATGAACAACTTGTTAATAAAAATGAAAAGTGAGAGGATTATAAGAGATTAAATAATCATAATTGTGAACACATACCTATGTTAACAACCGTCGATGCAAGTTTATATTATTAAACCTCCTCACGAAATTAGCTACAATATGTCGAATACAATATACAGAATCTGCATGTGGAGGTTTCCATGCACTATCTAAGTCTTTGATGACAGATTTGATGGATTCATGTCCATAAGAAATCAAGTAGATGTCAGGTTGTATAACAACATATCTACATAAATTTCAAAGAAAAAATGACCAAGCCATCTTTGTCTCACTCTCCACAATTGCAAGGGCAATTGGTATAATGTTTCGATTGCCATCTTAACAGCTAATAACAACGTTTTATGGTATTTTACATATAAGAATGTACTATCTACTTGCACAATAGGCTTACAAAAGAGAAAGACTTCAATGCAAGACTTGAAAGTCCAAAAAAATTTACGCTTACCTTACACCATTTGTTGATCGTTGTGTACAGGTATGATTTGTATTTCCACTATTATGCCAAGAACAAAATGTTGTATTGCACTTAACCATTTTGGTAGATCATTATAGGATTTATTTCAATTGCCAAATAGTCAAATAATTACCTTCTACTTTGCTATCCATGCTTTCTCATAAGAGGTCATGTATCTATACCTATTCTATATCTCTGCAACCAAAAATGAAATGGAAATGGCCGGATTTGCTTGAACCAAAGATAAAATGCATGAACAAATTATGTTAAAATCTAATGTCACGTGATTTTGAGAAATTCATACAGATGTACAAGTATGAGGGCCATTGTATTTTCTAATCTCCCAAACTTGCTTCTTTTTTAGCAATGTTGCCTTTATACTCCAGTTGCACTCGGGCCATACATTGTACATTTATTGTGATACTGGGTTGGTGTAGATTCAACTACTTTGTAATCTACAGAGTTTTCGATATTATAGTGCTTAATAACTGAAAGCACCGCTTCTTTCATAGCAAACTGCATCCCAACACAAAGATCACTGGTAGATGGATTCTAGGTTGACGGCATACGTAATGAATGAGAATATTCTAAAAATTTTGTCATGTGAATTGCATCCAAATCAAAGGTGCGCATATTTGAGGTAGGCTCAAATTGAGAAAGAGGACCACTACCTCCACTAGTAGATGACAAATAATGAATATTGATATAGCTATGACATCTGGGTCAAAATCATCTTGGTCATCACTGTCATTAAATTTATCATACTCTTCTGGCTCACTAAAGTCTCCAACATATTCATAGTGGGGTCTAGATAACTGATTAGGATTGAGATAAACTTTGAATGAACTTGGTCCTCCATTTTCCATTTCAACACCTCTACTTGGAGACTCTGTCATCATGAAGGTGTGTGGCTCATCATCTTTGGTGGTAGGAAATTGTTAGTGGCATAAATGAATAATGAAAGGATTCAACAAAATTAATCATTAATAGCTGTGCATCAAGAGAAGGTTGACATATAGGATTGTCAAATGGCCATGACATTTATGTGAGTACATTGCATACGGTATAGATATTTGAAGGCCCACAATCATCCTTAACATCCTCTAACTCAGTATATAGCTCAATTATGCCAACATTAGGAAATTGCTAATGGGCATTAAACATGCATCTCACATCATCGTCATTTTCAACTGAAAAACTCTTATATCGAACATATCTTTCCCTCATAGAAATAGAAGGCCTGTAATTATTCTCTTATACTCTTTTTCTATTCCCAGCTTTGATTTTTGTATTAATTTTGGCCTTCAATTTCTTTATTGTGATGTCTACCTCAACACTAATGCTTTTCAAATGGTCATTTTGGAAGATAACACCTTCTTCAATGCTGAAAATCTATCCATCAAAGTTAACAAGTGCAATAAATCTATTACTCATCTTGTTTAAGTGCGACAAATAAATACCTACAATTGGCTTTTGAGAAAACAAATAGATCTCAAACAAGATACTAACACTATTCATGTTTAGCAGAAAACAACAAAGGCTAGAATAACGAAACACTATCAATAAACTCTACAAAAAAATCTCACACTAATTAGAAAAAAATTTGACAATGAAAGTGAATGAAAATAAGAATAATTAACTGAAGTATTTATAATGGAGTAAAAAAATCTATGCATTAGTTTCACATTTTTTACCACTCTGTCGTGTCATTAATCAACTTTTTTCTATCATGTCAGAAGGAATCTGATGCCCCTTGCATTTGTCACATCTTTCGGGTTCCAAAAAATTTATTAGGCATTAGTCTAATATCTTTTGTTGTGCCAGAAGAAATATAATACCCCATGCATCTATCATATCTTTTGAATTTTAAGAAATTTATTAGACATTAGTCAAATATTTTCGATCATGTCAGAAGGAATCTAATACACCTATACATCTATCACGTCTTCTGAGTTCCAAGAAATTTATGAGACATTAGTCAAATATTTTCTATCATGTCATAAGGAATCTGATGCCTATGCATTTGTCACATCTTTCGAGTTTTACAAAATTTATTAGGCATTAGTCAACTTTTCCTGTCTTGTCAGAAGGAATCTGATACACCATGCATTTGTCACATCATTTGGGTTTCAAGAAATTTATTTGGCATTAGTTAAATATTTTCTGTCGGGTTCTAAGAATCTGATACCCCATTCATATGTCACATTTTTTGGGTTTCAAGAAATTTATTAGGCTTTAGTCGAATATTTTCTATCATGTCAGAAGGAATTTCATATACCATGTATCTATCACATCTTTTGGGTTTCAAGAAATTTATTAGGCATTAGTCAAATATTTTTTGTCGTCTCAAAAGAAATCTGATACCCCTTGCATCTATCACATCCTTAGGTTTTCAAGAAATTTATTAGGCATTAATCAACTTTTTTTTATCATGTCAGAAGGAATCTGCTACCCTATGCATCTGTCACATATTTTCGGTTCCAAAAAATTTATTAGGCATTAGTCAAATATTTTCTGTCATGTCAGAAGAAATCTGATATCCCATGCATCTGTCATATCTTTCGGGTTCTAAGAAATATATTCGGCATTAGTTAACTATTTTCTGTCGTGTTAGAAGAAATCCGATACCTCATGCATCTGTCATATCTTTCAGGTTCTAAGAAATTTATTAGGCATTAGTCAACTTTTTTTTGTCGTGTCAGAAGGAATTTGATACCCCATGCATCTATCACATCTTTCGGGTTCCAAGAAATTTTTTTCTTCGAAGAGGATGAAAATCATACCTTAATCTTTTAAACAAATTTCAACTGCTAAAAAAAACTTAATTACAATGAAACTAAATTTAGTCATAATAATAAATTATAAGATTAAATTTCAAATTATTTGTTTAAAAAGCTTAAATCATACTTTAGTCAGCAATATTAAATTTCAACTTCTACAAAGAAAAAGCTTAGTTACAACAAAATAAAATAAAATTATAATAATAAATTACAAGCTAACTATATTTTAAGATTACAACAATACTTTTACAAATAACAATAAAACATATGTTAAAAAAATTCTACAAAAATTCTTGTAAATATGAATGTTTAAACTATAAATTTTTTTTCTTCAATATATAAGAAAGAGCTTTGATAAATAAAGCCCAAAGCTCTTCCGTCCCCTTCACCCTTCCCTTCAATAATTTTAAGGGTCACGAACCTTGGCATATAAAATTGGCAGGGACGTGCCCTGCCATTGCCCCCTAAATAATAGAGGGGCGTCAACACTTAACTTTCCATTTGAGATGGTGAGTTCTCAATGACAAGATAATTAATGTTGGGAACTCGCCATGTTAGATGGTGAATTCCCAACATCCTATTATTTCGCCTCTTTCGTTGCGAGTTCTCAAAGCAAGTAAAAATTAAGCACATTTTGGGAATCAATCTTAAAACAACTTATTACAGGAAATAATAAAATTTTTAGCATTATATTCATGAAAAAGTCAAACTTGTTCTTACCCACCAAACTAGCCATAAATCTTTTCATTTAGGTAATATATATTCAGTAATTTCAAGAATAAATTATCTTAAACTATTAATATATAAAAGTCTTTGACCAAAAAAAATTCAATATGTTTTAACATGTGTATAATTTTAAATAAATGTAATATGTTATGCGTATAATTATTTTTATTTGATTCTTTTGAATTTTAAAATATTTTATATATTAAAATATATATATTTTTTTATATATTTTCATTGACTTACTTTTATATAGATGTGAATTAATAAAATTTAATTTTCTTTCTATATTTCAAAAAAGAAATTAGTTTAAATTAGAAACTAAACTTTGGATTTTTTTTCTTAAGTAATATAACTTTTCACGCTATAATTTAAACATGTGTTAAAAATATTAAGTATCCTTCAATATTTAAATATGTTTAAAGTTAATTTAATATTTTAATTGCTATATTACTTCAACTAAAATGTTTCTTTTCCTACAATTATGCCAAAAAATAATAATTTCCTTTATTAAGTTTATTTATTTCTATGTTTATTGATCCTATTATAAATACATAATTTAAGACATAAACAGGTGTGGTATGAGTAGTAACGCATACTCATATCTATGGAACAGAATCTATGCTTTGTTCCATATAAGGACACTCTTAGGGAAGGTAGCCGAAACTCCTAGTATGACAAGTCTCAAACCATGAAATGAAGGAGGATAGCTATAGATAAACCAAAAAAAAAAAAACATAACTATAGAATACCACATGCTAATTCCACTTTAATATCGACTTAATTTATTAATATTTTGTTTTTAAATTTCTTTTTTTAATAGTTCGACTGTCTGTTGCTATTTTTTGTATTTATATATGTTTTAATTTTATCATGAAATAATCATTTTTTCATGGAATATATTTATCATAAATATTTTAATTTAATTAAGTAGTCTTGATTATTTAGCATATTAGTTAGAAAACTTCGGACCACTCTTTGAAGGGGAAGCTCGAATATAGAAGAAATCCTTTAAAGAATGTAATATGGAGCAAAACAAAAACAATTGATGAACATGACTGAAGATAAGTGGAGGTGTTTAAGGGCCAAATTAGTTTGGAAACTCTAGACCTTAATCTTAAAGAAGAAATCCTTTAAAGAAAGTAACATCGAATAAAATAGGAAAAATTGATGAATGTGATTGATGATAGGCAGACGTGTTCATTGGTTGGGTAGCAATATGAAAAATTTTCAACTTTCTCATCCAAGCCTAAATCATTGACTATAAAATAATAAAATAATTATTTTAAATTTATTTTTATATTTTTTATAGTTAAATTTAAATTAAATTTTTTTAGTATTAAATTGTTATTCAAATCAAGCCAACCTGAATAAAAAAAAAAAAAAACCCATGTCCAAAGCTTAGCTCGATGGACAGGTAGTTCAATTCTTAGATAAATCTAAAGATAGGTACTAATAGAAGACTACCCAAATAATATTGTATGCAATATATTGTTGCCTCTTGTTGTGATTGCCAATATTTTCATTAATGAAATTTTGATCTTTACTTCAAAAACATTTCAAAAGAAATATATATATATAAATATTTATTTACTTACTAAGTTTGTTTTACTATTCTTCTTCCTCTTTTATATATTATTTTAATACCAATGTTTGTACATATTATTTCACTCAAGGATCTATATAATACATGTTATAAAAGTGATTAGGTTATAAGGTTTGAGACTACATTTGAAATATTGGTTTGTATTAAATATATAATTTTTTTTTTTACTTTAATTTAAAAGTTGTTAGTGAAATCGTTCATTAAAGAGTTTCATAAGTTTGTGTAATCATTTATTAAAAAGTTATTAAAATATTTTTCAAAAGTTTAAAATTTAATTTATATTTTTATTAATTTTATTTCAAAAAATTGTGAGTGGAAGCTATTCTTTTTAAGGGTTAAAGCATGGGTACACTTTAGTGGTGACTTGCATTGGAATTATAGATCTCTTATCAAAAGAGATTGCTAAAAATGAAAATAAGGTATTGACACATTCATTAAAAACCTCTGTAAAATGTGTTTTTTCTTGGCCTTAAAAACATCTTTACTTATCTAGAAAATGTTTTACAATAAAGTATGTATTAAGAACATATTTTTAAGTAAGTTAAAGAGTTATAAAATATTTTAGTACTTTCCAAAGTACTGTTTGAATTAATCCAAAGAAAACATACTAAGTTGAAAATATTTAAGCATAAACTAATTAAGCTTAAGTTTTCATTATATCAAAACTAATATTAATTCAAAGCTAATATAGCTAACATTTATAATAAACACAAGCTAATCTTTCATGTCTACTCCATCTCGATAACATTCCATAAGTAGGAAAATCATCCATAATAATGCAGCCTCAATACAAAATTTTGTTTCCTATACCCATAAATAGTTGGAATACCTTCATTTCACAATAAATTTAACTCATCTATCAAAGGTCTGACAAACACATCAATATTTTGCTTCAAACTATGTAGAATTATAGTGATCATATTAAGAAACAAATATGGTTGCTTCATACACATCCATAAGGGAAAATTATATATGCATAGCATGATTGGCCGACATGAATACGGTTCTATTGCCTGGGAAATGGACACAAACCATCTGTGCATAAACTTAATCCCACATTCCAAGATTCAGTTGCCAAAGATAAGTGGATATGATTGAGTTCTTGCCAATCCATTAATTGGGTACACCAATATTCCACCATCACTTCAATTAGAATTATGCCATGTCATATGTTTAGCAAGAACCGTTGACATATATACAATCTTAGGATAAGTGGCAAGTAACGAAGAAACTTAAATGGTACTTTTTTGGCCTTCCTTACAATTGATCAGCTATTTGGTTTATATAGAGAATGGTCGCTTGTCGAAGAGTGCATCAACATGGTTGATTTCTTATAAAATAATATGCAATTGTCCAGGCAAACTTGTTTCTTGACATTATCTAACCTAAATTTCATTGTCTTCTCCTTCATTCTATAAAAATTCTTCATCCATTTATCATTTTTTGGTAGCATTCCTTTTATAATAACCAACAACCGATTGAAACATGATTCACTCAAGTTGAGTTCAGATTTCACATTTAGTAGTTGTGAGACATCGAATAAAATTGTTTGCTGCGTACATGCTGACCACAATGATTCATGTACATCATTCAACAAACAGTAATAATTTTTTGACACTAACGTCGATTATTTAACCCTATCCATAGTCTTATTAACACTATTATTACCACCAAAGATGTTATTAACATTAAAGTTAACATCATATTAAAAGCATCCATAACCATTGTGGCATAAGGATTATTTGTTTCAAGATCAGCACTATGCTGACCCTTATCATCATAACTCCTAAATGATTGACCTTCATGAATTTCACCATGCATTCCAAATGAAGTAATTTTCACAAAAACCTTTTGTAATAGAGATGATGTTTCACGTCAATATCCATAATTTGATTATTCTCACACCTAACATAAGGACATCTAATTCAATTGTTTTTTGATGCAGTTACTGTTAGCACATGCAAAAGCTATAAATTGGTCCACCTTGTTCAAATACTCAATGTTGATAAACCCTTCATCTTATATTAATTAATAAATTATATATCAATTCTAAGTTAAAAGGAAGGACGAACAAGTTTTTTTGCCTTAAATAAAGAGATACTCACTTTTTTAATTAAAATAACCAATTAATTTCTTATTATATATAAGAAGTTTGTCCTAAAATTTTTGTAAGTTAAATTATAATAATTTTTATTTTTATATTTACATAACATATATATAAATATTATAGTGCATATTTTTCATAATTAATTTAAAACCAGAAAAATTATAATATTTTATAAAAAATATAACTTAAGAACTCTATATCACGATAAGTCATGCTAACCACTGACTAGAGAGAACAAAATGCCATAGATTAAAAAATAAAACATAAATATTTATATAAATATATTTATATAACAAAAAAATTAAATTATTAACAAAACCATTAATTACTAAACAATATATTAAAAATTAAATCAAAATATTAAAATTATTATATTAATTATTACAAATATATTACTAAACAATATATATTGCAAATTTTTCTTTTTAAATTAACTATACCAAACAAATTAATTATATTATTTAATTATAGTCAAACTACCCTAAAATCGATATATAAAAAATTATAGCTACAATAATTATTATTCGAATATATATATATATATGTAATACAATAATAACTAATTTCTATACAAAATAAATATAACAGTCATTTTACTATCATAATTCTATTATATTATAATTATAATATAATAATAATTGTAAATCTTGGAACTTAATTGTAGAAGTAAAATACCTATATCTTTGAGTAGCAATACTAGAAATAAAATTCCAAACTTGTATAAATATATTAAAAACCCTACAAAAACATGAACAAATTACATAAAAATAATAAAATAATGTAAAATAATAAGAAAACCCTAAAATAATATCTCTAAACTCTCAAAATACTTCTAGAAGCTGGAAAAAAAACATAAAAATAAAACCCCTAATAGCAAAAAAATGAGAAGGGAGCTGGGGCCTTGATTTTTATAACAAACTTATTTACGATGAAATTCTAATTTTTTTAGAGAAAATCTATCAAAAATAGTTTGGGAAATATATTTTCCCCCAAAACCTAATTCCATCGAAAATTATTCCCCCTCCCAAAAATATCATTTGGTTAGAAATACTTATTTCCAATCGAAATTCTATCAAAAAGAGTTTTTTGATGGAATTCTCAATCGAAAATATTGTTATGGTCAGAAATAAAATTTCGGCCGAATTTTCAGTCAAAAGAAATGCTTTTACTGAGTTAAAATTTAGTTGAAAATACTTTTTCTACTAAATTTTAATATTAGATTTTTTTAATTTTATAAATTATTTTCTTTCATTTTTTCGAACGAATATTTTTGTTAAAAAAACTATTCGATCGCAGATATCTTTTGGCTTGTGTATGGCACGCAGGAACAATGATGTGCCAAAGTATTTTTGACCAAATTACACTATTTTCGATGAATTTATGATTGAAAATAGTTTTACTTTTTCCTAATGAAAATTTTGTTGGAAATACTTGATTATTTCCTATGGATGTCTTTTTGTCAGATATAATCTGTCAGTGATAAGCCTTCCTCTTGTAGTGATACTCATTCAAGGTGAAGTGTTCTAAAGACATTGTATGTAGTGGATGACTAGATGCTCAATATAACTAGATACTAAGGTTTTTTTATTATATTTCTAATTTACCCATAACCTCCTAACCTCTATTTATTTAACTCAACTACGGAGGACATTACTCTTACGTCCTTTTGAACCCATAACCTCCAAGAGTCCGTTGATAACTTTATGTCAACTGAGCTAATACTTAATCGATACTAAGGTTTTATTATGTATACATTATGATAAATTATGTTAAGAAGAGTAAATCCCCCCATTTTTGTTTGGAGTCTTATATAAGGGCATATTCTTGTTCAAGAAAAGATAGAAGAAAAATTAGAAACATAGTTTGTTCTTAAAGAACTAGACTATTAAAATTCATATTTCTTTTGTCTTGATTTCTCTTTTCTGTCTTCATTTTATTACAACAAAATTAACATTATATCTAATAACCCTAAATTAATATTTTATGAAATTATCTAAAATAATGAATAAATATTAAATTATTATTATTATTATTACTACTACTACTACAAACAATTAAGCTCGTGATGTTATATATATAACCTTAAACTATTTTTTTAAATATTAATTACTAATTTCATAAATTATATGAACTTTATAAAACTAATATTAAATTAATAATATATAAAATAGCCTAAAATAATAAACTAATTTAATAATAATCCTGAAGTAATAATATTAATAACTAATAATAATAAACTTTTAATAAACTTTTAATATTATTAACATTAAATTTCTAATTAAAATATTAAAACTAATTAATAAAATAACATGTATTATACATTACCAGTGACCATGACGGTGACGGAAGATAGCAACGCACAGCAGAGGTAATGCACGACAAAGCTACAGAAAAAGGAAAAAAATGAGAGAAAGTCCATATCCATCGACTTAAGTGATGGTGATGGGGGGTGGAAAGGAGTAAAGGATGTCCAAGAAGAGGGGCGACGACAAGGGTTGGGAGGCGAAAGAAAGCAAATTGAAAGAAAGAGAGCGAGAGGACGAAAGGAGAGAAATGGGAAAGGAAAAGGCCGCAAAGGTTTTAGTCCAGCCTTCGAAAATAATTTTGGTGATCAAGTTGCCCCCTTGGTTCAAAATATTTTCTATAAGAAATACCATTTCCGACAGAATTTACTTTGATATTTGTTGTTTCCATCGAAAATATCTATTTTCGATGAAATTGTCCTTAGAATTTGTTGTTTCGTACTTTGAGGGTAGTCTATCGAAAATATTTTTTTTGATGAAATTCATGAGGAGTACTTATTTCTGACCGACTATCCTTAGAACACATTTTTCATATTCCGAGGTGGATTTTAGTCGAAAATAGGTCTTTTCGACACATTTTCTGTTAAAATTCTAATCTTCGATGGAATATTTTTCGAAAAACATTTTTTTCCCTATTCAAGGGATATCTGTCAAAAAAAGTTTTGGTGCCAATGCAAAGTGGTGCGCTAAACTTGTGTTGCAAACACACGGTGACACGTCAAACTTTTTTCTATGAAATTTAGCTAGAGAATATTTCTGTTATTCTAATTCCGTCAGAAATATATGATTTTTGTTGCTAATGCTCTAACTATCCATTGTAAACAGTTTAGAGAATTTCTAGAGAAAATTCCATCAAAAAATAATTCTACCCTAGATGTACTCCCTTTTTTAGTGTAATATATACAAATATTATAATAAAATATACGTATCAATAATTTATTTTATATATTTTAAAAAATTATATAATAAAACTTAAGGGATTATATTTTTTTAAAAAATATGTATATTAATAAGAAATTATGTGATTTAATTTAAATAACATGAAAAGATATTATTATAATGTAATGTACCAATGTTAAGATAAAGGAAAATTGTCATTATCAAAGACCTTTTTTTATGTATTTTATTGTACAATGCATGAGAATATGTAAATCGACAATCTTTTTCCAAGAGAATTGGGACATACGGGGGCCTCTCGTTACGGATGCAACTCTATCTTTCCTTAACTCAGGCCGGATACTTAAAAGAATGCAATCGAACTTTTATAAACCTCATTCCAAAACTTGAAAGTCCAGAGAAGGTGGATGACTTTAGATCGATCAGCTAGTGTAATGTTGTGTACAAGATCATACCAAAGGTGCTTGTTAATCGACTAAAGATAATCATCAATCAATTGTGTCACAATTTCAGAATGCTTTTATTGGAAAAAGACAAATATGAGACAGTGTTATACTTGGAACAGAAATCATCCAACATATACACAGGACAACAAAAAGTAAAGGTGTTCTAGGGGCTCTCAAAATTGACGTGAACAAAGCTTACGACTGAGAGAGCTGGACTTTCCTCGAGCGAGTCCTCCTCTGTCCGGATTTCAGCCCACACTGGATAAAGTTGATTATGACCTGTGTTACTTCAATAACATACTAGATTCTTATTAACGGAGAGCCGTTTGAAAGCATTTTCCCCAAAAAAGGACTCAGGCAAGGAGATCCACTCTCTCTTTATGTGTTCCTTTTATGTCAAAACATCCTATCACACATGTTGGTTAAAGCCAAGATGGAAGGTAAACTACAAGGGATTAAAATTAGCCGGTAAAGCATAACAGTTAATCACCTTCTGTTTACGGATGACGGTTTCGTTTTCTTTACAGCTGATTAGGAGTTTTGTCACACATTAAAGACTGCTTTGAAAAAGTACTATGAAATGACAAGCCAACAAATAAATTACACAAAATCGACTCTAACGTTAGTAGGAATTGTCATCCTAAATATATGCGAATGTTCAAAAAAATTCTACAAGTGAAAGTGTCCTTAAATCCAGGAATATTTAGGTTTCAATTTTGATAACTTACAAGCTCAAGGGAAGTTTTTTCAACCACTCCAGGATAAATTTTCATCCAAACTAGCTCATTAGAAATCGAAGATGGTGTCTTCGGGAGGTGGATATACCCTTATTAAATCCACCCTGTCTAGCCTGCCTTTGTACTACGTGTCTTGTTTCAAAGCCCCAAAATATGCTTATGAAAACAGTGATAGAATTATAAGGAATTTTTATTGGTGTCATAATGAAGATGTCCGAAAAATTTACTTTATGAGCTGGGAGAAACTGTGCAAATTTAAGCTTCAAAGAGGTCTTAGCTTTAGAAAAATACAAAATATGAACCAGGCATTACTCGCTAAGTAGGCATGACGATTGGTTACCCATGATAGCAAGCTAATTGAGTCAACTTTGGGGCAAAAATACTACAGCAGATCTTGCTTTAGAACTGTTTTACCTAAGGCAGGTAATTCATGGACCCGGAAGAGTATCTTATATGGTAAGGATCTCTGTGTTCAAGGATGGAATTGGCAAATTTGGTGTGGAGATACAGCAGAGATCATTGAAGGAAAACTACCAGTTCAAAGACCTTTCTTTTCTAAAATGGCTCAACAGGAACCTATCAGTAGTTTGCTAAGTAGAAATAAGCGAAGTTGGAATCTTAGTATAACGAGCAGTAAACTGAGTCAAACAGAAATGGATAGCCTGTTGACTAAACCGTTCTTTTTTTTTAAAAAAAAAGGGAAGATAAAGTCATTTGGGAATACTCCTTATCAAGCCAATTTGCAGTCAAATCGGCTTATCAGCTCTCAAGTTCTTCTTCCCAAATAGGAAAAGAGGTGTCCCCATTGAACAATGGCGTAAAAACTTTCTGGAGGAAACTGTGGGCTACGAAACTCCCATTTAAACTCACCACACTATTGTGGAAAATAAGTAACAATTGCCTACCTGTTAGAAGTGAAATCAAAAAGAGAATTCAGATTACTGATGAGCTATGCCCCTTATACTATAATGATAGAGAAACGGTGAATCATCTCTTCATCAAGTGTCAATATGTGAGAGCAGTTTAGTTTGGTTTGAAACTGAATTCCATCTAACAGCATTAAGAAAAGGGACAACAAACAGTGGATTCTTTTGTGGATGATGTCATCAAATTACAAAAATTTCTGTAGCAATTGGTTTTCAATTAGAGTGGGATTGCATTTTTATGGGGCATATGGATTCGGAAATGTAAAGCATTTTTTGTGAGGAGTTTTCTAATAAAATGCCGGCAGTCAAAAGAATAGAAAACCTCATAGGATACTGTTAGACTGCCTTTCCCTTCTCTTATGAATGGCAACAAAGCAATGCAAAGAAATCAACCCCCTGCTCCATTTCAGTCATATAAGTGGCAGCATGCATTCCATATGCTCATATACTGGAATAGAGGTCCAAAAGGTTTTGCAATAGCGCTCAAAATTAAGAAGGGATCTAAAGAGAATGTCACAGGTGCATTTAGACCAATTCATTGCTTCGATAAGAAAATGGTAATCCTACTATCCTTACGAGAAGCTCTAGAAAGAATTCTTAATTGGATGTTAACTCCCTGTATCATCTGGAGCTATAACAAATTTCTATACAAGGTAGTGCAAAAACAGGAGTTTACACTACATTGAAGATTCCAACCGGTGCACCAAGATATTCTTAGACTAAAATGCTCAATGGAAGGACTGCAGGTCGTCAAGGGACTACATCAGGACAGCAAGGAAGTTTTGAAAA
>JBBYHK010000015.1:13450641-13496662 GCA_038382065.1 Adansonia grandidieri | reverse complement strand
TCTTAGACTAAAATGCTCAATGGAAGGACTGCAGGTCGTCAAGGGACTACATCAGGACAGCAAGGAAGTTTTGAAAAAATGCCCAGCTTGCGGTTTCTACCATGAGCAGTTTTAACTGGCCTTAAGCATCTTTTAGGTTTTTTCTTTCTTTCTGTTGGTTTCTTATGTCTTTAACAACTTTCCTTGTTGTTTCCATGTGACCTAGTATTGAAAAAAATAAAAATAATACATTTATTTAAAATAATATGTACAACGATAAAATGTTATTGATACTTATTTTGCCTAATACGTTTTAAAACATTATTCAAGAGAATCTGACTTAAACTATGTTTAATATTGATCAATCTTGCTTAAAATATCTTAATCTTGATAAATTATTTTATAAATCGATTTTAAGATTAAAGTTAATTTTAGATTTATAGCCATATTCTTTTGTAAATTTATCTTAGTCAGAATGACTTTAGGACTTCAATTTATCTTGGGTTTGATATTATTGCTTTATGTTTTATTTTGAGTGTCAACTTTTAGTCTCTAACATTGCTTTTTAGACCCAATTTTTGGACTTTGACCCAGTTTGGGTCACATCGATTTTATTTTACATTTCTTTTTTTCTTCTTACTTCTTTTCTTTTCTTATCTTTTCTATTCATTTTCTTTATTTTTATTTTTAATTTTATTTTCCTTTTTTATTTCTTAACAAATGCAAAAAATAATAAATAAATAAAAGATCAAAAAGAAAGGGAAGCAGAATTTGAAACCAAAAAATTCTTTGAATTCGAAATAGAAAGACTTCTTTTAAAGTTAGAATTAGAGCTGAAAAGAAAAAAAAACACTAAATTTAACAAAAATTAAAACTCTTATTCTGATTTCTATTTAAACACACAACAATCATCATAAGAAACAGTCATGAAAGGAAAAAGAAATTGATACCTGGAGATTTTTGAGGTTTCAGTTTTGGGAGAATCATTGAGATTTCTTTTTTGGTTTTGGTTTAACGGTGTTTTGAAGTTATTTCTTAGTAGGGTTCTTAAATAGAGAGAAAAGAGAAGAAAGATAGGTGTTTTGTTAACAAGAAAGTGGCAGTGATTCTTATTTTCAAATTTAGATCTAGAAAATGTTAGGATTATTTTTAAAATTTTTTTTGATATAAAGATCAATGAAGTGTTTAACGGTCGAATCTTAGGATTTGATACATTGAAACATATATTACATAATTTACTATAAATCATTTGCATGCCCATGAGAATAAAAATATATAATATAAATTAATTCATATTATTAGATTACCATAAGTAATATAGCATATATTAATTTGTTTAAAATTAAATTATATTATAAGATTATCATAAATAATATAACATATAATTTTGTTCAATTATTTTTATTTTAAAATAATAATTATTAATCTATTTAATTATTTTATCAATTAAATAAATAAAAGCTTTATTTATAATATATACTAATAAATATGAAAATTTAAATTAAATAATAATAATAATAATAAATTAATTATTTTAATTATAACGATATATATATATATATATATATAATCCTAATAGTAAAAGTAAGAACATTTTAAAAGATAATTAAAGTTATAAAATTAAAATAAATAGATAATTTTGTCATAGTGATTTGTTTTATTAAATTAAGATTTTTTAAAAGAAAATTATATTTAATTTAAGTTTGAGTTATCTCATATTAGTGTTTTGAGTATTTTGGATTACGATTATTTCGGATCTAGATCTTTTTGGATTTGAGCCATTTGAGTTGGGATTGAGTGGGTTCGGGTTGTTGACTTTTATAATCAAATTAGGTTGAATCAGGTTCAGATTCAAGTCAATCGAATTAGTTTTTTGGATTTAGGTCAGAATTAATATATTTACCACAAATACATTAGGGTAGCAGGACCTAATATTACATATAATAGCGAAGCAAATGTAGTAAATTTTTATTTTTATACAAGAAGTTCCTAAAGATTGAATCAAAACTAAAAGTTCAATATTTTATTAACAGATTAAGACTTATTTACCAATACAAACTTTGTCGATAAATCACACCACCTACAAGCAAATACAATTGATTCTTAATTTATCGCCAGGGTTAACTCTTACATTCATGACCTTGATTATGTGAGTAATTGTTAAGAGATTAAATTGGAGAAAGATGTCTAAGAACACTCCTTGGCCAAGATCTTAGCAAGCCTTTGAAAAGTAGACTCATCACAAGGCAGAAGAAGCCTGTTTTGGTTATCGAATCCATACTCTTCTGCAGCTTTGTCAAGCAATTCCTGGAAGGTAAGGTTCCTCAAGAAAGATGTAGGAATTACAAACATTCTCATTTCAGTTCCCACATATACCACAAAATGGCCCTTTGGGGCTCTTCTACTTTTTTCATCCTCTGCTTTCTTTGGCATCAGTCAAGAAAAAGAAAAACATAAAAAGTGGAAATGAATATATAATAAAAAATAAACGAAGTTTGGATTAATTAGGAAGGTGATGCTCTAAAGTATATATAGAACTTGGGAGGTGTGCCTTGCCTTCACATCATGCAAGATAAGTAATGAAAAAGCTTTGGGTATTAAGAGAGAGACAGAGATGGATGGACAGCCCTGGCAGAAGTAAGGGCTGATTTTGATGATAGCGTTTTCTATTCAGCTGCTACAATTAAATTCCCTATGGCAGCGAAAACTGTTACCTATATATTGAAGCAATGATTAAACAGAAAAATCTCATGTAAGTTAAATTAAATGTATTTCAGACTTATCAATATAATAAGAATTGAATAGGATGTACATTTAAAATTTAACATGATTTCGGAGCATGCACTAATTCTTATTATTGTCTTTCCATGATAAGTTTGTTATGCCTATAATTCAAGATTCATGCAACAAAATAGACTTGTTACACTTGCATGTGATATTTATGCCATGTGGTAGATTGTTATTTATATAGGTGAGATATTATATTAAATTAGTATTATGTCTTCGCTTCATTGAGTTATTTTTATTTAATAAATTTAAATTATTATTAATAAAATATTAATTATAAATTAAATTTTATTAAATAATAAATATATATTTAAAATTATATATAAATTTTAATTGATTTAGAGTTATTGAACAAATTTATTACTCTAAATACATCATTTAAAATAAAATAATTAATGATATTTTTAAATTTTTATGTTTTTAATTAATTTTAATAAAAAATTTAATTTTATTAAATAATATTTATTTAAATTTGATATTGATTTTAAATCTATCCATGAGTCAAAGTGTAGATCAATCATTTTAAATACATCATTTAAAAATAAAATAAAAATAAATGGTTTTAAGCTTTTTTCACCATATGGCTTGAATATCAATCCTAAACTGATCTTAAGTTAACATGTTGATTAATCCCTTTAAATAAGCTTCTAAAATTAAAATAAAAATAAATAATAAAATATTTTTTTATTTTTAGTAGATTTGGTATAGATTTTAAATTGATTCGCAAGTCAACGTGTAGACTATCCTTTAAATATATCATTTAAAATAAAATAAAAATAATTAATAAGATAAATATTTTAAATTTTTTTACCAAATAAATTAGGAATAGATATTAAATTAAGCCAATCCTTTAAATATATGATCTAAAAACTAAATAAAAAATATCAATTAATAAAATAATTTTATTATGTGCTTGTCATGTACATGTCATAAATAGACCCATAGGTCACGTACAGAAGTACTTCATTTAAAAATCAAATACAAAACCTAAATATAAAAACTAAAAATAATTAATAAAATATTTTTTTTTCAAGTAGGTCGAATATCAATTTTAAATCAACCAGTGAATTACGATGAAGATCAATCGCTTAATAAAAATAAAAATTAAATATAAAAAACTAAATATAATTAATAAACTAATTCTAAATTGATATATAAATTGCTAAGAGGACCAATGGATCAAGCGTTTTAAATATATAATCAAAAAAATTAAAAATAATTAATAAAATAAAATTTTTATCAAGAGGGTTGAATACAAATATCAAATTTGCTACATAAGTTTTCCTCTAAACTAACCCTTTTTAAACATATAACTTCGGATTTTTTTACATATGTAATATAAATGTCAGTTTTAAATTGAGACATAATACAAAAAATAATATAAATACAATACGAATAGATGAATATGTCAAATATACATAAACGACTAACGTGAAAATTTTATATATAAATTTATAATATTTTAAACATATAAAAAATAACATAAAGTACAATATGAAAAATTATATGAACATTATATGAATAAACGAATGCATAAAAGTATAAATAAAATAACACGAATTATTAACATATAAAAATTTATAATATTTTAAAAATAAAAAATAATATGAATACGAATATAAATTTTTTTAAAGGAAAAATTAGCAAGTCAAAACAAATAAAAATAAAGATAAAAAAATAATTACAGACTCCTTATTAAAAATTATAATAATTATGATTCTTTTTTAAAATTATGTTTTTTAATTTCACTGTTTTTAATAATTATCAGTTTATATCTTTTTCTGAAATTCTTTCTCATACGCTGGACAGCCATATAAATTTAAAAATATATCCTTTGAGTCTCGTGACTCAAATCATATGTAGTAGATTATTGATAAAAGAAGATATTATATCAATTAAATTAGATGTTTGAAATACATAAATTTATGTAAATATAAAAATATTATCAAATTCATTGTTAATTATTTTTAAATATTTAGTTCAATAATTGATATATGATTTTTATTTTAAGAATAAAGTTTTAATTTTTTTTTTTCTAAATGTTAAAGTTAGAATGTTGAACTTAAAAATTAAGAGCTGCATACTTAAGCTGCAGCACGTATCATAAGAACATCGGATTCCCCGGAGCCGTCTTTAACCAAAATAAATAAGCTACAAAAGCAGAACACCCTTGAGCTGTCCGACTGCGTCTGTCAGGCGCAATCTTGTACGGAAAATACTGGTAGAAAGGAGGATATACATGTAATTTTATCACTTATTTAGTTAACAAGGAAGGGGCGGCTCTTGCGGGCTCGGGTTCGGACAAAGGTTACTTTAAATAATTTGCCCCTTTTTACTTCAGCTGAGTTTGGATGATGGCGAGATTAAAGGTAACTACGGCGGTATAATTAACTATGACAAAATTAAATTTAACGGTAAAGTGTTTTTGGATGTAAATATAATGATTCTATTAAAATGAATTACGATAAAATGACAGAATTAATGTTAAAAATATTAAATTAAAATTTATATATTTTTATAAATAATTAAAAATTATTAAAATAATATTAATATTAAATAAAAATAAATATTAAATTTTATATTTATAACAAATATAAACATTAAAATTTATTAAATTATATTTATATCAAATTATTAAAATATATTTTATTCCAAAAATAAACTAATAAAATTAAATTTGAAAAATAAATCATACAAATTCAAAAATAGTAAAAAATTTATTGGAAAAATGGGGAAAGGGTAAAAAACCCAAATGCAAGATCGAGTCAGTTGACTAGACCCATACCCCTTCAATTTGGGTGCAGCTGAACTTAAATGAAGCCTTTGTCCATAATCCATATGCACTGTCACGTGGAGCAGTTTTTGTTGTTAATAAACAATAAATTTGAGATGCAATAAACTCGATTTGTTTCATAGATTTTTTACTGATCAACTTTAAACAAGGAGCTTTTTTCTGAAAATTGGATGTGGGATGAAGCAATGTGGTTTTTGCTCCTTTCTATTCAATATTGCTTTTTAAAAATTATTATTTTATCCGTTAAAATATTATATATATCCCTTTTATGTTTTTAGTATATATATTATATATGGATACTAAAATCATATATATATGTACAATAATTTATTATGTATGAATAAATTAAATTTTTTTTATAATATTAAATTAAAATTTATTAGTAAAACCATGGAATGGAGCGTTATAGAGCTATTACGGATTACATCCATATAAGAGTGGAACAGAGAAAGATAAGGCAATCCCTACCTCTTCTCGTTCTATTACCATCCCTAAATAGAAGCTATAGTTATTACTGTTTGAAGTTTTAAGTTATTTAATTAAATTAATAGACAAAGAAAAATAAATTGATAGCTCAATGTTTGTAATCCACCCAATTAAGTTATATTATATTAATGAAACATATACATACGTGCATCAAGTTTGTATTATTAATGGGCTAGGTTTTATGTTTAAGAGAAAATTTTAGAGACAAACCCTATTCGAGAGCAAAAGGACCTATAAGAAAGAGCAAACAGTGAAAAAAGTTCAGAGTTTGGACTCTAAAACATATTTTGACACTTGAGTTGTAAATATTTGAAGGAGGAAGATAATGGCTTAACAAAGTACATGCTGGTTAAAAATAAAAAATATGAATCTAGGATTCATTAATTTTTTATGATTCTTTCATACTTAAGTTATGCGTGATTGACAAGGATTAACATTTTCTTCCTCTAATTGATGAATTTCACATGTTTGACAGTTGGGCCTAATTTTAAATTCACAACTCTTAGTAATTATTGGAAATGACATGTATCATTAATTTTTGACTGCGAATTTTTATTTATGTTAAAACTAAATAATCGATTATCCAAAAAACTTAAACAAATACAATTTATATAGGTTGGGTGGTAGATCCCTTCTCTTAACTTCTTAGTTCTCATATCATACATCTGAAATAGATACATATACAATTAGTTTCTGACATATTCCAAGATATTTCAAAGGTTCTCCTAATGATTATTATTGTTAAAAAAATAATAATAAAACTCAACTGTAGCTGAACCACCTTGCAAGCGTTGGTACCATCTAAAAGCTAGTGTTTTTCTTGTTATATACATAGAGAACAAATTAACACGTACTTCGGTTTATTTATTAGTACTCCACCTCATAGTCAATAGCTTGCGGAATTTCCTAATATTTTCATGTTGGATATTTGGAATTTACAATTCAAATTGGAACATGCGTGTTTGCATTCATGCCAAAACCCTACTTAAATGTATTTTTGGTAGTATTGGCCCAAATTTTCTTCTGTATCGATCAAATTTTCACTGATTGTTTAAATTATAGTTATATATGATGAAAAGCTCTCATTCACTCGCTCACTTTTTCTTTCTTTATTTTCTTGATTTCATGAAATCATATATAGGGTAGCTTTTATAAGTTTAGGAGAGCGTGCCTCCCATATCTCATGAAGATAAGGTCTGAAAGAAACATGGAGGATACAGAACACTGAGAGAAAGAAAGCGAGTTGAGTTTGACCCTTTTCTCCTGCAGTCTGGAATTTGCAATTTGCAAACCTCCATTCCCCGAACTCAAACACACATTTATGATTTACCAATGACAAAAGCTTGCCATAAAGACTTTGAGGCTTAGAGTTTAACTACCTCCAAGCTAAATTATTGAGTTTCATGTCGGTTATTCAAGCTCCAGGTTAAATGACACATCATGGGAAGAGAAAAGTGTACCATAAGTCAACTTCAAACAATTCTTTCTTCAAAATCCAGAAGGCATCATCAGCCATGTGAAAGGCAAAGCGACAAAGCATGGAAGCTAGGCCGAGGTGGAAAGAATTGAATCCTAGCTGTAACCAGCTTTTGGTTTCAGCTCTTGCAATAGTTTCATTTAATCGATCCGGAAAGCTTTCTGATATAATAGACATGATATAGATGAAGAAAATGAATCCTTTGTCAGATGGTGGCATTTAGTCATATGCTAATAGCAGTATAGTTGGGTGTTGGTTTACGGCAATTTTTGTTTTTATTTTATCCTTTCTGGCATGTTAATTGCATTGACATTTTATGCCCTGCTTTTTTTTACTTGCATTCTATTTTTTTGCTTGACGATCAAATCTTAGGGTAATATGGCAGGAGCATTTTGACTCATTAATAAGTAAATTATCTTTATTTAGACAGGAGAGAAGTGAAATGGTACCTATAAATACTTATTAAGTGACACTAGTTTTTTAAACTTATGTAATGCATGAGTATATATGAAATTATATATATAAATCACAATATAATTAATAAAATTTATATAACAATTTTGGCAAAAAAATTATATTCGAATAAATTTTAATAAAAAAAAGCAGAAAAAATTTTGGACATTAATATGAAACTGTAGAAAAATTTTAAAAAAAAGCTTTTATATCTTATTTCATCCAATACTGATATTTAAACAAAAGAAAAAAAATATTTAATTCTAAATAGTTTAAATTTGTATCACTTAAAATCAGTCCTATGTACTGATTTTTTCTTGGGAGATTATTCTATAAGTAGCAGAGATAAAAAAGTTGCAATTGGTATTTTAGTGTTTTTATACATAAACAAATCAATTATAATATTTTAACACATAATACTACTTAGAAATAATATTAAATGATAATTTAGATAAAACAAAAGTAAAAAAAAAAAAACTTGGGATATCTTAATTTCGTCTGCTGTACACATATGCATAATTTCATCATTCGATTTTTCTTACATATTCTCTCTTATTCTTTTTTATTCAAAATATTTTTATATATTTTTTTGTTTCAATTACATCATCATCATCATCATTTTTATATCTCTTATTGTTATTATTATTCATAACTTAAAGCCATTTAAATGGCATTTTTATAATTTTTTAGTTTACTCTTTTTTTGGCTAATTTATTTAGCTAAATAAATGAGTAATTTGATAAGTCTCCTTAATTTCAAATTTTGGGAGAAAAAAAACCCAAGTAGGATTATTTTAAAGGGATGATGACGTGAAAATATTACAAGAAAAATCATAGTTAATACTATGCCAATATAGAATCTCTTCGTAAATATTGCATAATGAAAAATAAAAAATATCACAAGGAATTTTTATCCAAGGGCCCAATTGAATAAATTATATAGATAGTCATTTAACTTTTTGAGATTTTTTATTTTGCTCATCCAATTATGAAAAATATCAATTTAGTCACTTACATTATAAAAATTCATTCTTTGTCAAAAATTATTAGAGACTAGTGGTTGGATGACATAATAGTCCCATGGCATGTGTCAAATGACACACATGCCATGTGGCATTGTCGACATAACACTATAGATTTTAAATATGTTAATTTTGAAAATTAAAAAAGATAAATTATACTTTTGATCACTTTATAAAAAATTTTATGTCACCCAACTTCAACAATTTGGTTACTAGCATTTTATGTTTGTGAAAACCTTTTTTTTTTTTTTAATATTTTGGTCCCTATTGTCAATGGTTCCTTGTTTACATCATTTTTATAATTGTAGACATGCAAGTTTGTCCAAAGATAATAGAATTATAAGATTTTTGAAAGTTTAGAAAGATAAATTATACTTTTAGTCGCTTAACCTTTTTAAAAATTTTATTTAATCATCCAACTTCAATAATTTGGTCATCGACGTTTTATGTTTGTCAAAAACTTATTTTATTCATTTTGATCCTATTATCAATGGTTCTTAGCTGACATGGTTTTTATAACTGTGGACACCTGAGTTTATTGAGGGCTATGAAATTGCTGGTTTTGGGATATCCTAAGGCCTTATACCCGATTATTATCTAAAAGTTCAATTTAGATCGGACGCTACCCAATCCATTCTTACATTATTTATTTTTATTTATAATTAATTTAATTTTTATCTAATTATTTGTTTTGGATAAAATTAAAAAAAAAAAAAAAAAACAAAAGATCTTGAGTCCAGATGATTGATGGCTGTTTAGGATAAGAATTTGGATACGTGCATCATATGAAGACTAGATGTAACGTGGACTGAAGTTCTTAAATCTAACTCCCTATATAAACAATCTCAGCAATTAGCACACTCAAATAAAGAAATAAATTAAGATCTTCAGAATGAATTTCGAAGGGGTCATGAATGAGTAATTTTTGAGAATTTTCTAAGTGAAGAAAATCTCTACAGTGGAAACTGTTTTTAAGATACAATCTTCAATACATAAAGGTCAAGATTTATAAATTTGATTAGACTAAGGTACATCATAAAGTTGATTTTTTCTGACGACTGAGCTTTTTCTAAGAAAAGTCTGATTGTTCTTGAATACTTTTGAGGTGAGTGAATATGTTAGCAACATGTCCAGAATGATGAAGGGAGATTGAAGAATTTATTCCTCTACTTTTACCTTGAATATAATTAAAATTAGGACAAACAAAACCACTTAGTTAAAACCATTTAGATAAAATTTTTAGATTCATAAGACTAAGCAGGCACTATCTTTAGATAGAAGTTATAGGGTGTTGATCTTTTTTTACATGTAATCAAACTTCCAAACCTAGCTCTGAGTAGTACATTAGAACCTATTCTTTTTGGAGTGTCTTAATCAAATTTAGAATTACTTTAGAAAGGTTACATTCACTATGACATGTAGATAACATAAGATTAGTGGTGACTCCATAAATTAAGTCTAGCTTGCTAATTTTATATTTGGCACGTTATGACAATTTGACAACTCCGCTAAGATTTATACACTTGAACCATAGATTAGTTTTGTGATACCTTAGGTCCTAATAATTAGTCTGAAAAATGGTTACTTTTTATCTTATTTTAATTTTAACTTTGCACTTTCGCTAACAATTTTTTTTCTTTTCTTGTATATGGTGTGGGAAAAAGTCAGAGGTTTGTTAGGTTTCTTTCGCACATACTGCATGCATTTCATAAGCCCTATACGTAGACTTATCCCTTTTAGGAGGGGATAAAGTACCCATGCTCTTGTAACGTAATAGCTTTGATGTGGGTTAGCAAAACACTCAGGGTGCAAAATACCAAAGTATTTATGAGGTGATAACCTCTACAATGATTAGGGAAATGCTCTCACCTACATTGAACCTTTTTTCAGTTGGAGTTGGTAATGACCGAGGATTGAGGTGCCTTACTTATCATCAATGGCAAAAGTTAAGGAGCAATAACTCATTAGATTGGTCAAATGTCCTAAACCCAACATGTGGAAAACACTTAATTGAACAAACATTATGGTAGACCAATGCCAACCTTGTGTATAGAAAGTTTAAGAACAAAACACATTTACATCTTTTTTTTAATAGTAGTTTTTTTTTTTTTAAATTTTTTCCCTAATTTGTATTGTTTGACTTGAAATATTTCCATCCATTAGCATCATTTAAGTACTTTCTTGCATGTTGACCTTGCATAAATTTGAACTTCATCAAAGCATAGGACTTTATTTTAAAAAATATGGTAATAAAGGTTCAAGATATTACAAACAATCTAAGATCCTAGGGCATTCCTACTGCACTTATTCACAAGTTAAAGTAATAACTGAAAAAAATTCAAGGATAGATATAACGGAATTGGTGTTAATATATGCTTTAAAGTTAGTTGGCCTAGGTGAGGCATATATTAGTTAATAGTGCAAACCTATCATTTAATCTAGTGATTCAAGATTTTCCTTCTTATTAGTAGCATGATTGACAATCATAAACTACTGATTAGTTAGATGAAACCCATGAGAAATATTAGCTTTGCAAAGGAATTATAATGAGTTATGATCATAAGATCCTCATGCGTTAAAGGCGTGATTCTAGAAACATTCCTAGTCATCGTCTTATTAAAATAAGGCATTGACAGTACACAAATACTAGCATATAAGCCTCCATGTGTATAATGCATGCAATTGATCTCATTGAAGTATCGAGATATTAGGGGCTAATATATGGGATCATGTTAGAAAAAAAAGTTCACTAAGCATGACCCTCTATGAGAACTCTATTTCATATTGTCACTTAAGTGTCTATGGAAATGGTCTTCAAACGTGTGATACTAGGTCATCTTATATAGAAAGTCTCATGTTTTGATTAATTTAAAACAGGTTATAAGAAGTGATGCCTAAGGAAGGGTATTTTGGGTATGACATAAATCATACGAAAGTGGATGAATGATACAGAGAGAATTTACAACTCCAAATGACGTCGAAGACATATCTCATTTTTTTGGTTTTGGGTAATTTGATAAAGTCGTCAGACACCGCATGGAGGATTTAGGAGAAATTGTTTCTCTATATTCATGGCATTAACAATAAGATGTAAGAACTAACATAGATTGATAAATAAGTAGACACTACACCATGCTCATAGTCTTTTCAAGATATTTGGTGAAAAGACTAAATTATACTATTAGGCCGGTCACTGAAATGTTTCAGAATGTTACATTAACTTTATAATATTTGGGTGGTCATGGTGGATTGCTAGATTAAGCTCTTGATCTATGAATTTAAGTAACATGATTAATTATATTTATTGCCAACATATTGAAAGCCTAATAGATAACACATATCAAATCGAATCATTAGATTAAACTTAGGATTAATTAAGTTGGATTTAACTAAGTAAAAGTTTAGATATGGAAAACTGGATTGGAGAGTTAAATTAAGAAAGATTAAGACATAGTTCAGATTTGAAAAATCCAAATTTGGATGTCTTAGTAATATAAAAGGACATAATTGTCTTATGAAGACAATGATGTCTTAGCTGAATCACTTTGGACAAGATGAATGAGTTTCACTTGTTAAAGGAATTTGATTAAAAGTTAAATGTTTTTGAACTATAGGTTATTCAAATATCATACCTTGCTTTGCTAATAATATTAATTAAAAACCTGCAAGTGTGATACGTTCCATTGAAGTAAAAAGATTTAATTGAGAATTAAATATAGTCTGTTAATCTTAGACTAAATGAATGGGAATATGAAAACATAATGAGTTTCTTAGACCATTCTTGATCACCTATTAACTTAGCTACATTAGCTTAATGACACTAACAATTGCATGGTCCAATGGCCCAAGTACAAGGGTTTTGCTTCATTTACAGTCATTAAGATTGATTAATGGACTTACACTCCAAGCCTAATATGGATAGCCAAACTAGGTTAATATGAGTATTTGATATTTTATGGTGAAAAAATAAGCCTAATCGCACACCTTAAAAGAATTAGCCATATTATTCTCTCCACTAATTTAATCAAGCATAAAGCTTACCTCTTATATGTGCTGCATACTCTTAGAGGTGAAAGACCCTTGTAGGCTGCACATTGTTAGTAATTCTTGTAATTTTTGTGCAATTTGTTTCTTCTTCCTCCCATGTTTCTTGATTTACCACTATCGCTAAGTTTTTTTCTTAGAAAAAATCAAGAAACAAAACCTTTTTTTATTATGACTCTAACAACATTAACCAGCTAACACTGGTGAATCTCCAAACCTTTTAAAGGTTCCAGCATCTGTTCATGTGGATTATTATTAAAGACAGTGCATTTGTGTTTCTCATAGTAGGAACCTTGGTGTGATCATCATTTATCACTACTTATCCGTGGAACAAAACACTTGAGGATTATGATTGTAGATATCTAATTTTGTCTTATCAAAACTAATTCCCCCAATTTTGCCAAAAGCATAGAACTCTAACCTTAACGATTGGAGCCATAGCTTTGGTCTCTTTTAGTTACCATGATTGAATAAGAAAGTTACTTGTTTTCGTTGGCAAGTTTCTTGCTTTCCTTTGTCAGTTAATTTTAAAGCATGGAGTGGGTTGTCTGGCAGCCTTGCTAGTGTTGTAGCGCCAAATTCTGAAAGTCACGAGGCAAAGGCTACTGATTGCCCAAAGTTGCAATGCTAGCTTCTAGCATTGTGGTGCTAACGCTGCTGTTTCACCCATTTTTCTTCTTTGATTTTGTAACATGTTAGGACCTTTTAGTTGAATAGTCCACTAAAAATAGAATTTCTAATTAACCGTTTAACACATGAAATTTTTTAATTAAACTTTGTGCATGTAAAATTTCAATTAAATTTTTAGGTATAGAATTTTTTAGTTATTTTACTTATAGATTTTTTTAAATTAGACTTTCACACATATAATTTAATTAAATTGATTTGATTAAATTTTACATCTAGAATTTTTAATTAAAGTTTTCATATATAGAACTTATAATTAAAACTCTTGGTTAAATTTTTGCATATAGCATTTTTAATAAGGAATTTTGAATTCAAATTTTTACATGGGATTTTTTAAATTAACTTCTTCTTCTAAATTTTGCATGTGGAATTTTCAATCTTATCTTTTAACCAAATGTAGAATTTTCAACTACAATTTTACATATAGGATTTTTCAGCCCAAATTAAATTAAAGAAGACTTTTCAACTTTGTTTTCAACCATTAAAATCAAGGTTGTATTTTTAAACATGTTGCTAACCATTATATTGATTCTTGACTTCTCAAACACATTGGCCATCCTTGATTTCTAATCTAGACCTTTCAAGGCATGGTGTATAAAAATAATCTTGCATGCGTAGGCTACATGCCTATCTAAAGTTAGAGATACATTATTGAAATCAATAGGGCTAAAATATTGATAGGATTTTATTGCAAAGAATAAGACATGCATTAAATTAGGAAGTGAAATGAATGAAAAGAATTTTAAAAAAAATTAAAAAAAGGTTCCACCAAGCTTTTTTTCGAGCTTGGCAAAAGCCCTTTTTGTTTTATATAAAGGGGTTTTGGCCTCCTTTTAACCATCTTCCATCGTCTTAAAAAAAGCTATAGGAAAAAAGAACAAACGAAAAGAAACTCTTGTATATTTTTATACTCATCTTCATCATTTCTTTTCTAATTCATTTTCTTTATTTTCTTGTTATTTATTTACTTTCCAACCATTTTAATTCATTTGTTGCCTCTTTACATTCAAAAGCTTGATGATCCTAAATCATTTACTTAGGCAATTTGCTTGAAATAAATGTTTTTAAGCCTTTTATAGTGGCTGAGCAAGAGCAAAATTGTTCTTTTAATGTTCTATTTTATTTACTTCATTTGTTGTTATATTTCCTTTAAATTCCATTATTTAAAGCTTGATGATTCTAAGTTAAACTTAGGGGATACTTGAGCCTAGGTTATAAGCTTTAAGCTGTCATATTGTTTAAATTGTGTTTATGCTTATTTTCTTATTTATTATATTTAAATTCCTTTACTTGAAGCTAGATGATCCTAAGTTAAACTTAGAGGATATTTTATAAGAAGCAATTTTGAGGCCAAACTTTAAGCTATTATGCTGTTTAAATTATGCTTATTCTTTGTTTTTTGTTTTTTATGTACTTAAAGCTTAACGCTCTTAAGTTTTTACTTGGGTGATATTTGAGACAAGGTTGTAAAAAGCCATTTATAGACACTTAATTTTGTCCAGGCCTTCTCACAAACATTCTAAAGGTGCCCAAAGTCAAGAACCAGGCAAATCACCTAGTAGGTATTGATCCCCTTTATGCAAGGTTCGATCCTTTGCCTTTCAATGACCAAATTTTGCAAGAATGATCGATACCCCTTAAACAAAACCATTAATATTTTCCTAGGAAGCTAAGGTAATGATAGTTTCCTATGCAAGTGTCGATATTTTCCCATGCAATATTGATACTTATGTTGCAATAGCATTGACATCATGACTAAAAATAAAGAATTTACAAGGGCAAGTATTCATATCCATATTTGTACCACAAGATGTTAAATTGGAATCAAATGTATAGAATAAATTACACTTTTCATAAAATAAGGTTTTGAAATAGAAAATTTCAGTTAAACCTTTGTGAACTAATTTTTAATTCAGCCTATGCACAAAAGAATTTTTCATTGAGCTTTTAAACCTTGGACCTTTTTTATAATTTATTTTTTTCATAAGGAATTTTCAATCACTTTTTCAGTGGAATTATTTTGAGTTTTTTTATACCTACAATTTTTCAATACATGTTCCACTATATGTTTTTCAATACAGAAAAATTTTCATTAAATTTCAAAATTTTAATATATTTGATTCTTAATTGAATTTTCGTACATGGAATTTTCCACTAGCCTCATTAGGTATAGGATTTTTCAATTTAATCTTTCACACATTATTAAAATTCTTTCATGTAAATTTTAATTAGAATTCTTAGATGTGAAGTCCTTAATTAAATTTCTTACATTTACAATTTTTAACTAAGTCTTTAATATATGTAAATTTCCAATTAGAATTTTGTACACAAATTTTTTCTTAATTATATCACTACCTGCCAATTTAGTCATACATATTGAAAAATTAATTATTAAAACTTTGAAACTTATCAGATTAAATTCTTTAATTTATAACCTTATAATATATTTTATTCTTGTAATATTTTTACTTACGTTATAATATTTTCATATTTTTAGTTATTTTTCTATTTTTCATTGATTTTTACCATTTAAATTTCTACATGGCCATAATGCATGAAGAAAACAATGATAGGAATCTACATTCCTAGTAAAGTCCAGTATCATGCAAAGATAGCATTTAAAAATTTTATAAAGAACATAATATAAACAGCAAAATAGTAAACAAAAAAAATGCTGAACTTTCCTATGGATCTATTAGGTAGGGTTTTACATATGGTGAACATAATTGAATTAAATCTAAATTATCAACCATATGATTAAAGATTACCTAACTCAAAGATATCATAATCTTGAGTTTTGCAGATCTGAAAGATTCCCGAATTTGAATCAGTAGACTTCTTAAGAGGTAATTTGAAATCAAGAGTAGTTCAATTACCCTGCCTTTAATAATGATCCACACAAACAACATGTGAAACCTTGTTTGGTTGGTGGTTCTCTAGTGCTAGCCAAATGGCTTGTAAAGCCACTAATGAAGGATAATTTGCCACTAAGTTCAGATCTGAGAAGATTCAAGAACAATTCCTAACCTTTGGCACAAAGAAGAGTAAGAAACTGCTTTTAAAGAAAATGGCTATTATGCACAGATATAAGAAAATGAATCCAAAATTCATAATTTTTTATTTTGATCAATTCTAATAAGATAAAAGACTAATATTCTACTTTATTGCAATCAAGAACGATTCTTGACTACTTGGAATATGAATCGACGTAATAGAGGCTTTAAAAAAACTAGAGGTAAGGCCAATTAGCTTAAAAAAGGTCTAGGAATTCTTGTCTAGGGTTTTCTGATAGCCAATTTATCCCTAAAAAGATTTAATATTATATTTATAACCTCGTAGACTAGGTTTGGAGGTTTTAATGAGTGAATGGTACCCATAACTGGTGTTATTTTTAGGGTTGATTAAAGCCTAATTAAAACTATCTATAATTAGCTTATCCAAGATTGGGCCTTAGTAGTAACATGTAGCCCAATAGCACACCAAGGATGGCTTTATCGCATGCCTAACCCATTAAAAAGCCTAACTTGGAATAGTTCACAACTAAACTTCCTTGTTTTACTAATTTAAGGCTTTAAGCATAAACCCTTATTCACTCACATTTTAGATAATTTAATCCACAATTAAATTTCTAACCTAAGTAAAATAAATTTTACTTCATATGAATAATATTAAATAGTTAATGAAATAATTGTTAAATAATATATTTAATTTCCAAATATAAATATTTGGCTTATTTAATATTTTTCCTTAAAGCCATATCTACACTTAGACATTTTCTTGATAAAACTTTCTTATCAGATTTATATGTTAAGACATCTCTAATTAGATTCAACAAATCTAAATTATGTCTTAAACCATTCTAAATTAAACTTATTCAATTAAGTCCTCACTAATATATCTTTTATTCAATTAAGTCTAACATAACTGAACACCAGATTTAATTTAAAAATTATGTCTTATTATGTATGACCCATTAGGTTCCTAGAATGTTAGTAATAAACATAAATAATCTTATTAATCATATTCATAGATCAAGAACGGGATCTAGCAACCCATCATGATCACCCAAATGTTGTAAAATGAAGCGTGACTTCTTTAAAACCTTTCAGTAACCAACCTAGCAGCAACCTAGCAGTGTAATACGATCTTTTCACCAAATATTATAGATTGAGGATGAGTATGGAGCAGTGTCTTCTCAAACTTTTATCTATTTTAGACCTTGCAAGTTATGGTTAACAATCATGAATCTATGATAACAATTCCTCATAATCCATTGTGCTTTATCCAAAGATGTTAATCCAAAAAACCATTATCAAGATCATTTGAGATATGTCTCTAATGTCACTTTAAGTGTTAAATCCTCTTTGTATCACTCATGCATCTTTAGTATATTTCATATCATACCCAAAACCACCTTTATTTTGGTATCCATCCATTGTGGACCTATTCTTGATTATCTCTAAATATAATAGTCATATATAAGATGACTTGGTATTAGAAGTCTAAGGACTGATATACATGATTGGCACATGAGAACATCTTCCACAAACATTTGAGTGATTATACCAAATAGAGTTCTCATTTGAGCCATCTTCAGCGAACTTGTTTCCACATAACAAGTACTCATATGCTATCCTTAAGTATCTCATATACTTTAACTTCTATGAGATCAAAGAGTTGATGCATCCAATGCATGGGGCTTAGCATATACTACTCTTTATGCATTGTCAATGCCCTATCTTGACAATATGATGACCAAGCATGTTTTTAGAAACACGGCTTTGGTCATAAGGATTTCATTGTCCTAACTTATTACTATCTTTGCAAGCCGTTATGTTTCAAGGGCTTCATCTAATTAGTGTTTTGCATAAGTGTCAATCATGCAACTAACATGAAAAAAAAACCATTATTGCTTTAACTTAGTAACATATAGATTTATAGACACTTAATTTCATTTGGCCCCCTTTCTAATAGTCCTAAATATCCGAGAATGAGATCTTACCAGCCACCCTGGTAGAAGGCAACATTTTTCAGGCAAATTGCACATTTTCAAGACTAATTTAGTAACAACTAAAGGGCCACACATTTACGTGATGGCAAAGTGTCATTTTAAAGGTCAATCTCAGACAAAAAAGGATGGATATTGAAAAGAAAAATTAGTTTCTAGATATTTTCTTGAGAAATTTTGTAATTCATTTTTGCGGATGATATCACAATCAAATTTTTTATTTTCAAGAATTTTTTGAGAATATTTTGTAAAAATTAGGAAATTGACTGTCGTATATTTTTATTGACATTTATTTAGTATTTATGCCTGTGTTAACTCTAAAAAAGTAAAAAAATATTCAAAGAAAATTTTTTATTGCCATTTTTTACCACAAGGTATTAAGTTGTCAATTTTGAGATTTAAATTTGAATTTTTTACAGTACTATGAGTATCATACTTGTAAAAATTTTTTAGGAAAAATTTGTTTTGAATTTCAAGTTTTTTATCTTTTATTATTTTATAAATTAATATTTTGATTAATGTGTAAAAGTATGAAGTTTTTTTACTCCGTGGTGGTGAGATTTTTCTAGTTTTTAAATTTGTCAAATACTTTTATTAAATTCATGTTAAATTACTTTTTAAAATTTTCATTTATTTTTTGAGTTTGAACTTTTTATATATCAATTTTCCTCCGTAAGGGTTTTTCTCGTACAATTTTACAAGTTTGAGATTCTCAATCAAGATTTATTATTATTATTATTTCATTTCCAAAATTTTTTGAATGATTATTAAATTTTAATTAAAATTTTATTTTATTTTAATTTTGGATTTTTTAAATTAGTTTCATGGAAACTTTCCTAACTAGATTCCAACTATTTCCTTAACCAATTTATTTCGGTTTTAATCATGCCATTAGATGATCTTATCTTGATCATCATTACAAAGAATGAGTCATAGCTAACGGTACACTTTAATTTAATGTCATCTTATTGCTAAATTACAATTATCCATAAAAATATAATTAAAATAAATTTTTTGGCCAAGGGGATTTTTTTCATCCCTTTGGTTGAACCTCCCCCTTATAAATAGGGGAAGGATATATTTTGGAAGGATTTTTGGGTTTCGATAAAAAACACTATAAATAGTAGATTTTCTCCAAGTACTAACACTTTCAAAGGTAGATTTTTTTTTCAAAAAGCTTTAGTTTTTGTTTCTTTCATTCACTTTCTTCCTTTTAGTGAGTTAAAATCATGCTTAAGCTTACGAATTTTTATTTGAAAGGCTAAGTTAGATGGCTATGAGCTATTTTCTGTAATTTATTTGTTAAGTTTGATTTTTTTCATAATATCTTATTTTTTTCTCATGAAATTTTTCTTGTTAATATGATGTTGATTTTTGGTAAATGATGTTTAATTTGTCATATATGTGATCATATGGATACTATTTTCCTTCATATTTTCCTGTTAATATGTTGGAATAACATATTTATATGTTTATTTTTTTAATGATTTCTTACATGATGTTGATTTATGCTTGAGAAAGCTTGGATATGTGATTATTGAGTGAGAAAAATTTTGGTGGGTTATTTGATGTTGGCCAAATATAATGTATGTGTATATAATGATTTCTTTGATTTTTGTGGCTATTTGGTAAACATAGAAAGTTTAGGGACTAATTTGTAAAAAATAAAAAATAATTTCTAACCATTCCATATTTGGCTGAGAGGTTTATATACATTTAGTAATGTATTTTATCCAATTTATCACGTTGAAATACATTTTTTGGATTTTTTGGGTATTCTTGTAATTTTAAAACGTTTAAGGATTTATTTGTAAATATTGAAAAATTTGTTCAAAGACCAAAAGTAATTGGCCAAACCTTCCTTGTAATTTTTTGATGTGATTTTTGTGTTGATTGATATGTTTGATGTTTAATTTTGTGTTCTAATTATGTAGGGACTAATTTGCAAATTTAGAAAAATTTAGGTACTATTAGGAAAACCTTGCATTTTAGGTCAAAATGGTCATTTCTAACACTAAATTTTCGTATTCAAAGCATTTTGATTATTTTTAGCATTCTTCCAATTCTTTGGTGGGTATAGAGCATTAAAAAACTTTTATATTCTTTTAGTTTTTTAGAAGGCTACGAAATGTAATTTTGAAAAAGTTTAGGGGCTTAATTGCAATCTTTGCATTTTAGGTCACCTTATATCCAAACTACCCATTTAGGGTAAAAAGGTTATTTTCCTACCATTTTTATGTCTTTTTTGGTTACCGGGATGCTTTTAAGACAATAGTAGTGTCGAAAGGCATTTTAGTAATTTCCCTTAAAACCAAGTCTAATGTAGTCACTATGATGCTTTTATGTGAATGATGTGTATTTAGGATAGGTTTACCTTTTTCTGATCATTTGTGAGTCTTTTAAAGTTACCGAGATACTTTTATGTTAAAAGTATATCTTAGGGGTATTTAGATAATTTTGCATCAGAACCAAGTCCTATGTGATTATTGGGATACTTTCATGTTGAAGCTATAAATTAAGGATAGGTTCATTATTTTAGATTTTTGTGAGTTCTTTAGGTTTACTAAGATACTTTCATGTCAAAGGTATACCCAGGGGCATTTTGGTAATTTTGCATTAAAACCTTGTCTTATGTGATTATTGAGATACTTTCTTGTCAAAGGTGCACATTAGGGATATGTTTGTCATTTTAAACTATTTTTGAATCTTAGGATATTCTATTAATATTTTTAACAAAATCAAATTTTTTAGAATACTAAGATAATATCTCGGAGTTAATATATGAAATTTCTCCGAGAATATGAGAGGTATTCTATGGATTATTTTAATAAGAAGATATCTTTTTCAATAAGGAAATTAGGAATTTTAAAATTTTGTAAAATAAAATCTTTTGTGTTCCAGCAATCCTCTTGTAAGGTGCCAAAGATATTTTGATTTTGAAAAAATATTAAAAACCTGATTTTCTTATATCAAATAATAAATATATAATTTTATTTTTATGCGTGGAAATTATAATTAAATATCAGATAATGGAATCAAATGAAAATCAAAATTTAAGTTAACACATAATTAATAAGATATCAATTTCTAGGCATCAAGAGCGAGTTGATCTGTACTCGTGATTGTAGCTGACTCTCAAATCCTTCTATACAATCTCTGGTAGTCTTATAGATCTCAGAGTTTGCTTTCAAAGTTTTCATAACCCTTAAAATATGAACTTCAATAGGTGACCAATCTCACTAAACCCAAACAGATCAGTGGCGACTCTAAGATAAATGTTATTTTGTAATAACTATTAAGGGTTAAATTGAGTGAGTAACTAGACCTCGACAACCTAGTCTCTAGAAACAAGGAAATATTAATAATGATATGAGCTCCTAAAAATGAAAGAATAATGATATATAGATTTATATAGAAATGAGACGTACGCCCATCCTTTTAAGTCGGGTTGGTCAGAATTCTTATCTGGGCCGTGTTGTGACAGCTTTGCGACTCCACTAAGGATGGTTAGAGAGTCAGGCCTAAAATTAATTATTTGTTAATTAAATTTTGATTAATTTGGTTTCAACTAATATTTAATTATAATTTCCATTTTTTTCTAAAAAAGACAATTTCCATTTCTTGTTGTCAATATTTGTTGATTTTACATTAACCCATTTTCTTTCTTTCTTCCTTCTTCAATTTTAAGATAGGGTTTTATTTTTAATATTGCATCACAGAAAGGTTTGTTTATACCTTCTCATATACTAAGCATGTGTAGTAGTTTCTTCTCTTGATCTATGGAGGGTGTATCAGTGACCCAATTTTTTAGAAAAGATGAAGTAGCTTTACCTTTGAGGTGTTAGCCTCTGTCTGGGCCATTGAAAAGGCTATCTGGTGTAAATTCCTATGCTTGCTTGAGGTGTTAGCCTCATTACTAGCATGAAAGATATTTTTACTTGAGCTAAACCCTTTTGACATAAATCCACGACAGGTAAGGGTAGGATACCTTGTTAGTCCCTTCCGGGCTTAGGGAGCAATTTGAGAATCAACTTAAAGGTCTGGTCCTAAACTTCATATAGTACACTATAAGGACTTCCTAGTCAAAACTGTGCCTAAACTTAGATATAACTAAAAATTAGGGACACACGAAAGGATAAAACTACCTCTTTCTCCTTTTTATCTGAATATTCTCATAATAACTTGGATAATTATGATTTTTGTTTATAATTGTATTATTTTATTTGTACCTTAATTTAATGCTTCTTATGGATACTAACTTGTTTTTTCTCTTTTGGTGCATTTTTTCTCATATGCATACAAAGACATTGGCTTTAAAATAAAATATTAACTTAAATGAATTTTCATTTAACTTTAGAGCCAAATGAATGTATGCAGTGATTATTTGTAGGGACTTCAAGGAAGTTTGTTTCAAGTTAGAATTCAATTAAAAAAAGTATATGGATTGCATATCAAAGAGTTATTTGTCAGAATTGTTGAAAATTAAACACCTGGATCTCTGTCAAAATAATTTGAGAGAGTTGATAGAGATATTGGATCAATGGGGAGATACTAGAGGAACTAATTTATTGACAAATATGGTCAGATCACACTTATCCTTAAGATACAATTTGATGAGCAGTTAGTTCGGGCTATGATTAAGATTTAGGATCCATTATTTTAGTGTTTCTTATTCAATTAGCATAACATGACTTTGACTATGGAAGAGATCTCAGTTTTACTCAAACTTAGATCTTTGGAGATAAGGCCCATTTACTATATGGAACGAAATTTGGCTAGCTTCTATAAGAAATTGGGCGAAGTTCTTGACATAGACTTAAAGGTAAGCGACTATTTTATTGAACAAAAGGGGAATGCTAGCATTATTTAATGACAGTTTCTGTGGGAATACATTCAAGTACACTTTGTCATTGAAAAAGCCCTTGATGCATTCTAGCTTAAATGATCTAAGCACTCAATATCTGCTGAAAGGGAGTCAAGGTAGATTCTTTAAGAGTGTTTTGTTGTTGTATATTTGGGCTCGGAGCCATTTTTAAGAAAAAGATATCAAGAAAGTCAAACCATGTTTCTCCCATTGTATTCCTTTTCAGGAGTTTATTAAGAAATAGTGGCCCAAATCAAGAACCAAGAACCAATGGGTTAAAATGCTCAAGCATTTGTCTCCTAATGTTATAACCTAGAGAGGACCTAGGTTCTTACCAAAATCCCCTTTTTATCAATGCAGCGAGTTACTTTTCATGCCTCTAGTTTGTATATCGGGCACTGTGGGGTATGCGTCTTTATTGGTTTGAAGACAATATGGGTCAAAGCAGTTCATTCCTAGTACTTCAAATATAATAAGCGTGGATATGATATATAAGGAGAAGAGTTATTGAAAATCATTTCAAGTAGCTACTTTGCATTAGAGGGAGAGACATAAGTCAGGATTGCGCGCATATATGCATCAAACCATTCAAGGTTATGATGCTTAGAGAAAATCCATGGATGTGACTTGATTATTCCTAGCTCAGATAGGGCCACTTCTCAAGTACATATCCGATTAAAGCCTATCATGCCTTTTGAGGCTAATTTGGTTAAGGAGAAAGCTACCAAAAAATAGAAAAAAATGAGTCATGAGAATAGGATACTTCAAGAAAAAGTTACCTATTTGAGAGCAAACATAGAAATGAAATGAAAAGAAGTAAAAAGAATAGAAGAAATGTATAATCTAATGAAAAATAATTAGATCAAGCAAAATAAGAAACTAAAGCTCACTGGGATGTTTGGGGCCCTAGTGGGACTTCTAAGGGAATGATAGAGCAAATGCATAATCTTCATGAGGAGTTGGAAGTTTGCAAAGCAAAGCATTGGAAGGAGAAGTCAGAGGCACAGTTTTTTTATAAGGAAAGAAAAGAGTAGGTAGATATTCATCTCCAGTTAAAGAGCTCCATTGAGAAAAATGAGCAACTTCGAATTACTTTAGGACAATAACGAGAAAGAGTATCTCGATTGCTTGAAGAAGGGGAAGCCTTTGCAATCACAAAAAATGCACCCAAAAACTTATCCACCCTTTGAAGAAAAAACATAAACCCACCAACAAGTCAATCCAGGATACCTTAAGAAAGTACCACCCCGGACCACCTACCTACTCGCTGATTTGATCACCCAACCTAACCTACTCGCTGATTCGATCACCCTACCTAACCCCACTTGTTGATTCAATCACCTATTATGTCATCTCGAACCACATAACAGATACTTAAATTCACCATGAAAAACACAAACATTTTTAACAAATTTAATATGTTCTTGAATAACAAATTTAATATGTTCAAGAATAGTGCCTGTTTAAATCAGCGAAGGTTGTATTCATCTACCAACTATTATTATTAGTTGGAGTTCTTACAAAGTGGTATTGATAGTGTTAGATGAAAGATGAGTTATCCTGGAAATATCTATGCTTCTACTAGTTTTGTGGTTCCATATCCTCGTATTACTGATTATGAAGTTATAACATTAGCCTTTATACAATTGCTGGAGCAGTTCGCTTACAATATTGATTTTGAGTATTTGAAATTTACCACGGGATATAAAATGCATTTATCTACATCTTATGATATCTCATATACTTTAGGTAAGGCTATTCCATTGCATGAACCTTTAGGTAATAGACTTAAAAAAAAAGGATGTACGATATGATTGAACAACAAGTAAGGTTATACGGTGAAATATATTAAGTTGCTAGGATAAAAAGGGTCTTCTTGAAATCTATTATGAATCTAAGGATTCCCTTAAATCATTAGACTTTCCTAATATATCTAATATGATAGGAAAGATTATCGGAGTTATAGATTCATATATGATAAGTGGTAATCTACTAGGAATCAAATCATTGATGTATGAAAAGAGTCATTTCCCTCTAAGATAAGTTCAATCAAAGGTAATAATATAAAAGAGAGTTGTTCTTTCGTTGTAATTGATATAAAGACAATAATGGTGAATGATGTTCCTGTTTCTTATGCAGTTGGTTACTTAGTGGTGAAGCTTGGTGATGATCTTACTTCCATACCTTCTATAGACACCTCATTTTGTCCGGACTGATTTTTGGCATCCTAGGAGTTAGGTAAATGATGATAAAATCAAAAAATAGAAATAAAAGCTGGGGCATGGCGCTAGGTACTCTCAGGTGATATGGCGCCAGGTGGAAAATTTTTTTTGGGAAATTCTAAAAGGATTATGGGCCGTATTAGAGAAAATATAAAAACAAGATATCAAAGGCCATTTTTCATGGTGTCACCAAGGTCATTCAAATGAATACACAAATCAATTTCCCATTGTTTGTGACAAAGTTAAGGTTAATTAGGAAGCCACAGGTACATACAAGTTATATTGGGGTGCAGGTATTGATACGAGGCCTTTACGGTACAAAAAACTTAAATTTTCACATGTAGTATCGATACAAGAAGGTTTGGTATTGATACCTGAGGTGTGGTACCGATATAGACCTTGGTAGTAGCTAAAGTTGTGATTTTTGGCAAAATGTATCAATACACAACCATGAGTATCAATACAAATCCATGGAGTATTGATACAGGCCTCTAAGTCTCGAGACTGGAAACATTTTTTGCTCTTAGTATCGATACATAGCTCATTGTATCGGTACTCAGGGGTAAAAATTACATTGTGTATCGATACAACATGTTTTGTATCGATACACCAAGGCTTTTTTGCCCAGTTCGAGTGACTTTTTAGCCTTCAAAAACCTAATTTAAGATGTTTTTGCACCAAGGAATTATCATAAATCATTGCAAACCTTACCTATGGGCTTATTAATGGATTTAAACAAAATTTTGAAGCCAAAACAATCCATGACAAAAGTCACTTTCATAAGATATATGGGTGTAAGAAGGTGTGGCAGGTATATCTCTAGTTGCAGGCTGTAACAGCCTTTCTACCACCTTGCTCGGCATGGCAGAACCAATAAGAAGAGAGTCAGCTGAGCATGGTAGCTAGAGATGTCCCCTAGTGCAGAAAGGAAAAATAAAAAATGCCCTTACCTTGTCTCTTAAAGGCATTAGTTGAGAATTAGATTAAAAGAGGGACTTTTCAACTATAAGAGAAACACTACCAGCTATCTTAGAAAAAAAAACTTTCAGCTATCAAAAGAGCTTTCCAGCAATCTCAAAAAATTATTCATCCATTGCCATAAATCTTCCATCAACTCTAACTGCAACAACTCACCAAAACACTATTCCATCACCTTTCACCCTCAACCAACCTCTATTCTCTTAGTTCCCTAAAACCACCACCAGAACACCTTTAAAAACTTAACCTTTCACATATTTTCATCCTCAAAACACCCCATTAGCAACCACATTACCAGAAAGCTCATTTCTTTCACCCTTTTCTTCCTAAATAATAGCAAAAATAGGGAAAAATTAAGCTTAAAGTCACTGCTTTAAAAAAGAGGAAACTTTAAGCTTTTACTAGTATATTTTTTACCTTGTTCCATATATTTTCTGTTTTGATCATCAATTTCTTTTTAGTAAGCCCTTCATGTTGCCATGACCCTCGTAATACTCCCATGCATTTTTGTTGCCTTGGTTGTGGTAGTCTTAGGATCTTGATGACCTTCTTGACACCTTAATGTTTTGGGATATATAAATGCACCATACTTTATTTTCATCATTACACAGCCTCTGTTCATGCATCTTTTGCCATGTTTCTTCCATATTCACATATCCATTACATATTTAGGTGGTCACCTTGACATGTCTTAGGTATGTTCAAACATCTTATCTTTTAAAGAGTCTCATGAAATAAAAATCCTGTCTTGAAAACTCCAGCATCCATCCCCTTATTTAAACATGTTCATCATCTCCATGCACCTTATTTGTCATCTTCTTGCATTTGTGTCATACATTTTCATGTTAAAATATCATCTTTGTATGTTTGCATCTTTAGTTCATGTTTATCTTTGCATGTGCTATATTTTGTTCATGATATCTCCATTAAAATGCTTGCTTTTTTCTTGTAAACTAATTTTTAGAAACATCCCTAAGTTAAGTTCATGTTACCTTCAATAGGTGAAGAGTAGCATGGACTTAATGTTTTCATCAAATTGGTCTCCCAATCTTAGGGGCAAATCGATATTTTAGGTCTGGATTCATGGTGAAACAAGTTCATTTTTCAAAAAAAAAAAAAAGAAAAGAAAAGAAATCCTTTTAGCATTAATCCTTGATCTTGAGCCTTTTGTTCCTTTTGGTGACATGGTCAATGACTTGTTCCGTTGTCCCAAACTATTCTGAGATTATGGAATAAACTTGTGAAGCCCGTGTTACTTTCTATCATAGACGTTTGGAAGTCCTAGACTCGAGTCTATCTTAAAAAAAATCAAAATATCAAATAATCCCCTCTACTTTTACTTTGGCAACACTGTAGTCTGAATTTGAAAAATCATTTTCAAACCAAAAAATATTTCCTTTGATTTTTCTAATATTTTTCCTTTAAAGGGCATCGAATTACCTTTCTAACGATGCCTTATTGCCCTTGGATCATCTGGGATGAGGGAGTTATGATATTTTGAACCATTATTGTCTAAAACCCTTAGAACCAACATGAAACATTTTGTTTAGGGCCATTACGGCCCACCATTGATTTTTACAAAATTTCCAAATATTTTGCCCAAAAAGTTCACAAAATTCCCTTTCTGGAAGGTATTATCTATGATATAACGATCTTGGATAAGCTTAAAATGATTTTTTGAAATCCATCATGCCGTTTTAATTGTACATGCTCCTAGTGCTGAGATGAACCTAACTTCGAAAATTATTTCTTCTTAGAAAGTGATTTTCTAAAATTTAGAATATTTTTATATTAAACCTTGTCAAGTTACCTTTCCAATGATACCTTATTTACCCTCTGAAGGCTTTAGATGCACCCGAACAAAATCTAAAAATGGAGATGACATGATGCTCTCCCCTGTTTTCAACCTAATTTTTGAATCCCCTTTTATCGAGACGTTCGGATGCCTTAAAAATGTGCCCAGTTGATTCCCCCATAACATGAACCTCCTGTGACTCAGATCAAGTTTAAAATATGAAAAATAGGATTTCATAATAAAATTTTCGCTAGTGGTGAGACTCCAACTCCATTATTCTAAAAGGGGATACTCCAACCCCATTTTTAATTAAAAAATTCAAAATTTCTTTTTGTTCTTCCTAACTTTGGGGATACTCTAACCCCATTACTCAAAGGGATACTCCCATCCCCTTTTTTTCATTAAAAATTCAAAATTTCACTTTAATCTTAACTATTTTCATAACTCTATTTTAGGGATACTTCAACCCCACCTCACCGAAGGGATACTCCAATTCCGCTTTTACCTTAAAAACTTAAAATTTTTTATCTTCCAGATGCCTCTTTTTTGATAAAAATTGTCTTTGTTCTTCAAATTACCATCGAATCCAAATAGGACTCTAAAATTGTCATCCCGATTTTTCTTCAATAACTGAAGACAATTATGAGATACATTTTGATCACCCTTTTTTATGTTCTTTTGTTTGTGTTTGCTTGTTTATGATATTATTATATTTCTCATTTTTTGCCTTGCTAACTTGTTTCCTTTTGCAGTGTTATTGTGCATTCATATTTAAAATTTATTTTTTAATGATAATTATGAGGTGATGTTTCATGTTGGTATCTCTCCAATGCCTATACAAAATGTCCAATTTTTAAAATCCAATCTGGACATCGTTTTCATAAAAAAATCCCTATGTTCCTCATATCTTTGAGGCGTAAAGGTGATCTAATTTTCCTTAATAAAAAACACTAGATTTACATTTTTCCAAATTTCATGCATTAAAGAGGATTTTATCTAAATAAAGACCAAATAGGACTAATTTAACTGAGATCAAAGTGAGATATAGTTAGTAGGTACCAATTTTAGGTGTTGTGGGGATGCTAGTCCTTCCCTGCGTGTAACCAACTCCTGAGCCTAACCAATGAATCTTTGGACTTTGTAAACTTTGAAATCAGTGTTTCGAGTTTTGTAACCCATAATATTATTTTCAATAGGCGTCTAATCTTGCCTAGAGCTAAAATGATCGGTGGCGACTCTAAGAGTATGGCCACTTTGTGGTGGCCATTCGGGTCCAGTCGGATGCATGACTAGTTTGACAGTCCCTATCCCCTTCATATTATCACAGCTAATCCAAATCCCAATCCAGGGATAGCTTAAAGGCTCGATCATAATCAACCATCATTTATTTTTAAGTTGAGCGCGCTATGCCCTTTGCATCATTTGATGTTTTAAAGGTTGGGCACGTGGTTATAACTTGGCAACTTAGCTGGGGACCATAGAGAGTTAGGCCTATAACTAGCTATTTCTCACTCAGTTCTTAGTTTTTTGGTCTCTATAATTATTTAGATATAATTCTCTTTTATTTTTCCCTATTAATCTATATTGTTTATGTTTTTGTCCTGTGATTGTTAGGGATTATTCATGCCCAAATAAATATTAATTTGAATAGATCTGGTAATATGGGAGTGAAATAAAAAGTTTTGATGGTTTCCTTGGCACACACCATGCACTTGCATTTGCACTAGATTCCCACCATACACCATGGTGTGGTTAGTATCCTAATTATTAGAGGAAAGCGAGCCATTCGCCTTCGTGAGTAAGCCTCCACATAGGCATGGCAAGACCTTCCAGCATGTAAACTACCTATGTTTCTTGTGAGTACCCCTCCAAAGTGAGCCATTCGCCTTCATGAGTAACCCTCCGCATAGGCATGGCAAGACCTTCCAGGATGTAAACTACCTATGTTTCTTGTGAGTACCCCCTCCAAACTTGCATAGAAAAATACATCCACCAGATCGAACCTGTTCTGCCAAACCGGGATAAACTTAGGATTAGGGTGCCTCAGCTATTCTTACCGGATAGAAGAATAAATCGGATACTGAAATAGGTGTCAACATAAACCCATGTAGTAAACCCTATGAGCTAAACCATGTCAAACCATACTGGATGCTACTAGAATAACTCGAAGATTAGGGTCACTCAGGGAGACATTTCTTACCTTTACTCCTATATACCATTGGTTACGTGGGTGATGATGGGTAAACATTGTCACCCACATTTGTCTTTTTATTTTCATGATCATTCCTTTAGAATATGCCATTACGTTTGATGGCAAATCCTTTTTAATGAGTGGGTAAGGATAAGTGAATGCCATTACCTACAATGCAATCTTGAAATAGTCATATCAGACCAAAATAAGCCATCATTGCCCGAATGATGGCTTAGCATGTACATAACATAAATAGTGATGAACGAACATCATCATTTAAACAGTCGATCTTAGTCATCGCAAGGTATCATGTTGCTTTAATGAAGAGGAAATTTTAATATGGACATGTTGGTATGCTGCCCATTTAATGGCTCAACATTTATATTCATCATGTCTGCCTTAGGCATTGTACCACCTATTCTCAAGGCAAATTTAATTGGTTACTAACTCATTCTCTTTTTGCTTTTCTTTTTCACCATGCATTATTTCATCATAATTACTATCATCATAGGACAATTGGCTCTACTGGATCAGTGTTCACCAAGAGGCATCTATCATGGATCAATAGTCCACTTCAGAGCCAAAACCTTTTGAAAAAGTTTGAGCATGGTCAGAGCGCTGATAGCATGAAGATGGAGACATCTTTAAATCGGGGCATGTCTCAATAGTGCATAAAAGGATCAAGATGGGGTATCGTTAAAATGATTGGTAAGGATTGTATGGACCAACTGGGATAGTACTAAAAGGGAATCATTCACTAAGAGATATGGAGATATTGCTCTTCTACTTTAAGTTCATTTGGATATCGGTTTGTTGCAATCAGCCTCTTAGTTTTGGATTCCAGCATATCGGTGTTTCACTTTTAATTATGAAGACTTGGTCCCCATGTTAATGAATACACTGCATTACTCAACATTAAAAGGGCAAAGGTCAACAGAATATACTATAAAGCATTGAATCCTCCAACCTTCAAGAAAAGATTAGCTTAAATCCTTGAGGCAACAAAATCTTGCATTAAAATTCATATCAAAATGAAGAGGAATAGTGAATGCATCTCATGGGCTAGTTTGAAAAAAGTAATGGCAAGTACCGTTAACATCTAAAATATCCAAGATATTAACGCTTTGGTGATATATGGCCTAGTTATATTCCCAAAGACATTAGGCTATGTTGAAGCAATGGTAGCAAATGTTTTTTCTAGTTTATGTTGCAATATCAATCCTGCCTCGACCATTATTGCCAGAACTATTCAAGCTCTTAATTTTTGTAAGAAAATGGGTACAAGCCGTTTCATTAGGCATGCACCGCTCTTTCACATTTTGCTAGAGAAAAAAAGTAGGACATCGTATTGCTTTTTACCTAACTTTAGCCCTATCTTTAATGTATTTGAAAAGGAATGGCCTCAAGACAAATCTAAAGAGCAATGGGTCCAAAAATTTCAAACCCTCAAGGGAAAAGAGCTAACATGGAAGGCCTTTTAGTTTTCCTTACAAACGGTCATATACCGGTGCAGGGATTACAGTTGCATGCCACTCATGGGATTATGTGGGAGTACTAGCTATTCCTCTCTTTTACTTCTTTAATAGTTTCGATGCCGTTAGTTCATCCCCTTTGTCCAAGACCTAGAGTTAATTTGAGAGCAAACCAGGCTAAAGATGGAGTTCTGACACTCAGAATTTAGGACTTAAAGCATTCTCTTCAAGCATGCCAAAACCAACTTAATGCACTAGTAAGAGCCTCTGTCGCAATGTGCCCTAGGGTGGATCTTTACGGATCTATTGGTGCATATGACTTAAAATATTTTCTGACTTGGAAATGTCTTTTTGATTGAGACTTTTCCTTTACGACATGATGAGAATGAGAAAGTATGAATTCTCAACTTATGATATAGTAAAGGGGACTATAAGATGAATCGTTCATCTTATGGGTCTTGGATGACCATTACGAAATGGCTAAAGCTTGGAGTTGCCTTCGATCATTTTGGGCTAGGCATGATCGGATGCCTATTGAAACCTATGTCTAGAGTTACAAAACTCAAAACATCGATTTTGCGATCTATGTAGTACAAAAATTCCCCATTTGGGTTTAGGAGTTGGTTACGCATGATAAGGCACAAACTTCTTCGCGACGCCTGAAATGGGTACCTTACTAGTTATGTCTTATCTCAGTTTTGATTCTTTTGATCTTAAATCATCACTATTTTGATATAACCCCCTTTTAATGCATGGATTTTATAGAAATACAAATCTAGGTTTTGATGAAAAGATTTAATCTCATACATGCTCTGGAGAGATGGAGAATATAGAGATTCTCAATAAAAATAACCCTTGGATTTTACTTTAAAAAATAGAATATTCTACTTTGGGCATTGAAGAGATACCCATGCAGAATATTACCTTTAGTTTTTCTTGAAATGTTTTGAAAACATGCATGCAAATAATCATCATGAAGAAATCACATTAGTATAGCAACGAATGAAGTAACATAACATGGACCATTCAATTTAATGATAAAGGGAAGAGATGGACTATTGGAATTTATCTCACAATTGGCATCGATTATCTGGGAATAACCAAATCGATAATTTTGGAGATGCATCTAGGTCCCTTGATTGAATGAGGTTTTTTTTTTTAAATGGGTTTGACTCTTGGCACATTCATGAAAGTCCGAGAGGGAGAAAAAATAATTATAGTTGAAAGACAGGGTTAGAGTATCCCTTCGAAAAGATGGGATTGGAGTATCCCTGTAAATAACTAATAATTTTGAAAAAGGAAGATTTTTAAATCTTGACAATTTTGGAAAACGGGGTTGGAGTATTCCCTCGGAAGGTCAAGGTTAAAGTATCCTCAAAAGTGACATTATATGACACTCTTTAAAGAATTCAAGTTGGAAAGTTTAAGTTGACAAAACTTTGTGATTTAGGAAATGTGTGAGCATTTTGACGATTTTTGGCAAAAGAAATTATTGTGAACGAGGATGGTAAAGATGTAAAAAAAATATATTCGTGCCTTGGTATGAGCTTATGGGAGGTCGAAGCATGTTCTCGTGTCTGATCAGGGTGATATGGAGACATTCGAATGTCTCAAGATGAAATTCGGGAAAACAACTTAATTTTGACCATGACCAAGAATAGGGGACAGCATGTGCGATCCAACTTTCTAAATTTATATTGGATTGGTTTGAAGGCTTTAGAGGATGGACAAGATACCGTCAGAAAGGTTACTTGATGAGGGTCAATCTAAAAATATTGCTAATATCCCAAAAAATCACTTTCTAGGGAAATAAATTTTCAAATTTGGGTCAATTACGCAACTAACAGAGCATGCAAGAAAAAAGGTATGTCAAAATTTGAAAAATCATTTCGGACTCATTTGGTATCAAAAAAATGCAAATAATACCTTTCTAAAAAGGGAATTTCAGGACCGTTTTAGGAAAAATATTGAACAAATTTGGAAAATTCATTGAGTAGGCCTAAAAGGCCCAACCAGAATGCACTTTGTTAATCTAGGGATTCTAGATAGTCTAGGTTTGAAAAATCATAACTCTTTTATTCAAACTAATCCAGGGTTGACAAGACCTTGCTATAAAGATATTTTGACACAATTTCAAAGAAAAATATTATAAAATTCATGAAAAATCATTTTAGATTTTAAACTAATTTTTCAATTCACAACATTATGCTGCCAGTAGGGGATAAAGCAAAGCAGGGGATATTTTTTATTTTTCTTTGTGTTTACGAGTCCAAACTCGAGTCATCAACATTTGAATGTCCATGACTAAAGGGAAAGAGTGGCATGAGCATTGTGAACTCATTTGCACAGCCCCAGAGTAATTTAGTATGATGAAACAGCCATTGATCATACTACTTAAGGTTTTGACTTAAAAATAAGGCACAAACATTTAGGAAACAAATGTAAGGCCATTTTTGTTGGAAAATCAGAAGTTTTGAGCTCATTTAATAAAGATTACAGATCTGGAAAACTTCATCTTCCCCAAGATTTTTAGTTAACTTTAAGGAAAATGCTAAGTTCATGCTAGTCCTCATTGGTTAAGGTTAGCATGCTTGGCTTGAAGAGGTTTTGAAAATCAATTTTTTTTTACAGTTATCAAACATGCACTTTGACAAGGAGAAGACAACAAACATACAATGGGATGGCACATAACATGAATGGGGATGTTAACTTTACCAATGGTCTAGATAAAAAAAAATGTTATGCACTTTGATAAGAAAATGTTATGGATGCTGAAAATGATAATGATTCATGACAAGATGCAAGCTAATGTATAAATATGTTAGGTTAAGGATTCATACATGGATTAATCATAACAAGATGCATGGATATGTCAGAAAATGCATGAGCAAGAGCTATCAAAATAATGAGGATGGAATGAGGCATTTTGCACATCAAAGGGGCATTAAAGCATCCAAATCCTAAACTACCATAACCCAAAGCCACAATAATGCATGATAATCCTAAGAGGGTGATAGAAACATGGAGAGCTCACTAAAATGATGAAGATGCTAAAAAACAAAAAATAAAATTAATAAAATAAGAAGTTATACTAATAAAACTTCAATTTTTGGCCAAATTGTAGAAGCAGCCGAGATGGCTTAAATTTTTCTTTTTTTCTTATTGTTAATAAGCAAGAAAAAAAGAGAAACAATGAGGTTTTGATTTTGGTATGGATGAAGGTGATTTTCAGGATGTGTAGTGGTTGAGAGTGAGTGTTTTAGGGTTATTTTTGGGTGTTGAGTGAAGAGCTACAGGATTTGATTTTCCTGATGTGTGAATGTGTTTTGGAAGCTAAGAATGAGCTGGAATCTCCAAAATCTCAGCTGAAAAATAAGTGGTCTATTTATACCAGCATTTTGGAGCCAAATTGGAGATGTTTTTGGTCATTTCTTAAGGGAGGCAAAGTGATGTCAGCTTGATGGCTATAGAGTGGCTGTAGGGAGCAAATTACTGCAAATGTGATGGACATAGAGTGACTGATTTAAATACTGAAATGATTTTCAGCAAATAGGGTAGCTGATGGTGATCTTGGTTAACGAACTAGAGAGGAATAGGGTGATCATGTGACATTGACTTTTTTGATCTAATTTAAACTTCAAAAATGTTTTGATTAATTTAAAAGTCCAAATTCGTAATTTGATATGGGTTTTGATCTTTTCTGATGCAAAGAAACTAGTTAAAATCGAGTTTTGGATCAACGGTGCATGAGTAAAAATTTTTTAGATCGTGGAAAATGGCCTGCATGTATCGATACATTGCATAGTGTATCGATACATTTGGTCCAAAAACCTTACGTTTATCAATACAATGGTCATTGTATCGATACAATGATCATTGTATCGAGATCATTGTATCGATACTATGAACCATTATATCGATTAAATGCTTCATTGTATCCATATATGTTGATATGTATCGATACATTTCTTTACATAATGCACATTTTGGCCTTGGCATGGCCTAGTATCGATACATGAGCTCCTATATCGGTACATAAGCTTATGTATCAATACATTTACATGTTGTATCGATACAAATGGGGACATTTTAAATTTTTGGATCGTTTGAGCATTATATCGATACATTCAAGAAAAATTATGAATTTTCTTATATCTTTTATCCTAGACACCTTGAACTACGTCCTTTGATGCCACATCTTTTCATTTATATTTGATATGATCCATAGGCCTTCTTGGCCTTCTTTCATATAATCATCGCCCTCTCACGTCCATGCCCTAGGTTGCTAAAAAAATTTGCCGGGATAAAAGGTATAAATAGCTGCTTTCTTTGACCGTTGCTAAGAATTAAGAATAGGGCAAAGGCAAATAGACATTATTTTGCTCAAGGTGGAATAATGCTCCCCAAAACACCTACAAATAACTAAATTGTAATTAATACTTTACTATAATAAGCGCAGTGTATTGGCAGCGATCCTGATAGAGGTTTAAGTGAATTTAGTAGGGTTTGCCATCCCTACTAGGGTGTTACATTTCTAAGGTTTGACCCTCTTAGGCAGGTACAAAGTAACGTGGATTTTTGATATGAGTGTCACTAGCTTGTACGAACTTTATCTTAAATTTGGGTGCCACCATCTTGTATAGCCTTTGATTCAAGTGCCATCAGCTTGTGTGGGCTTTGACTTAGACTTGGGTGCCACCAGTTTGTATAGGCTTTAACTAGGGTGCTGCTAGCTTGTGCGGGCTTTAACTTAAACTAAGTGCCACCAGCTTATATGGCTTTTGAAAAGATACCACTGACTTATGGGCTTTGAAAAGGTGCCACCAACTTGTGGACTTTAAAAAGGGTGCCATCGACTTGTGGGCTTTTGGAAAGGGAAAAGGTGCCACTGACTTGTAGGCTTTAAAAAGGGTGCCACTGACTTGTGGGCTTTAAAAAGGGTGCCACCAACTTGTGGACTTTTAGAAATATGCCACTGATTTATGGGCTTTGAAGAGGTGCCACTAACTTATGGGCTTTGAAAAGGGTGCCATTGACTTATGGGCTTTAAAAAGGTGCAACTGACTTGTAGGCTTGATATGGGTATGATTGGCATCCAGTTGTTTACAAACAAGTTTGTTGCCATAAGTTTGTGTGTGCTTAAGAAGGTTTCTTGATAGGTGCCTTCTGAATAACGCTTGGTTTACAAAGCTTAGAGTTCTTACCAAGGAAGGCTTAAAGTAACATTGCAAAAATCATGATGTGTGATGGTAATTTGAATGCATGATGTGGAATGCTATCATGATTGCATGATGTGAAGTCTAGTATAAGAGATAGCCATAGTTTTTCTTGTATGTCATTCAGACTCTTATAGGGATGGCGATTCATCTTTTTTGCAACTATGGACGAGAATTTTCCTAATCTCGCTGGGGATTGTAGGTTGTCCCGACTCCACTAAGATACAATAAAAAATCTATTCTCAAGAATTTGGATTATTAAATTTCCTGATTTAGGAGGCTCAATCATTTTCCTGACAATTGGAAGGCATTGTTAACAATTTAGGGACTATTTGACCAATTAGGTTAATGTCTTTGGTTTCGATAGGATTTTGATAGAATGCATGGGTTAATTTTTGGGTAGCTTAAAATGATTTTTCTTGAGATGTGGCTTGTGAAAGCCAAAAATGGTTTGGTGTATGATCATGTTGAGCGGGTGTTTGGAAGCGAAAAATGCATGATCTTGACGACCAGGGCATGAGTAGAGTTTCTCATGCTTTTTTTTTCCTTTCGATGTAATATTGAGATGTCCTGATGCATATTTTAGTTGATTATCAAATATTATCAGTTAAATGACAAGTGCAATGTGAATTGTACAGGGGTTAAAAGAAACAAGGTAATATTTATTCATGACAATAAAGAGATACCACTTGGTATACTATTTGACAAACAAGTGATTCGGTGGTAAGAAATATGATCTTTTGGGTGGAAGATGCCTCTGACGATCACGACATGAATGTTTTTTAGGTGCTTTCTAGGATCTTTCTCGAATAATGAATGTGACTAGTATGAGCTGATCTTTGGAAAATCCTTAGGATTGCTTCATTTTGTTCTGTAACTGATCTTCGTCTATGCCCTATCAAAATTGATGTTTTCAAGTAGCCTTTATGGGTTTTCAACTTTAGTTTGGTTGGTTGCCCAGATGCCCGTTTTAAATTTTCATCTAGACCCTTTTTTGTTTTCTTTTTTTTTTTTTAAGGATGTCCTTTTAGGTTTTTGCCCTTTACGTGTAATATTTCTTGACGTAATTTAAGTTGACTGGGTTGGGCAAGGCATTGCTGTCCATTTCTAACAAGATTAAGGCCCTTCCAAAGAAGGCTTGCTTCATGACATATAGTCCTTCCCAATTAGGGGTCCACTTGCCCCGTGCATCTTTGTGAATTAGAAGGATCTTTTTTAATACCAATTCACCTCGGTGAAATTATTATGGGCACATCTTTTTATCATGGGCTCGGATCATGTGTCTTTGATACATTAGACCATGGCAAATGGCTTTCATTCATTTTTCCTCATGATGTTGAGCTGGTAGTATATGTTCTTGACCCATTTAGCCACTTCAAGTTTGGTTTCCATCAAGACTCTGAGAGAAAGGATCTTGACTTCGATAGGAAAGGATCTCGACTTCGATAGGCAATACAGCTTCTAATCCCATAGACAAGGAAGAATGGGGTAGCGCTTGTGGAAGTGCGAACTGAGGTCTGATAGGCATGAAGTGCAAAGGATAACTTCTTATGCCAGTCTTTGTATGTCTTGACCATTTTCTCAACTATTCTTTTGATGTTTTTATTGGCCATCTCGACTGCTCATTCATCTTTGGGCAATAAGGGATAGAATTATAATGCTGGATTTTAAACTGTAAGCAGATCGCTTGCATCATTTTATTGTTTAAGTTGCTTGCATTGTCTGTGATGATTTAGTTTAGGAGGCCATATCTACAGATGATGTCTCACTTGACAAACTTGCAGATAGTCAATCTAGTGACATTAGCATATGAGGCAGCTTCCACCCGTTTGGTGAAATAGTCGATTGCTATTAAGATAAAACAATGCCCATTAGAAGCTTTAGGGATGTTCAGCCCGATCACATCTATGCCCCACATAGAGAAAGGACACAGGGCTGTCATGACGTGAAGTGGCATTGGAGGGACATTGAGCTTGTCTGCATAGATTTGACACTAATGGCATTTTCAGGCATAATTGATGCAGTCTCTTTCGAGGGTCAACTAGTAATAACTAGCTCTTATGTTTGCTTGGCCATTCAATGTCTATTAGCATGTGTGTCACAAATCCCTTCATGAACTTCTTTTAAGATCCTTTTGGCTTTAGGAGCGCCGATGCATCTAAGCAATATTTGATTGTGACTCTTCTTGTATAAGATTTTTCCATCAAGAATAAATCTTATAGCCAGTCTTTTAATAGTCCTTTTATCAGTCTCGATTGCATGTTTGGGGTATTATTGATCCTTGATGTAGCGAAAGATGTTATAGTACCACGGTAGGCCATCTTTAATTTTTTCAATGCTATGATAATGAATCGAAGTTATGTAGATGCTCATCTGGATAGGAGCAACGTTCGACTCTTGGTTGACTTTAAACGTGGACGATAAAGTAGCCAAAGCATCAGCTATTTAGTTCTCTTCTCGAGGTTAGTGTCGAAAATTGATATCATTAAATTCTTTCTTAAGTTTTGCTATCAGCTTCCCATACTACATCAGCTCGACGTCCTGAGTTTGCCATTCCTCTTTCAATTGGTAGATGACTAGGGTTGAATTACCAAATACCTGTAATGTCTGGACGTACTTCTCAATAGCTGCTTGAAGCCCCATGAAACAAGCTTTATATTCTGCGATATTATTTGTGCAGTTGAAGCTTAGCCTTGCTGTGAATGGATAATGACTCCCATCGGGTGACATCACTATTGCCCCAATTCCATGTCCTAGAACATTTGACACTTCATCCAAATACATTTTCCAGGATCAGACTTGGTTAGAGGCATTTTTGTCTTTAGAAATGCACATTAGATCTTTATCTGAGAAGTCAAAACTTAAGTGTTCATAATTATCTACCACTTAATTTGCCAAAAGATCAGCTATCGCACTGCCCTTGATGGCCTTTTGACTGACATAGGTAATGTTGTATTCAAAATGCAGGACTTGCCATCTAACCAAACTTCTTGATAGTGCAGGGGCTTTGCATAGATATTTGATAGGATCAAGCCTTGCAATCAACCATGTGGTGTGATATAGCATGTACTACTTGAGTCTCTTGGTTATCTACACAAAAGCATAGCACAACTTCTCGATTGCGGAGTAGTTGCACTCGCATTTCGTGAACTTTTTGCTTAAGTAGTAGATTGTTTGTTCCTTTTTTCCTGACTTACCATGCTACCCTAATATACAACCCATAGACTTGTCGAAGACTGCCAAGTAAAGGATTAAAGGTTGACTAGGCACCAGTGGTACCAACACTGGCGCGCTTGATAGATGATGTTTGACTTTATCAAAGGCTTCTTGACTTGCCTCATTCCACTCTCTCGAATTTTGTTTGCAAAGGAGTCAGAAGATGGGTTTGCATTTGTCAGTGAGTTGGGATGTGAATCTAGCAATATAGTTCAGTCTCCCCCATAAGCTTCTTACTTTCTTTTGGGTTTAAGGTGGCGGCATATCTTAAATGGCTTTGACTTTATCTAGGTCAACTTCAATCCCTTTTTCGCTAACTATAAAGCCCAGATGCTTGCCCGAAGTAACTCCGAAAGTACATTTAGCTTAATTTGAGTTAAAATTTTTGTAGCCATTCAAAAAGCTTTTGAAGGTTTGTGACATGCTTACCTTTTTTTGTTGACTTGGCAATCATGTCGTCCACGTAGACCTCAATTTCTTTATGCATCATGTCATGGAACAGGGCTACCATGGCCCGTTAATATGTTGTCCTAGCATTTTTAAGCCTGAAGGGCATGACATTATAGTAAAACATCCCCCACATGGTTACGAAAGTTGTTTCTTCCATGTCTTTGGGTGCCATCTTGATTTGATTATAGCCTAAGAATCATCCATGAAGGAGAAAAGAGAATTCTTGGCAGTGTTGTCTACTAGAGTGTCAATGTGGGGTAGGGGGAAGTTATCCTTGGTACTAGTGCAATTTAGATCCTTGTAATCAGTGCACATTTGTACTTTGCTGTCTTTCTTTGGGACTAGGACTATATTGGCAACCCATTCTAGATACTTGGCTACTTCGATAAACTTTACATCAAATTGCTTCTTAACTTTTTCTTTAATTTTGAGGAGCATTTTCGGCTTCATCCTCCTTAACTTTTGTCGGATTACTTTGCATTCGGGCTTGATAGGAAGCTTATGGATCACCATATCATTGTCTAGTCCTGGCATGTCTTGATATGACCAAGCAAATACATCCTGATATTTCTGGAGTAATTCTATTAGCTTGGTCTTAGTCGTTAACTTTATTAAAGTTTCGATTTTAACCTTTTTTTGATCCTCCTCAGTACCTAAATTTATTACTTTCGTTGGTCTTAATGGTGGATGATCTGCTTCTCTTCTTGCTCAACTAATCGTAAGAGGTTTGAAGGTACAGAGCTTTCTTTAAAATCTTCTTCAGGATCAACTTCACTAGCATAATTTGACTGTTTGAAATCAATCTTCAAAGACCCATCAGACACATCATGTAACTGTCATCAGGATACCTGAGAGAGTGAAGAAATAAACATTACAAATGGCACACACACAACCTAAGGATTCAGATAAGAAAAGAGGTAAAAGAGTAATTGAGACAAAGAGATTGAAAAGTGATGTAGGCATGCAATATGAAATGACATATGCAAAAGTCATTTTATCGATAATGTTTGATAAAAATACCCCTTACATAGGACACCTACCTACCTTTAGGTGAGGGCAGATAGGTTATCATTTCTTGACATTACATAAAAAGGATAGGAAAAGTTCAAGGGCTTTTGTCATGTCCTTGTCATCAAAATCAAGTCTTGGTGGAAGGACATAAATTCTATAGCTTGGTAACCTAGAGATCGAGGTAGTAGAGGGCTTTGTTTAAAATGACCAAGACATCTTTAGCCTTTTGCTCTTCTAGTTGGCTTGAATCGATTCATCCTTTCGAATAGAATATCTTATGGAGAGACAAGATCATTATTGGCTTTGATTCCCCCTTTTGACCTAATGATCTTGTCATCTCCTAGCTATAGATCTTTCTTTCTTGCTGTCTTCTTGACTGTGCCTTAGCCTTGAATCCTAAGCCCCTTTTATTGACTTGAGTGGTAACCCACAGTACTCAAGCCATCCCTTACAAATTTTTTCCAAGCCCTTTTCTAGCATGCTAACCTTTATGAATGATCATTTTTAAACCTGAGTGGTTACTCTTTGATAGGTGGGGTTCAACTATTCGCAATCCTTCTCCCACAAATGTTGCATTGACAAAGTCGAGGGATTGGAATGATGAATCTGGTGCATCTTCATTAGGCTTTATGTAGATATCTTCAGTGAAAGTAGTGGCGATCATTTTTTTTTGCCTTGATGGTGACTACTTTTCATTTATCATAAATTTAAGCTTCTGAAGGAGAGAAGATAGGATGGCTCCAGCGGAATATCTCCATGGCCTTTCTAATAGGTAGTTGTAAGATGGATTAATAATCCATAACCTGAAAGTTAACTTCATATGTACATGGGCCTATCCGGAGTTGGATTATGATATTTTCAATTACTCTGTGACGTGTTCCATCAAAAGCTCAAACTATAGGGTGGCTACTCTTGATGCTGGACTGATCGATAGGGAGTTTACTTAATGTAGTCATGGGCATGACATTAAAGGATGACCCATTGTCTTTAAGTACTTTGGGCAAAATGCATCTCTTGCAATGGGTAGTGATATGCAGAGCTTTATAACTACCTCTACCTCTAGATCTTATCATTAGTGAAGGAGATATAATTATCGGCCGTGATGTTGTGCACTAGTCGATCCATCCACGGAGACGTTTGGTGGCACATATGCTTTGTTTAACACCTTCAGTAATGCATTTCAGTGGACTTCTGAATAAGGAGTAGAGATAGACTAGAAATATTAACGGGTTGTTTTCTTAACTGGTCCATAATGCATTATTCACTGTGCTTGATGAACTTGAGAAACTTAGTGGCTTCTGTTTCACTCACTGCTTTTTTAACTTTCTCGGGCTCAAAATTATTTGCTTGGACTTGAGCAGTACTAGTGCTTAAAGATGCATCAACCTTCTATTTTTCTTGAGCTGGGGGAGCGTAACACCTACACTATGGGTTAGGTGACTAACTCTTAACAGTTCCATTGTAGCTGTTGCAGAGGTTAGTTCTCCAATCATCACTGCCTAATTTTAGTATTTCCATGGGATAGCTTTGTTGCTGTTATACAGGAATGGTTTAGGTACCTTCACAACTAACTTTGGTGTAGGTATCACAAAACTGACCTTGGGACTTGACTTGCCATAAAGAATGAGGAGTCAATTTCTGTGGTAAGGTGGCTATGTGGTTTCGTCCCTTGTCATGTTGATAGATTCAACAGCAAGCGTGGTTTCTTGATAGAATTCTATCTGGCCTTCATTCATCATTCTTTGAACTATGGACCTAAACTACTTGCATGTTTGTAGGGTATGACCTACAACTATGTGAAAGTCACAGAAGTTATTGGGATTGTCTTCCAATTTTTCTATTGCATTAAGCAAATCGATCTGAATTAATGCCTACCAGACCAAGAACATTGGCATCTTTGCATCCTCTATGCTTGCCTTGACTTCATAGTTATTCTTAATGCCGATCATATTTTTAGCTGGCTTAGTATGGTTTGGTTAAGGATAGGCAGCAACATTTGTCCTTGGCTCATCCCAAACTATAAAACTTTTGAGTTAATCAGATTTTGCACATTTTGCTTGAAAGATATGTAGTTCTCGATGTCATGCCCTGCGGCCCCAATATGGTATTCAAAGTGGGCGTTAGGGTTGTACCATTATGGGTATGGTAGCTTCTTTTCTAGGACATAGATCTTAGCCACTAAGTGATTTTAGATCAAAGTTTGCTAAAACTCCTTATAGGTCATAGGGATGGGATCAAAGTGTTGCCTTTGTTGATTCGGGCCTCGATTGCTAGGTGCATTATTGGTTATTCAATGGGTATTTTGGTGGACTTAAGGAGAGTAGATTTGTGGTAGGTTTGATGGGATTACAAAGGATGGGTTATAGGTTGTGGCATAGATTGGCTGTGGGGATATTATGACGAGGTAAGAATATGGCAAGCTTGAGTAGCAAGGCTTATGTGCTTGACACTGTCTTGGTTGAGATGAGCCAGCAAAATTTATGGCATTGGCCTCATCTTTCTTCTTCTTACAGGTAATAGGCTTCATACTCGATCCAACTGTTTCTCCGGTAGATATTCTACCACTCTCAATGGTGGAATCAATCATTTCTCTGAAGAAAACTAATTTTGTAAATTTTTTGGTGGCATTCCCTATGAGCTTCTCATAATAATGAGCACGTATGGTATGAATGAAAGTGTCTATCATCTCTTTTTTTGTAAGGGGAGGCAAGACTAAGGCTGCTTCTTCTTTCCACCTTTGGGCGTATTGCCTAAAACTTTTATGGATCTTTTCTCGAAATTCATTAGGAAAAGTCAATCCGGTACCTAATTTAACATGTGCTGGTATTGATTTAGAAAACCTTAGCCAAGTTGGCCCATTATTGGATTTTCAAATTTTCTAGCTTGATATACCACCGAGCTGCTGCCCTAATGAGGCTATGTTGGAAGTAATGGATGAGGAGCTTTTCATCTTTCTCGTACCTGAGCATCTTTTGCAAGCAAATTCGAACATGGATAGAAGGGTTGATGGTTCCATTAAAGTTCTCAAACTCTGGGACTTTAAACTTTAGGGGAATGACAAGGTTGGACACCAAAGATAGCGATTGCACGTCAAGAGCTCTGAACTTGTCACTCCCCTCGATAGCTTAGAGGCATTTTTCTAGTACTTGGAATTTGTTCACTCTTTTACAGTCATGGTGGACTTTTGACCTTTTATTTTCTCAAGTTCCTCATAGTCAAGGGTTATCAGATCTGCTGATGAGACTCCTACATTCACCCCTTGAGTATTGGGCATGAATTGACCTGCTGCAATGGGATTTAGGTAGATAACTGGTGGAGCCTGAGTGACAGGTATAGGAGCAGGTTGTTGTTCTTATCTAGTTTCCCCTTAGGTGGGTTCTGGATTATTGGCATGGGGATTTTAGCGTTGGGAGGATCATTCCTTATTTTAGCAGTGCTAGGTTGCCCTTTTTCTTTCATAGAGGCGGTCATTAGTTTTATAAGTTTTGCGATTTGATTTTACATTTTGTATTGCTAACGAAGCATCGGTCTTGTGATTCCTTAACTGTTAGCTCAAGTCGCTCAATACGAGTTTCATGATCACTCTTCATGATTTGCTTATGGCATCCTGTGTTGTAACGGTGCATGATATAAGGTTTCGTGTTCCTGATTGATCTCAAAATCCCTTACACTTTTATGGCCCAATTCCCATATTAGATTTTTATTTAAAAATGTATTTATTGATGAGCATTTATGGTGTAGTGATGAGTTAATGATGGAGATCAACTTGCACAAACACCTATTTTCAACCATGCTTATGATCCTTTGCAAGGAATTGAAGGTCCAATGACTAGGGCAAAGACTAAACGCATGGAGCAAGCTTTGCAAGGA
>JBBYHK010000015.1:13416893-13450541 GCA_038382065.1 Adansonia grandidieri | reverse complement strand
ATCGATACTACACATGGAAATTCAAAATTTTGGTAACATGAAAGCCTCGTGACAGTGTTTAAGCACCCATATGACCTACACATACCTTAGGTTCCTCAAGTTATCTTATCATGGTCATAAAAAGATGAAAATTAGCTCACGTACTCACTTGAACGTCTCCAATAACACCTTGAAAATAACCTTTGATGCCTTTTTTTTGTATTTTTCTTTAAGACGGACCATAGGCATTTTAGACCTTCCCCAAAAAAACTTTGTCACTCCTCCAGCTTTATTTATATTTTTTTTATTTTGTCACCCCTCTTACCTAACTCCTAAGATACCAAAAACTGATCCGGACAAAATGAGGTGTCTATAACATGTTAAGGTGACCATTAAATATGAGATGAATATGTGAATATGGAAGAAACATGGCAAAAAATGCATGAGCAGAGGCTATGTAATGATAAATATGAAGTATGGCAAGTTTACACATCCAAACAACATCAAGGTGTCAAGAGGGTCATCAAGATCCTAAGACTACCACAACCAAGGCAACAATAATGCATTGGAATCTTAAGAGGGTCATGACAACATGAAAGGCTTACTAAAATGAAGTGGATGATAAAAATAAAAAATGTATGAAACAAAGTAGAAAATATACCAATAAATGTTTAAACTTTCTTTATTTCTTAAAGTAGTAACTTTAAGCTTAGTTCCTTCCCTCTTTTTGCTATTGTTTAGCAAGAAAATGGGTGAAAGAAAAAAGTTTTCTGGTAATATGGTTGCCGATGGGGTGTTTTAAGGTGAAAGTGTGTGAAAGGTTGAGATTTTAAAGGTGAAAGGCAATGAAACAATGTTTTTTGGGAGAATTTTAGGGCTAGAGATCATTCAAGAGTTCTTAGGAATGGATGGAGCCTCTTGAGATTGATAAAGAGCTATTGTTTTTTGAAAAATGGCTGAGGGTATTTTCTTAGGAATGGTTGGAAGTCCCTCTTTATTCAATGCTCAACCAATGCTTTTAGGGGACAAAGCAAGGGCATTTTTTATCTTTCTCTCCTGTAATAGGGGATACCTCTAGCTATTATGCTCAGCTAATTTTCTTCCTATTGGTTTTGCCATGCTAAGCAAGGAAGCAGAAAGGCTATGACAGCATGTAACTGGAGATATGCTTGCCGTGCCTTCTTACAATCATATATTTTATGAAAGTAACCCTTATCATTAGCTATTTGAGCTCTAATAATTTATTTAAATCCGATTATAGGCCCATTATTGAGGTTTGCAATGATTTATGATAGTTTCTTGGTGCAAAGACTTATTTAAATAAAAAATTTGGAGGCTCAAGAAGTGGCTCAAACTAGGCAAAAATGCCTTGGCATATCAATACAAAACATGTTGTATCGATACACAAGGTACTTGTAGCCACAAGTATCTATACAATGAGCTATGTATTAATACCAAGAGCAAAAAAAGAGTTTCTAGTCTCAAGATTTAGAACCCTATATCGATACTTTATGGACTTTGTATCGATACTCAGGCTTACGTGTCAATACATTTTGCCAAAAATCACAACTTTAGCTACTACCAAGGTTTGTATCGATACAAACATGCTAGGTATCAATACCTCAACTTAAATATCAATACCAAACCCTCTTGTATCGATACTATATGTGAAAATTTAAGTTTTTGATGATGTAAAGCCTCGTATTAATACTTGTGCACCAATATAACTTGCACATACCTATGGCTTCTCGATTTTCCTCAACTTAGTCACAAATAGTAGGAAATTGATTCATGTACTCATATGAATAACTCCAGTAACACCATGAAAAATAGCCTTTGATCCTCATTTTACATTTTTCTTCAATATGACCTATAGTCATTTTAGACCTTCTCAAAAAAATTTTTGCATGGCACCATGTCACTTAATAATGCCTGGTGACACAACACTCGATAGTTGTCCCTTAATTTTTATTTTAATTTTTGATTTATTGTCCTTCAATTAAGTTTTAGGGTGCCAAAAATGGCTCAAACAAAATGAGATGTCTATAGCTACCTTTCTTTGGCCATTGCTAAGTATTAGAAGTAAGGCAAAGTCAAATAGACACCATTTTGTTTGAGTGCGATGATGTTTTCGTATGCCTCCCTACTAGGTTATTTCTTAGGCTTAACCCTAGACAAGTGCCATCAGATTGTGTGGGCTTTGAGGTAGGTAAAAAAAGACGACCAGGTCTTTGTTGACTAAGGTAGATAGATGCCACCAACTTTTACAAACTTTAAAGTAAATAAGCATCTTACTTTTTGACGATGAAGGTAGGTAGATGCCACCGACTTGTGTGGGCTTTGTGGTCAGTAGGTATCCTACTCTTTTAAAGATTGAGGTAGGTAACTGCCACCAGCTTGTGTGGGCTTTAAGGTACGTAAGCTTTGACTCTTTTAGGACTAAGGAAAGTAGTTACTACCAACTTGTATGGGCTTTAAGGTAGGTAAACGTCCTACTCTTTGAGGACTGAGGTAGGTAGGTGCCACCAACTTGTGTGTGCTTTATGGTAATTAGGTGTTCCACTCTTTAAGGACTAAGGTAGATAGTTGCCACTAACTTTATGGGCTTTAAAGTAAGTAAGCATCCTTCTTTTTGAGGACTGAGGTAGGTAGTTGCCACCAGCTTGTATAGGCTTTATGGTAGGTAGGAAAGTCATCTTGTTCTTTGAGGATTGAAGTTTTTCTAGATTTTTTAAAATAAAAAAAGTTATTCCTTAAGTTCCTTATAAATTTGACTTCTATATATAGGAGATAGCATTTATAGGATGTTAAATTTTGCATAATGCATGGGAATGCAAGTGCTTGTCTAAATGATGCAAGGGTAATAACTTTAAAAGCCTAATCTAATGGTTATTTTTGGCCTTTTTCGGCTTTGATAGGATAGCCTTTTGCCCAAGGTTTACCAATCTTGCTCTAGATTTCTAGAGGCTTTGAATGTTAAGGTTGTCCCTTCTTCGAAGGTATGAGAACCCATGATCATTTACTGGGAAGAGGTTTTAAGCATATATTTTTAAGATGTCAAGTCCCATGGCAAAACCAGTTATGGCCCTAAGAGCTCATCCTTAGTCTGTGGACATGAAACAAAGCTCCTGCAAAGTTCAATCTTTCCAAGTAATGCTAAGAAATCCCGTTATCACTTTTTTTGTTTATCAAGCATTATTAATTAAGTGACAAACATGATGCATCATGGAATGCAAGGTTACGAAAAGATTTTGCAAGAAATCAAGTATTTGTATTTTCATTCAAAGAAAGAGGGAACAAGATGTGACAAACGTATAAGATTATAAAAGATTTTGAAATACAAAAGAGATAAGAGAATTCTTCTTGGTTGGTTGGCTTTTAATGCTTATGACATGAATTTCCACTAAGTGCTTTTAGAGATTTCTCTCAAGTAATTAATCCTTTTGGTGTTGACCAACTCATAAGAAAATTCTTTAGATTGCCTTATGGTGTGATAGAGGCCTCAAAGTTCGATAGTTTCCATTTTTTGACTGCAGGTGTGGATAAAATTTAGTGAGGGTTGGTCAGCATAGAATAGGTGGGTTAGGTTATGACTTGGTGTCTTAATCATAGTTGTGAATACAAGTAAAAGGGTCTGGTCGCTTAAGTTGCCCTCTCGAGTTTTCAACTTGTGCTGGTTTTTTTTCTTTCTTATTTCTTTTTTTTTTGTTTTTATTTTTCGTAAGTGGTAGGTAAAGGACTAATGGAATGCCCTTTTGGGTTTTCATCCTAAAATCTTTTTAGGCATAGTATTTCTTAACAGAATTAGAGTTCATAGAGTTAGGTAGGTCATTACCATCTATCTCGATTAAGATTAGGGCTCATCCGAAAAATACACGTTTCACCACATACGATCTTTTCCAGTTTAGGGTTTATTTTACTTAAGCATCTTTATGAATTGGGAGAATTTGTTTAAAAACCAAGTCACATTTTTGAAACTAACGAGGATGGACCTTTTTGTCATGGGCTTTAATCATGCACTTTTGATACATTTTCCCATGACAGATTGCTTTGATTCTTTTCTTTTCGATGAGATTGAGCTATTTATATCAGTTTTTAACCCACTTGGCCTCTTCAAGTTACGATTCCATTAAAACTCTAAGTGATGATTCAACCTCGACAGATAGGACAACCTCCGTGATGTAGACCACCTATAGAAGTTCATATGGTCATGCGATAAGCAATTCGATGAGATTGAGCTATTTATATCAGTTTTTAACCCATTTGGCCTCTTCAAGTTATGATTCCATTAAAACTCTAAGTGATGATTCAACCTCAATAGGTAGGACAACCTTCATGATGTAGACCACCTATAGAAGTTCATACGGTCATGCGATAAGCAAGTAAAGCAAAAGGCAACTTTTCATGCCAATCTTTGTACGTTTCTACCAACTTTTCAACTATCTTCTTGGAATTCTTGTTGGCTAGTTCAACTGCCTTATTCATTTTCAGACGGTATGGGATAGAATTTCGATGTTGAATCTTAAACTAAGAGCAAACTGCTTGCATCATTTTGTTTTTTAGGTTATGTGCATTATTAGTAATAATATGTTCTAAAAAACCATATCTATAAATGATGTCCCATTTTACAAATTTGCATATAACAGATCTAGTGACATTGGCATAAGAAGTTGTCTCTACCCTCTTGGTAAAATAATCGATGGTAGCCAAAATGAAGCGATGCCTATTGGAAGCCTTAGGGGTAATAAGCCTGATCATGTCCATGCTTCATATAGAAAAAGGCCATAGAGTTATCGTAACATGTAAAGGTGTTGGTGGGACATGGATTTTGTCAGCATAGATTTGGCATTTGTGGCACTTTCTGGCATAGCCAATGTAGTCATTTTCAAGACTCAACCAATAGCAACCTGATAGCATGACTTGTTTGGCTATTCAGTGTCCATTAGCATATGTTCCGTAAATTCCTTTATGAACTTCTTCAAGTATTCTTTTGGCTTCAGAGGCATCCACGCATCGAAGTAGCACCTGATCCTAGCCTTTCTTATACAAAATCTCACCATCCAAAATGAAGTTCATGGCTAACCGTCGGAGGGTTTTTTTGTCAATCTTAGTGGCATCTTTTAGGTATTGTTGATCCTTACTGAAGGATGTCATGATACCATGGCAAGTCATCCTTCTCTTTTTTAACATTCTGATAATGTGTTGGGGCTGTGTAGATACTCATTTGAATAAGAGCAACGTCCGATTCCTAATTGACTTTGAACATGGACGACAAGGTGGCCAAGGCATTAGCAATTTGGTTTTCTTCTTGAGGTAGATACTAAAAGCCAATATCATCAAACTCTTTTCTAAGTTTTGAGATCAGATTACCATAGTTGATCAATTTAGCATCATGCATTTGCCATTCTCTATTTAGTAGGTAAATGATAAGGCTGAATCTCCAAATACTTATAGTGTTCGAATGCTTCTTTTAGTGGCTACTTGAGGTCCCATGATATAGGCCTCATATTCAACTATATTGTTGGTGTAATTGGAATTCAACCTTGCAGTGAAAGGGTAGTGGTTTCCTTCAGGTGAGATGAAAATTGCCCTAATTCCATGCCCTTATGCATTTGAAGCTCCATCGAAGTACATTTTCCATGGTGACCTACATTCAACAGTGTTCTTTGCCTCAGACATGCACATCAAGTTTTCATCAAAAAACTCAGTCTAGAGGCTGATAGTCAACTATTGCTTGACTTACTAAAAAGTCTGCTATTGCACTGCCTTTGATGGCTTTCCGATTCACATACACGATATAGCATTCAGAAAGCATGACTTACCACCTACTAACCTCCTAGACAAGGTAGGAGCTTTGCACAAATACTTGATGGTATCAAACTTGGTGATTAGCCATGTAGTGTGGTACAGCGTGTATTGTCTTAACCTTCGGGCTATCAAAGCTAAAGCATAACATAGCTTTTCTATGAATGAATAATTATTTTCATATTCTGTATACTTCTTACTTAGGTAATAGATAGTTAGTTCCATCTTTCATGATTCATCATGTTGTCCTAATACACAACCCATCGACTTGTCTAGAATTGATAAATACAAGATTAATGGCCAGCCTGGCACTGATGGCACAAGTACTAGAGGGTTTGAAAGGTAATGTTTGACCTTATAAAAAGCTTCTTGGCATTCTTGATTCCATTCTCCAGGATATTGTTTTTGAAGTAGCTGAAAGATCATATCGCATTTATTAGTCAACTGAGATATGAATCGAGCTATATAGTTTAGTTTTGTAAGAAACTTCTCATTTCCTTCTAAGTTCAAGGTGGTGGCAGATTTTGAATGGCCTTAACCTTGTCAGGATCCACCTCTATTCCTTTCTCGCTCACAATGAACCCTATTAGTTTACTTGATGTGGCACCGAATGTGCATTTGGCAGGATTTAGCTTAAGCTGGTATTTATGAAGCCCTTTGAAGAGTTTTCAAAAATTGGCCACGTGTTCACTCTCTTTTGATGATTTGGTGATCATATCATCCATATAGACCTCGATTTCTTATGCATGAGATCATGGAACAATGTTACCATCGCCCTTTGGTAAATTGCCTCGACGTTTTTCAGCCTAAAAGGCATCACTTTGTAGCAGAAAGTCCCACATGGTTATAAAGGTGGTCTTTTCCATGTCTTCAACTACCATTTTAATTTGGTTATAGCCTGAAAACCTAGGCATGAAGAACAATAATGCATTTTTGGTAGTGTTGTCTACTAGGGTATCCTTGGGAAAATTATCCTTGGGACTGGCTTAGTTCAAATCCCTATAGTCCACACATATTTGCACTTTACCGTCCTTCTTAGGAACTAGGACTATATTGGCTACCTATTCAGGATATTTTGCTACCTCAAGAAATCCTACTTCAAATTGTTTTTTCACTTCTTCTTTAATCTTCAGAAGCATTTTAGGTGTCATACTCTTGAGCTTTTATTTTATAGGCTTACATTCGAGTTTAAAGGGAAGTTTATGGACCACAATGTTGTGTGTAACCCAGGCATATCTTGATAGGACTAGGCAAACACATGTTGATATTCTTGGAGAAGACTTATTAGTACAACTTGGGTTGATAGTTTTACGGAGGTTCCAATTTTGATTTCTTTCTTATTTTCCTCTATTCCAAGGTTTATGGTTTCGGTAGGTTCTTTATGAGGTAATATCTATTTTTCTTCTTGTTCAACTAGTCTGAGTAGGTCTGAAGGTATGGGGTTCTCTTTAGGATCTTTTTCAAATTCAACCTTACCAAAATAGATTGGTTGCTCAAAATCGATTTTCAAAGTTTCAGTATGAATATTCATGTCACCTTCATCGGGGTACCTGAAAAATATGGAAAAAAGAACAATAGAGGTGGAAAAATATGTAAGGAAAGGTCTATGGTTGACAAGAATTGTGAATACAAAGAATGAATGCACAATGCTTAATCATTTTATTGATAACACTTAATAAAAGTTGCATATACAAAGATCATACAATGCTTTTGGGCAAGAGCATGTAGGTTTAGTTCATAGCATTACTTTGAAATAGACTTGAAGAGTACAGGAATCCCAGTCTCAATCCAAACACTCGAAACAAATCTTAGAGGGCATATATCAGTCTTTGACTTATGGCTGATGTTTCTGGCTTACCAATCACATTGACAGAGAAATCCTCAAATACCTTGTTCAATATAAGCATAGCATTAGCCAAGCTAATGTTTATATGTCCCCTTGGGCGAAAACTTTCTCGAAGTGGTAGGAATATCATTGGCTCATCCTTCATGTCTCATCCTGACAAATGGGCCATCATTTTCTCACGACTTTTTTAGCTTGTTTTCTTTTTCGCTGCGCACTGGGCTTGAATCCTAGCTCGCTTTTGTTGATATGGTTGACAACTTTTAATGCTTTAGCAATCCTTTGGAGGTGTTTCTCGAGTCTTTTCTTGGCATAGGCACTTTGGCCTATAGTTAACCTCTAACCTATATAAGTAATCTTCAATAAGCAAGGATAAACTATTGGCAACCTTTCCTTGACATAAATTGAGTTGATAAAGTCAAAGGCTTAGAAAGAGGATTCTAGGATATCTTCATCAGGTTCAACATATAGGGCATCAGTTGAGGTAGCAACAATGATATCTTATTCGCCTTCGATATTAACAACTTTATTCTTGATGATGAATTTTAATTTTTGGTGCAAAAATGATGGTACTACCCAGCAAAATGAATCCAAGGCCTTCCCAACAGGCAGTTATACGATGGAGTAATGTCCATCACATGGAAGTCCATTTCATAAGTACATAGGTCGATTTGGAGTGGAATGGTGATGTTCCCCACAATGTTCTTACAAGTTACATTGAATGCTAGCACAATCGTATGACTATTTTAGATATGAGATGCGTCAATAGGGAGCTTGTTCGAGCATGACATGGGCATTACATTTAAAGTTGACTTGTTATCAATGAGCACCTTGGGCAACATGGTAGTCTTACAATACGTGGTGATAGGAAAGGCTTTATAGTTTCCTCTTCCTCCGTATGAGATTTCATCATCGCTGAAAGATATGTAATTATCGATAGTGATGTTGCTCACTAAGTGATCCAACTTACCTATAAAAATGTCGAGAGGGATATAAGCCTTATTCAAAACCTTGAGAAGGGTATTCTTGTGAGCTTCAAAATTCAACAGTAGTGACAACACATATATCTCGGCGGGTTACTTCTTTAACTGATTGAGATGTTGTATTCACTGTGTTTGACAAACTTGAGGAATTCTGTAGCTTCTTTTTCATTCACTAGCTCCTTGAAACCTGTTGAATCTGAGTTTTTCATTACAGATTTTGGTGCTTAAGAAACGAAACTAGCATTCTCTTACTGAGTTTTACTTCTTGATGTTACTGGGGCATAACATCGACTACTCTAAGTTAAGTGACTTGCCCTGGAAAGGTCAACGTTTGCTGCTTGTTGACTAGATTCTTCGATGATTAAAGTTTTGTTTTCATAGTTCCAAGGAACCACCTTATCATCTTTGTAAAGGAAAAGAGATGGAAGTTGAATGATCATCTTTGGTAGGGGCTAAATAGGGGCAGCTTTGACTCTCAGTCTATTATCATACAAGATAAATGGCCTTCCAATCTCGTAAGGAGGATTGCCTTTTTCTTTTTCTACAGTGTTGACAGATGGTGATACATTTGCAGATTTAGTATGCGGGGTTTGCTTTTCATCATAGAATTCAATGCTACCCTTATTCATCGTCCTTTGAACCATAATGCGAAACTCTTTGCATGTTTGAAGAGTATGGCCATAAATAGTATGGAAATCACAAAAGTCATCAATTCTTTTCTCTGTCTTCTCAGTTGCATTAAGTAGCTTAGCTTGCACTAGGATTTGCCAAACCAAATTCAGTGGCATTCTAACTTCTTCTATGTTTTCTACAATCTCATAGTTTTTTTCAATGACCATTCTCTTTAGGTTTAACTTAGCATGAGTTTGAGATGAATTGGTCTAGTGTTAGATTTTGGTTGCTGACTAGCCTTCATTTTTCCTTTCTTTTTTTCTTTACAGATATTTTTTCTACCTGATTTATTTTTCATGGCCTTATTGATCATCCTACAGAGTATGACTATATCCACAAAGCTCTTTGGAAATCTTTTCACTACCTTTTTGTAATAAGGGACTTGTAATGTGCCAATTAATCTAACAATCATCTCTTTTTCTGTTAATAAGGGATGAATCTGGGTAGCTTTCTCTATCTATCACAAAGCATACTGCCTAAAATTTTCTTTAGTTATCTTTTGCATGCCTATAAGAGACAGATAACTTAAGATCCAATCATCGGTGAGCCTCTCCTCATCTGTGGCATTAATGAATGGATCGACATGTTTATCCCACTCTTAATAGAACTCAATCTTAGACCAGTCCATCATCCCTTAGACCATTTTGAAGATAATAGGCGATGTTGCAAATCGTGTCCTTGACTGCAGTTGTAGTAGGATGTTTTAGTGGGATTTCTTCTTTGATTTTTATCATCAGTTACTATTCTAGCTTTTGCGAAAGCTTGCTAGACCTTGCTTATCGAGGTTTTGACTTCTTCAATACTTCTTTTAACACAATAACCTTTCTCGTCGATTATCGCATTCACTCTTGGTTTGGCATGATTAGAGAGTGGATTGGCCTCGACATTAGGTCCAGGACCTTGCTCGACCTTGATGACTCTTTTTTCTAGTAGAACCTGCATTTTTCTTTTAAATGAAATGCAGTTCTCAATGGAATGGCCTTGCGCTCCAGCGTGGTATTCACAATAAGCATTCTCATTATATTATATAGGGTATGGTGGTGATCTTGGATTTATGAATACTAAGGCCACTAGTTTACATGCTAATAAGCGAGAGTAAATCTCTTTATAGGAGTGAGGGAGTTGTTCAAAGTGCTCTTTTTCTTGTGGTGCTTGTTGATTGTTTAGAGCTCTTACATTGTTCATATTATAAGGTTGTGTACTTTGGGTCGCATTTTGAATGGGATTTGGTGCAAAGCTCATTGCTGGACCAAACCTAACAATATGAACTGATTGTGGTACGGGGGAGTAAAGATTAAGACCTGTATTCAACATGCTCAGAAGGTACATAAGCTATACTGGATGCAGACATTGATCAAACTAGGCATGATTTTCGCCAATAACCTTTACCTCTTTTTCCTTACCCTTACTTACTGTCTTCTTAACTGATCCAAATGATTTTTTAGTGGATATCCTGCCACTTTTGACAGCATTTTCAATCATTTCACCCGATATAACCATATAAAAAAAATTTTTTTGTGGCACTTCCTACTAGCCTTCCATAGTAAGAAACTTGTAAGGTGCAACAAACATGACTGCCATTTCTTTTTCAGTTAGAGGGGGATGAACTTAAGCTGTCTCCTCTTTCCATCTCTGAGCATATTGCCTAGAACTCTTAAAAGATTTCTTCTCCATGTTCATGAGGGAGAGGCAATCTAGAGCCTAATCAGACACATGCTTATACTGTTTAAGGAATGCCATCAGAGAGCTGCCCCAATCAGATTATCTTGGAAGCAATAGATTAGTAATTTCTCATTCTCTTCATACCCTACCATTTTACGACAATACATGCGAAGATGGGTAGCAGGGTTAGTAGTCCCATTGTATTTTTCAAAATCAAGCACTTTAAACTTAGGTAGGATAACGAGAATTGAAACTAGCTCTAATGATTTGGCGTCTACGATTCTAAATTTGTTACTTCCTTAAACAACTAGAAGATGCTTCTCCAGTGACTGATATTTGTTCTAATCCTCATCATTTTCTAAGGGCCTCTTTGCTTTCTCTTACTCCATTTACTTATCAAGGTTTGAGACTATAGTCCTGCAAGGTGAAAAGCCTACGCCTTGAAATCCTTGAATTAAATGGGACGCTGTTATAGGATTGATGTAAATGAATGCCTGAGAGTGGATGTTTGCTACCAGAGGATGCTGTCTATGCAATGCCCTTTTTTAAGCATTGGTGGCTTCAATACCACTATTCAAATTGCTTTTAAGATTGGTGGGTTCTTTTCCTGCCTTGACTGTGTTTGTCCACCTTTTGTCCTTCAAAGCGTTGGATAGCAGCTTGGTTAGTTCGCTAATATGAGCTTGGAGTTCCACATTTTTATAGAGTGATTGCTCTTGAGATTCTCTATACATGAGTTCGAGTCTTTTAATGTAGGCCTAATGATCATTTTCCATCATTTTTTGACGATTATAAGTGTTCTACTGATGGTGAATTGTAGGTTTCATGTTTTTAGAGCACCTTCACTTTAAATTATTATCAGATTAGGCCTTCGTGATATGTCAAGCATATATTTGATGCAATGAGAGTGAATATGCAATCATGAAGATGAATGAATAAGACAATAAAATAATTGGGTTAGTCATATAAATGCGAAAAGGACAATTAGATTAGGGGCAGCTCCACCGGTAGTGTTTTTCATTAAAGCAACAAAATGTCCTAATTACATTGATTACATTCGAAAATACCTAACCCGGTTACATTACCTTATTACATGGTCTAAGAACTGCAACAAAACTTGCTTGTGGACTCTAGTGGGTAAGATATCATGTGTTAGGGATTAGGCTACACCCATCATGTTCTTAGCCTCCAACTAAGCTACCTGAATCTACTCTGTGAGATGGCAATGGTGGTCTTAATAGTTTTGGTATGCGCGATCAAATACTTGAAGCCATTCTTGCTCCCACTGTTCGAAAGCTCTCATCAATGCATTGACTTGGTCTTGGCGAGCTTGAAGAGAGTGCTCTAGATCTTGAATTCTGAGTGTCAGAGCTTCAGTTTCAGCCTGGTTTGCTCTAAAATCCCAGACTCGAGCTTCTAACCGTTCATTCTTCCTTTGGTAAATTGATGCAAGAGCCTAGGTTCTAACAAGCTTTTCCTTATTAACCTTAGCCACTTCTCTCAATTAATGTAGTTCTTTCTCGGAAGTAGCAATTTCTATCCTCCACTCGACCGATGACTTTCCATGTCTTTGGCACTTGCTTGCTTTGTTAAGGGCCATATAGTCTTTCTTCAAACTCTCGAGATCCTCTCTGAGGTGGTTTTTCTCCTTAACAGCCTTGTTCGTCTCACCATTTTAAAGGTAAAGGTCTATTTTCAATTGACTATTTTCCTCTTTTAATCGAGTAACCTCCTTGACAAAGGTCGCATTTTCTTGTTCGAACTCTCACTTAAGCAATTTAATTATATAAGGAAAATCATCAACTGGTATTTGTTATGACCCAATACCAAACAAAGGCATGGCATCATTAATATGACGGATCCGTCATTCATCATATCCCGATCTCATACTACTCTCTATCCAATAACTCTCCATGTAATAGGTTTGTTTCCATGCATGAAAGGCTAGCTGGACTTTTAACTTGTAAGCAGGTTCACCATAGTTGAAATCCCACAACTCTAGGTCTTGGATGGAGGGGATGAATTGACGGCACTAGGATTGTTGAAGGACAAAAAGGGGTGCATAGCTAGTGCTTCCCCATAATCCCATGAACGGCACACAACTGTAATCTCTGCATTGATATATGACCATTTGTGAGGAAAACCAAAAGGCCTTCCATGTTATCTCCTCCCTTTTAAGGTTTTAAAATTTATGGACTCATTGCTCTTCAGATTTTTCTTAAGGTCATTCATTCCCAAGTACCTTGGAGATAGGGCAAAATTAGGTAAAAAGCAATACGATGTCCTACTTCTTTGGGGCCAAAATGACTAACGAGCCAAATATAAAGGGGCAGCATCTGATAAAGTTACCCGTACCTATTTTCTTACAAAAATTAAGAGCTCGAACAGTTTCAACAATGATGGTTGATGCAGGATTGATGTTGCAGTACAAACAAGAAAAAACATCTACTACCATAGCTTCAACATAGCCTAATGTCCCTGGGACTATAACTAGACCATATATCACTAAAGCATAGATATCTTGGATTTTTTGAATGTCAATGGTACTCGCCGTTGCTTTTTTCAAATTAGCCCATAAGATGTATTCATTATTCCCCTTTGTTTTGATATGACTTTCAATCCAAGATTTTGTTGCCTTAAAGATTTAAGCTAATATTTTTTGGAAAGTTGGAGGGCTCAATGCCTTGCAGTATATTCTATCGACCTTTGCTCCCTCAATGTTGAGTAATGCAATGTATCCATCAACCATGGGGACCAAATCTTCATTATTGAAAGTGAAACACTAGTATGCTAGATTCGAAAACTGAAAGGCTGCTTGCAACAAACCGACATCTAAACGAACTTGGAGTATAAGAGCAATATCTTTATATCTTTTAGTGAATTAATTCCATTTTGGTATATTCCCAAATGGGCCATATAATCCTCAGATCTTGCCAACCATTTTGATGGTACCCATCTTGATCTTTTTATGCACTATTAAGACATACCCCGATTTAAAAATGTCTCAATCTTCACGGTGTTGGAATTCTGACCATGCTCGAACTTCCTCAAAGGGCTTTAGCTCCTAAGTGGATTGTTTCTCCATGATAGACACCCCTTGATGAACACTGAACCATTGACCAATTGTCCCATGGTGATGGTGATTATGATGAAATGATGCATGGTGAAAAAGAAAAGCAAAAAGGGAATAAGTTAGTAACCAATACAAAATAATAGGTGAAAGTTAAAGAAAAAAGAATGGCAATAAAAATATATCACAAAATTTACCCTGAGAATAAGTGGTATGATGCCTAAGGGTAGACATAATGATTATGAATGGTGAGGTGTTAAACGGGCAGCATACCGACTTGTCCGCATTAAAATTACCTTTTCACAAAGTAACATGATACCTTGCAAGGACTAAGCTTGACCGTTTAAATAGTGACGTTCATTCATCACCATCTATGTCAAGTACATGCTAGGCCATTGTTCAAGCAGCATGACGGCTTATTTCTGTCAGATATAACTATTTTAAGATGGCATTGCAAGTAATGATATTCGCTTGTCCTTACCTACTTATTAAAGAGGATTTACCGTTGAACATAACGGTATATCCAAAAAGAATGATCATAATAATAAAAATGACAAACGCGGGTGACAATGTTCACCCATCATCACCCATATAACCATGATATATAGGAGAAAAGGTAAGAAATATTTCCCTAGTGATCCTATTCTTTAGGTTATTGTAGCAGCATTAAGTATGTTTTAACTTGGTTTAGCTCGTAGAGTTCACTATATGGGTTTAAGTTGATGCCTATTTCAGTATATGAATCATTCCTCGGTCCAATAAGGACAGTCAAGGCACCCTAACCTTAGGCCTATCACGGGTTTGGTAGAATAAGTTTGATCCAGTGGATGTATTTCCCTATGCAAGTGCAGAGGGGTACTCACTAGAGAAATAGGTAATTTACACCTTGGAAGGTCTTGCCATGCTATGCGAAAGGTTACTCATGAAGGCAGATGGCTCACTTCCTCTTAATAATTAGGATACCAACCGCACCATGGTGTTTGGTTGGAATCTAATGCAAATGCAAGTGCACGGTATGTTTCAGGGAAATAATCAAACCTTTTTTTTCACTCTCGTACTACTATATTTATTCAAATCAATATTTGTTTAGGAACGAATAATCCCTAACAACCACAAGACAAAAGCATAAATAATAGAGATTAGTAGGTAAAAATAAAAGACAATTATATTTAAAGACAGAAAAACCAATAATCGAGTGAAAAATAGCTAGTCATAGGCCTAACTCTCTAAAATCCCCAGTGGAGTTGCCAAGCTATCACCATATGCCCGCCTTTAAAACTTTGGATGATTCGACGGGCATGGTGCGTTTAACTTAAAAATAAATTATGGTTAGTTGTGGTCGAGCCTTTGAGTTATCCCATGATCGTAATTTGGATTAGGAATAATAATGTGAAGGAAAGGGAGACCGTTAGGCGAATCGCTCATCCTATCGAGTCTCAAGTAGCCACTGCGAAGTGGCCATAAACTTAGACTTGCCACCAATCATTTTAGGCTAGGCAAGATCGGATGCCTATTGAAAACAATATTTCAAGTTATGAAATTTAAAACATCAATTTTGAGGTCTACAAAGTCCAAAGATTCATTGGTTAGGTTCAGGAGTTGGTTACGTACAGAAAAGGATTAGCATCCTCACGAGGCCCGAAATCTGTACCTACCAACTAAGTCTCACCTTGGTTTTAGTTAAATCGGTTCCATTTAGTCTTCATTTAGATTAATTCCCTTTAATACGTGAAGTTTTGTAAATTTAGCTCTGAGTTTTTTTTTTTTTTAAGAAAATTATCTCACCTATGCGCCTCGGAGATGTGAAGAATATAAGGATTTTTCTTAAAACAATGCCTGGATTGGACATTGAAAATTTGGATGTTTCATATTAGGCATTGGAGAGATACCAACACGGAATATTGCATTGTAAGTTTTTATTGAAAAATAATTTTTAAACTTGAATGCACGATAATCACTAAAAAAAATGTGTTGTAAGATGGAAAAAGAGAAATATAATAATATCATAAACAAATAATCACAAACAAAAGAACGTGAAAAAGAGGGATGATCGAAATGTATCTCATAATTACCTTCGATTATTGAAGAATAATTAGGATGATAATTTTAGAGATCTATCTAGATTCGATGGTAATTTGAGGGACAAAGATAATTTTAATCAAAGTAGTTTGAGGCATGCAGAAGAAAGAAAATTTTGGATTTTTTTTAGGTAAAGGGAGGTTAGAGTACCCCCTCGGATAGGTGGGGTTGAAGTATCCTTAAAGATAGAGTTGGGAAAATATTTGGGAATAAATAGAAAATTTGAATTTTTTATTTAAAATGGGGTTAGAGTATCCCCTTAGAGTAGTGGGGTTGGAGTATCCCCAAAAATGAAAGTTTTTAGTAGCTTCAAATAGGTCTTAAGAATCGTGAAGTTGGATCTAAAAAGAAAATTTAAGTTTTGAGTTGAGAATGAGGTTGGGGTATCCCCTTCGGAGTAATGGACTTAGAGCATCTTCACTATCGAAAATTTTAATACAAAGAAGAGAGATTTCTAGTATGAAATCATTTTTTACTTTTTTTTTTTGCATTTTAGCCTTGATCCAAGTCTAAAGGGCTTATGCTGTGGGGGAACCAATCGAGTGCATTCTGAGATGTTCAAATGTTTCAATGAAAGGAAATTCGAAGCTTTGAGTTAAACATTGGGGATAACACCATGTCATCTTCTTTTCCCTAATTTATTTTCGGTGCAACCGAAGGCCTTAGGGGGTAAACGAGGTACCATTGGAAAGGCAACTTGATGAAGTTTAATGTAAAAATATTTCAAAATCCTAGAAAATTACTTTTTAGGCGAAATTAATTTGTGAAGTTAGGTTTGTCTAGACACTAGTAACATGTACAAGTAAAGGGCATGATGGATATTGAAAAATCATTCCAAGCTTATCTGGAATCGTTATGATCATGAACAATACCTTTCCAAAAAGGGAATTATGTGAATTTTTTAAGAAAAATATTTAAAAGTTTCCTAAATATCAGTCGATGGGTTAAAATGGCTCAAACAGAATTTGAACGCTAATCTAGAGGTTCTAGATAGCAAAGGTTCGAAAAATCATAACTCCCTTATCCAAGACGATCCAAGGGTAGACAAGACATCATTAGAAAGGTAATTTAATGTCCTTTAAAGGAAAAATATCAGGAAAATCAAGGTAACATTTTGTGGTTAGAAAATGATTTTGCAATGTTAGGCTACAATGCTGCCAAAGCAAAACAAAGGGTTATTCGATATTTTTAGGTCTTTTTTGAGGATAGGCTCAGGTCTAGGACGTCTGAACGTTCATGACGAAAAATAACATGGGCTTCGTAAGTTCATTCTATAATCCTAGAGTAGTTTGGAATGATGAAATAACCCGTTGACTATATCACTAAAGGGAACATAGGACTTAAGATCAAGGCTTAATACTTTAACAATTAAAAAGGGATCTTTTTTTTGTTTTGAAAAATAAACTTATTTCACTATGAATCCAAAGTTGAAATATTGATCTATCTCCAAGATTAGAAAACCAATTTTGTGAGAACATTAAATCCATGCTATCCTTCATCTATTGGAGGTAGCATGAACTTAACTTGGGGATTTTTTTGAAAATTAGGTTTTTAGGAAAAAACAAGCATTTTTGACATGGATATCATGAATAAAATACTACACATACAAAGATGAACATGGATTAAACATGCAAACATGCAAAGATGACATTTTGACATGAAAATGGATGACAAAAAAGCAAAAAGATAACAAATAAGGTGCATGTAGATGATACGAACATGTTTAAACAAAGGAATAGATGCTGGAATTGTCAAAATAGCATTTTTATTTCATGAAACTCCTTAAAGCACAGGAAAATGTATGAACATACATAAGACATGTTAAGGTGACCGTTTACATATCAGATGAATATGTGAATATCGAAGGAACATGGCAAGAAATGCATGAATAGAGGTTGTGTAATGATAAAAATGAAGTATGGCAAGTTTACACATCCAAACAACATCAAAGTGTCAAGAAGGTTATCAAGATCGTAAGACTACCATAACCAAGGCAACAATAGTGCATGAGAGTCTTAAGAGGGTCATGACAGCATGAAGGGATCATTAAAATGAAGTGGATGATAAAAATAGAAAATATATGGAACAAGGTAGAAAATATACAACAAATGTTTGAACTTTCCTCCTTCTTTAAAACAGTGACTTTAAGCTCAGTTATTTCTTTTTTTTTTGGTTGCTATTATTTAGCAAGAAAAAGGTGAAAGAAAAAACTTTCCGATAATATGGTTGTTGGTAGGGTGTTTTGAAGGTGAAAGTGTGTGAAAGGTTAAGATTTTGAAGGTTTTTTTGTGGTGGTTTTAAGGAGATACGGGAATAAAAGATGGTTAAGGGTGAAAGGCAATGAAATAGTGTTTTTTAGAAGAGCTTTAGGGTTGGCGATTGTTTGAGAGTTTTTAGGAATGGATGGAGCCTTTTGAAATCACTAGAGAGCTTTTTTCTCTGAAAAATGACTGAAAGGTTTTTTTTTGGGGAATGGCTGGAAGTCCCTTTTTATTCAATGCTCAGCCGATGCTTTTAGGAGACAAAGCAAGGGTATTTTTTATCTTTCTCCCCTACACTAGGGGACATCTCTAACTATTATGCTCAGCTAATTTTCTTTTTATTGGTTCTGCCATGATGAGCAGGTAAGCAGAAAGGCTGTGACAGCTTGCAGCTAGAGATATGCTTGTCATATCTTTTTACAACCATATATTTTATGAAAGTGACCCGTGTCATCTGTATTTGGGCTTTAATAATTTGTTTAAATCTGATCATAGGCCCATAGTTGAAGTTTGCAATGATTTATGATAGTTTCTCCGTGCAAGAACTTGTTTAAATCAAAATTTCGAAGGCGGGAGATATGGCTTGAATTGGGCAAAAATGCCTTGGTGTATTGATACAAAACATGTTGTATCAATACACAAGGACTTTTAGCCATAAGTATCGATACAATGAGCTGTGTATCGATACTAAGAGCAAAAAAGTGCTCCAAGTCTTGAGACTTAAAACCCTATATCGATACTCTATGGATTGTATTGATACTCGTGCTTGTGTATCAATACATTTTGCCAAAAATCATAACTTTAGCTACTGCCAAGGTCTGTATCGATACAAACATGCTAGATATCAATACCACACCTTAAGTATCGATACCAAACCCTTTTGTATTGATATTACATGTGAAAATTCTAGTTTTTGGTGATGTAAAGCCTCGTATCGATACTTGTGCACTACTATAAATTGCACGTACTTATGGCTTCTTAATTTTCCTCAACTTAGTTACAAATAGTGGGAAATTGATTCATGTACTCATCTGAATGACTCTATTGACACCATGAAAAATAGCCTTGGATGCCATATTTTACATTTTTTTTTCAATATGACCTATAAGCATTTTGGACCTTCCCAAAAAATTTTTTGCCTGGTTTGCTTGGCGCCATGTTGCCTAATAGTGCTTGGCGACATAGCACCTGCAGTTGTCCCCCAATTTTTATTTTAATTTTTTATTTATCATCCTTCAATTGAGTCCTAGGGTGCCAAAAATGGGTCAGACAATATGAGGTGTCCACATCCACCATACTTGGAATTATACAGCTTGACCGAAAATCAACCTAAACCTAAAGCCTAGCACAGCAACAATCAAAACTTGATCTTTGCAATAGAATTTAGTGACTGCTTCGTAGGAGGCATACTTTTTTGGAATTTAATAGCAACGTCACACACCTTTTTTCCACAAAATGTTATCCTCACGGTTTATGATATCAGAAAGACATAAAAATATGTCCCATTCCCTAACACTCTACATTGAACATACAATTACGTTATAGTTGGTAATCAACCTCCGATCTTTGATTATGAAAATAACTGACAAAGAAAAATAAGCTTACCACAAGTGGATAGCTTCTAACATGTAGATGTTCCATAAAAGCAATAACATACATTCCGCAATCATAACTGTACATACTGAAACTATAATCCTCTATTAAAGTCAACCAAAACTATAATAAATACTGATTAAGAAATATACCTATTGCTTTAGCCTGGGTCATTGTTTGGAGCAACAAATTTTAATTGATCAAATAGGACCATTGGATTGCCAACCAATGATATCATAACAGGATCCTTAAATAATTTTGCATAAGAGGAGATCTGTTTTAAGTGAAGAAGAAGAATTTTGTAATACATGTATTGTAAACCAAAGCAAGTAAATAATAGAAATTTCACATAACCATATAACATAAATTGGTTCTGTCTTTATAGCTTACCACATGAGTGACATCTGTAATTCTTTTTTTATTGCTTTCAGTGCGTGAAAGTCTATCCAATACTTTAGCTTTTTTGTCCAACATATCTATCACACACAAGTACCAATTCTTGTTTATATCATTCATTGGCATGTGGATCTACAATTGTTAAAGCCAACATGATATTTGTTACAAATTTTAACCTTACATAAATTTATAATTAATTTCACTAAAATTTTCTCCACAGTGTGCCTCCTAAATGAAACAATATCTCTATATAAAAAATGAATACAAAGTAACCTTATAACAATCACTCAGAGATCCCAAGTGATTGAATTGTTGCTTAAAAAATTTCATTATCTCTGTGGCTGTGCAATCTTTTGACAAGAGACAAGTCTGCAAAAAATAAAATAAGGTAACACTTATTTCAAAGCAATTGAAATTAACTTCTAACATTAGGACATCAACATATACTTATGCAAAATTAAGCTAGAAAATACCATCTCTTTGTAGAAATTGGCGTAGCTTTACAATCATATGACATGGTCTAGGCTACAAGGATAATAATCTAGGAAACATGAATCTAATTCAACCTAATTACATACTACAAACTAAATGTTAACATAGGACATAAAAACAATATACGACACTTACATTTGAAGTCACCCACTCTTTTGGGTGTAACAATCAAAATCCTCAATTGTTGCAAACATTGCACCGAACTGGACAACAACTTCACTACAATATAAACTCGTTATGCACATAATATCAATTTCAATAAATGTATGATACCCAAAATCATAAATACAGCATTATTACTTACTTTCTATCAAAATCGTTGTTCCACATATAACTGCATAATGCATATTCATGTTCACCAATTTCCTTCGGGACTTTGACAATGGCCCTCTTCGTAGGAACCTTCAAATATTTATTTAACGCAACAAATGGCATGTAATACTACTAATTAGTAATTATCATTTTATACTTTTAATAAATATATCCTAAAATCATAGTACTCTAATAAATATAATGAAATATGATAATATGGAAAACCAAAAAAAATAAACATAATACGTATAAAGATGATTTGATGATCAATTCATATTAAGTCCAAGCATTCAAAAATGTTACAAGAATAGATAAACAAAATATATGCTCTGTAACATAAGCATATTATATGTACATGCAAGATAAGATTTCAAATGCTATCGGTCATATGCAGTCTTGCGTAACATTTATGTGAAGATCACAATAATTTTGATTTGGCACGCGTCACTATCTGACTAGCACCCAAGGCAAAAGTTGATCTTGACCTAATATTTTTTATTTTCTTGGAGAATTGACCCTATAATATGTAATGATATTAATTAACAAAAATTAAATAGATATCTTAAAATATCTAATAATCATTGATTTATAAATAAGTAAATATGTATACCTTTTTTTTTTGAGCTTGGATGTGTAATGGACACTGCACTTGGTGTACCCAAAATTTGATTCAAGACAATCTACTTTTGATTCCAAGCTATCTCCTTTTGATTTCATAAGATTCACCTTGTCTCTTATCTCTTAGAAATTTACAACAAAGTTCCAATTTACTAGTATATAGACGTAATGCATTTTGTTAGGTCTATAAAATTTAACATAACATTCTTGCCTTTAACTCAGCACGCTCCAACTCTTTGTTCTCCTTTATCGATCACTTCATATCATGTTCGCTGATATCAATGCCCTATTAGCTAATGAATTCAAACACCATCAAAAATGGAAAATCATATAACCGTTGTAATAACCAATTATAAAGTAACAAGAGTTGGATAACCGATGGCACCTTCAATTTCAATGCCTTTCTGAAATCCTTTAAAGGAGATCATATCTTTCCAACCTCATCATTTCCCCAATAACTAATGCGAGGAACAAAAGTTGAAGTTGCAGCTTATACAGTCTGAGCTCTACACAAATAATCATAAAACTTAATCTACAAAAAATAATTACAATTATTGAATATCAATACCAACCAACTTAAACTTCTAATTTTGGCACATGCTAAACTTTAAATCAAGATTGCATCAACAATAAACAACCAATCTTTAACTGACCTCTAACAATAATAAGCAATCGGTCAAATATGAATTCGATGATTTCCTTTTTCTTGTATGAAAATTTGTCATCCCAAGAAGAAGCTTCTCGTAGATGTGTCTAGCCTAATTAAGCTTCCCACTGAAACCATCTTCAGTCAAACATGAATAATAATCTGGACTTGGACCAGCTTCAGTTTTTGGACACAGAAACCGTCCAATAATATATAAGAGGACTTTAGATTTTAGCTCTTTAGAATCAGCCTCAATGCCATCATTTTTTCCTCAGGACTAACAAAAGTTAACTTCTTATGGCTTGGAAGATTGTACTTCTCACAAAGAGTAAGGTCATCCTCTTTTTCCATTAAACTGCGCACGTCAACTCTGTTGTTTTGTAAACCAAGTATGACTTCAATATCCTCTAATACGAAAGAAATATTATGGCCATCAAATTTAATAGAGTTGGTGAAACATCAAAGTTATTAACCAAAAATTGAAACAGTTCTTTTCTCAAAGTTATATCCTTTGTAGAGAATCGAAACCAACATTAGACACAATATCTTCCTTTTTTTATCCTTTAATTGTTGGAAGACTTTAATCAAGTTATACAGGCTAAAGCGTGTCAACACCAACCCCTACACATAAAGTGCTGATACACACACTAAAATAACATTAGACTTAACTTTTATATATTATTTCTTTAGTATAACATATTTTTCCTATGTATATTACCTTCTTTGCTTTATCACTATCCACTTTTTGTCTTTTCAATTCTTCCATATCATTTTTATATTGCTTTTTCTAAGCAGCTATTTGCCTTATAAAAGGCTCTTTCTCCTCTGCAGAAAGTAGCTTCCATTTAGCTCCTAGCTCCCGATGAGCCTAACACAAAACCAACTAATTATTTACTCACATTGTCATACATATCATGTTGTTTTAATAACACTATATTACCATTCTTCACAAAAAGAATATGCATTTATATGTTTATATATATAGAAAAGAATAATCAATCAGAAGCTTGTGTTGCCTAATACTTCCAATTTACAAACAAAAGAATTAAAACAAAAAATGTCAATATGAAAACTATAAAAAAAATTATTATTGACCTCTACTGTCATCTTCAATTTTTTTCACCATCTACTTTTAGTTTTCGCTGATTGATGCTGCATAAAGTAAATAACATAAACAATTAACTCGTATTCTTTAAATGTAAATGTAATAACCTATCATGTAATGTTTTATATATGGGTATTACTATGTTTAACGAGTTTATCTATAATAAATTGTATTATTACTTAATAATAATTCAGAAAGGCACTCTTTGGTTTCTCGACCTTCCTTGTTGTCTTTTTTGGTTTTATTTTACCTTTCACTCTGTTCAACAATTGTTTCATTATTTTCACCAGCTTTTACCATCTCTTTAAATCTATAATAAAATCAAACACAATCAGAGTTGTCCAAGGTAACTCTTCTATATATCTGAGAGGTAAAAATTGGGGAACTTTTAAGCGTTCAAATATATATTTTTTAAAAATTAAAAAAAAAAATCAATAATCATCTTCTCAAACATATAATTTAAATTAATTCAAAAATTTACAAATTGAACTCTATACATCATCTCAAACAACTACGATAAAATTTTCAGGAATTATATTGTTTAAGAATTTCTCAAACAATAAACAAAAAGCCGATGGACTTCATAGACACAATGACAATAAATCAAATTAATTTTTTTTTACTCTAAAGTTACCCCAAAAAATAAAAATAAATTAAAAAGAGAAAAATGAGTTCATACCTTTTATGGAGGTTAACTGCTTTGTCAAGCTGCTATAAACTGAAGGTCGATATTATTTGAATTTCAGAGTGTCGACTAAGGAAGTTAATTATTTCGGGTTAGAGGATCAAGTTAAGGTTTGGGTGTGGTTTTGGGTTTTTTTTTTTTTTTTTTCTCAGATTGTTTCTACTATGGGTTACTAGAATAAGGGTGCTTTTGTTGCTGTTAAAGGTTTCAATACGTTTTTCTTCTTTAGAGGGTCGGCTAATGAGTGTGCTTTTGTAGCTGTTTTGGGTATTCTTCAATTAGGGGTCAGAAATTATTGGGTTTCAAACGGTTAAAGGGTAAAACTTTTGGTTTTTTCAGCTTTGATTTTGGGGAGTGATGGTCGATCGGTGATTTGGGTTAGGGGAAGCGCCAACGCTGGAAAATAGCTTCAGGTTGCTCTCAATTTTGGGATTTTCACTTATAGGTATTGGGTTTCAGATGGTTAAGGGGTAGAATTTTTGGCTTTTTTTCAACTTTGATTTTGGAGAAAGATGATCGATCAGTGATTTGGGTTGGGGGAAATGCTGATGCTGGAAAATAGCTTCAAGTTGCTCTCAATTTTGGGGTTTTCATTTATAGGTATTAAGTTTTAGACGGTTAAGAGGTAAAATTTTGAACTTCTTTTTTTCAACTTTGATTTGGGTTGGGGGAAATGCTGACGCTGGAAAATAATTTGTTGCTCTCAATTTTGGTGTTTTCATTTAGAGGAAACGTTTTTAGTGGAGATTAGGTAAACAAGTTGCATTGAAATTTTATTTTTAATGATCTTAATGAATCATTTCCCATCTAACGATTATCCTTACCTTCAAGCTTATAGCAACAGTACGTTAAAAAGCTGATACTAAAATTTTTCAAAGTTTTCATAGTAGTTCCTTTGACAAATATGTTAAAAAATTTATATGCGAAAGCCTTTGGATTATTGGACAGCCTATGGTATGAAAGATATTTAGCGATGGGATGTTACAAACATTTTTTTTCTACTAGTTATAATGGTTTTATACAACCAGTAAAAAAACAGAGAAGTGCAAATCCAACAAACATCAATAAAAAAAATTTGACAAATGAAAAGCGCAGTTCCAGTTGCGAAATCAGACAGCAAATCCATATCCAAACTGTGTCGTTTAGTACCGGGTGGACAATTCACACGTTCTTTTTATCGGCAATTACTGGTAAACTTAATCATTACGCTTTTTATGATGTACTTACAACGGAGAGAGCAAGACACGGTAGTCGTATGGTTGTTATTACGATTTTTTTTTTTAATTTTTCTTTTAAAAAACTCTTTCTCTTCCAACTCTATAAATATCAATTTTTCACAATATGCTTACTTTTTCTTCCTCCCGTTTTCTCTCATTTTTTGTTTTTTTTTTCTTTCCGATCATTTTCCGTCGAAATCGTCGATCATTTTTCTCTCTAGGATTGCCGGAGATTTCATTTCACTTTCTCCGACATTTTTGCTTTCTTAAAGGTTTGCCTTTTTATAATGTGTATATAGATACATATTATACTATATAATGTATAAAGCCCTTTCTTTTTTTGGGTGCTTTAATTTTATTTCTTTGATATTTGGCTGAGTTTCAGATTTGCATTGTTTCTTTTCATTCCTATTATCTGTCATACTCTTTGCTGGTTTTTTCTTGGTATGCATCTTAATATGTTTCCTTTATATATATATATTAATCTTGAAGTATAATGCAGTAAATTTTCTTTAAAAAATCCAAATTAAATAACATATTTTTTAAAAAAATAAAAAACTGTAAACAGAAATTTCCATTTTTATATATTCTTTTAATGTTCATCGTTGCCAGATCCATATATATGTATATATATATATATATATATATAAATAATGATGATGTGTTTGTTGGAAAATTCCTTCTTATCCTTCAACCATCTTAGAAATGTATTGAGTAAAAGTTTGGTGTCTTAAATTTAATTTTGTTTTCTGGATTGTAACAAAAAGGCAAAGGGTTGTCGCGTGCACAACAAGGCATTGCTTTTATATTATCAGCTTTATAAATGTAGTCTTAGCGTTTCAGTTTCCATATAAGCATGTTTCTTTGCTATTCTTAAGGCCTTTGTGCTTCTTTTTTTATCCAAAATATTTTGGGGCTCTAATCCTTTCATCTTTTCTTTATTGAACTGTAGATCTCTTCTTCCGAAATTTGAGAGTTTGATTTTTGTGCATTTTAGACAAAGAAATGGATGGGACTAAACAGATGGGACTTAGAAATGTGAGCTCAATTTGTTCAATCTCCGAGACGGATGATTATGATCTCTCACGCCTCCTTAATAAGCCAAGGCTAAATATAGAGAGGCAAAGATCATTTGATGAGCGGTCACTCAGTGAGCTCTCTAATGCTCTCACAAGAGGGGGTTATGACAATTATGAGACTACGTACTCGCCCACTGGGAGGTCGGGTTTTGATTCTCCAGCTTCATCGACTAGAAACTCATTTGAGCCGCACCCCATTGTGGCTGAAGCATGGGAAGCTTTCAGAAGGTCTTTGGTGTATTTCAGAGGTCAACCAGTTGGTACCATTGCTGCGTATGATCATGCTTCGGAGGAAGTTTTAAACTATGATCAGGTAAGGTTCTCATCAGAGAGTTGGAACCCTTTTTTTGGTAATTTGAAATTCTTATTGCATATGTATAATTTAAAATTATAAACTAAGACATTTATTATTGATTATGATCATGTGTTAAGTATCCAACCTAAAACTAATTGCTAATAAATGGAAAACTTGAACCTAAATGTAAGTTCATATCAAACTCTGTTCTTAAGTGAATGTTGGATAACATCATTTAATAGTGCATACCTTGTTCCGAGTTGGATAACTTTGATTAGATGAAACTTCATTCCAAAAATTAACGATAATCGAACTTTAATATGAATAAAGAATAGTGGTTGTTAAAAAGAGGTTCGGTAAGCCAAAATGGGAAGATTAAGTTAAATGATCGCTAACTTTTTTGACTCCAAAATATTTTTATTATAAGTTAAAGATTGAGGAAACTTCACATAAATATTTGAAGTTACTTCTAATGCTGAAAATCCATTACCATCTGGCAGTTATGATATTGAAATTTTCTTGGACTGTTTTCTTCATGTTTAATAATTTATTCAGGTTTTTGTTCGAGATTTTGTACCGAGTGCTTTGGCTTTTCTAATGAATGGAGAGCCTGATATAGTTAAGAACTTTCTCTTGAAGACCCTACAACTTCAAGGGTGGGAGAAAAGAATAGATAGATTCAAGCTAGGTGAAGGTGCAATGCCAGCTAGCTTCAAAGTTCTTCATGATCCTGTACGTAAATCGGACACGATTGTTGCAGATTTTGGAGAGAGTGCCATTGGAAGAGTTGCCCCAGTTGACTCTGGATTCTGGTGGATCATTCTGCTCCGTGCATATACAAAATCTACTGGTGATTTATCTCTAGCTGAGAGGTCTGATTGTCAAAAAGGGATGAGGCTCATTCTTACGTTGTGTCTATCAGAAGGATTTGATACATTTCCAACCTTGCTTTGTGCTGATGGATGCTCTATGATTGATCGAAGAATGGTGCGTCCTACTAGTCTTTATCTTTCTCTCTATTTTGTGCATGTGTGTATGCTCTCCTGCTCGTATGTCTAAGTTTACTTATCAGCCTTGTAGTTATTTAAAATTTTTAATGTGTAACATCCGAATATCCCTAGTAAAAATTGATCGCAAGATCTCAAAAGAGTAGTAGCATCCCTGTAAAATAGAGTTTTGAATGACATTCCATGGCATGTGGGATGACTGGTGGAAAATAAGCTACAGATGTGGGATGAGTGTAGGGCCAACTTTCATCCTCATCTGGTTAGTTCAAGAAAATATTTGTTAAGTCTCAATTTTTAATGTTTGAGGCAATCATGTTCTTTATGTTCTTCTATAATGATCACCCAACTTATGAGGTATTGTATGTTTTGACCAAATGGTTTTCACAGGTTTTTTTGTAATGCTACACTTTCATTTTCATCTTCATCGACGAAATGATTTGTATCTGAATTAGAAATCATATTTGCCTATTGACTATCAATCGCCAATTTATGCTTGTACTTTTGTATTTTTCTATTAAGGTGGTTGCATTCATGCTATGCTTCCCTAGAAAACTTTTTAGCTATCTTCCCCAATTTTTGTGTTCAAAATGGATCTAGTGCATTCTTCAAAATTTTCCTCTCGATGACTTGTGCTCATGAAATACTTAAGAAGTGAATTTGTTTTATGCGTTCTACACTAGTGCTTTATGAACACCTTATTTTCTTTCTTTGTTTTAATAGATAAATCAAATAGTGGTGATCAGAATTGATATATATATATATATATATATATTTTGTCAACTATCCCTCTCCCTTGCTGAGACCAAGGAGTCTTAGTTGCATGGAGTAATAATGTTGTTAACTTATGTTACAGGGTGTTTATGGTTATCCAATTGAAATCCAAGCACTTTTCTTTATGGCTTTGAGGTGTGCTTTATCAATGCTGAAGTATGATGCGGAAGGAAAAGAATGTATTGAAAGAGTTGTGAAACGTTTGCATGCACTGAGTTATCACATGCGTAGTTACTTTTGGCTTGACTTTCAACAACTAAATGATATTTACAGATATAAAACCGAGGAATATTCTCACACTGCAGTAAATAAGTTTAATGTTATTCCCGATTCCATCCCGAACTGGGTATTTGATTTTATGCCAACCCGTGGTGGCTACTTTATTGGCAACGTTAGTCCTGCAAGGATGGATTTCCGATGGTTTTGTTTAGGTAACTGTATAGCAATTCTATCTTCTCTTGCAACTCCAGAGCAATCAATGGCTATTATGGACCTTATCGAAGCCCGCTGGGACAAGCTTGTTGGAGAAATGCCTTTAAAAATAGCTTATCCTGCAATAGAAAGTCATGAATGGCAAATTGTCACCGGTTGTGACCCTAAGAACACGAGATGGAGTTATCACAATGGAGGATCTTGGCCAGGTATGACCATCGTTCTCTAATCAATCTTCACTTTAGTCCTATTGATCCTATAAGAAAGGAAATTAATTTGTTTTATGGATAACTCATTGTTGTCTGATTCACATAATAATTGATTATTGTTTGTTATTAACTAGAAATTTGTTGGTGGCATCTTATAAAATTATGAAGCTGCTACAAAGTACTGGTTGCTCCTTAGATGAGAACAAAACTCACCACATGTCTTGCTTATTTGCTTCACTGCTTGAATTGACCTTATGCACACTGGGATTAAACTGATTGGTTCGCGCTTATGTTACTTGGACTCGGGTTTGAGAATCGGATACGGATATGTGTCCGACATGGTCTATTTAATTTTTTCTTAAGTTTTTCCATGTACTGGAAGATCATCGGAGAGTTGTATCCTCTTATCCATGCCAAGAATAGGTCGGATATGGGTATCAGATGCAATTACTTCAAGAAAAATGAAGAGTTGAAGTAGTATTGGTTTATGTTAGCTGTTTGTTGAAATATTTTGTGTATGTAAATTTCAACTCAATTAAAAACACATTGAAACTTGAAGCTAATATTGTGAACAACAAGATGTTTGACCTAGCAATTTCATTTTCATAAATCTCCTAATTACTACCGTCTTCTGATCAATATAAACCACCGTCAGTGACTTAGCTGCTTTCAAGGTAGCAATAACGTGATTGATATTGTGATACTAAATTCACATATTACTTGGGAAATAGCAGTACTCAGTGAACTAACGATGTCAATTTTATGCTTCAGAAGCAATAGAAAGAATCCTTGTAATACCTGGTAAAAGGCTTCTGGAATGAATCCTTGTAATACAGCATAAACTAGGAGTCATGGATCTCATGATCCTGTAGTTATCAGGTCCATTAATTAATGTTTACCCATTAGAAATCTTCCCCATGAAATTTTCTTCCTTTTCTTCTGCTTTTTTGGCTCCTTTAACTTATTTAGTATGGTGTTAATTTTTTTGTCTACTTTGATTGGGCCAACTTTTAGATTTGTAAAGTTTTTGTGCCTGCTCGCTGTTAATATTTTTTCTTGATTTGGAAATTCGAGGTCAATGGGTCAATATAACAGTTAACAAAACTAGTTTTCTCTTACATGTATCCAAACTTGTTCTCTCCATGGTTAAGTTTATAAAGTTTGAAATGTGTGAAATTTTTTTCTCACTGATCCATAACTTTCTTTGAGAAAGCTCAATGGGGGAAGTAACAAATTTTCTTAGTTTAGCTGCTGTTATAGCTACAGGCCCTGACTAAATGCACCTGGCCGATGAGGGGGAGTGCGCCTTTAAGGTCATTCCGGGCGTGGATTAAACTCAAGTAAAACTTCGGATACCTCTGACTGTATTACCAAAAGAAAAAGATGAATGATTTTTTGTTCCATTGTCCTCTCCTGTTGACATGGATATCTTCCTCTGCATCATATCTTCGGACATTTTCAGGTCTCCTCGTTGTTTGTCCAAAACTTCTTAAACACATTGAGAATGACTTAAGACTTACGAGAAAATGCTAGCTTGCATCCAGTTAACCCCTGTTTGGACTGTCTTTTAGCCAAAGAAATCCTCGTTTATTTTTTTACTAAGTAATTTCCATCCATTTCCTACTTCTGCTTTTAAAATCATCCTTTTTGTGTTTGGTATTTTAGATTGCATTGAACCTTAGTCACTAGAAAGTAAAACTCAAGCACTCTACCAACCGACCACATGATTATTGGCTACTTTCAAAAATTTCCTCAATGTTTAACAATCATGGTCTATCATGTCAATTTGCTTCATTTCAGCTGTGGGCTATGTTGCATGATGTATTAAAATGCTCATCTTCATTTTCCAACTGAAGCTACTGATGAGTGTTTTGTCACCTTTTGCTGGTAAGAATTAGTAGATTTTAGCGTGTGACCGCTGAAAATAGATTGGTTGATTAATGATTATTTATTTTCATGACTCGAGTTTTGGAGAAATATTTAATTCTAATCATCTTAACCTTCCCCTTTTTTGTCATCCTGCAATTTTCCGTTATCGACACAGTGCTTTTGTGGTTGCTAACGGCTGCTTGCATCAAAACGGGAAGGCCACAAATCGCGAGACGTGCAATTGATCTCGCCGAGACGCGTTTGTTGAAAGATAGCTGGCCAGAATATTACGACGGGAAACTTGGCAGATTTGTTGGTAAACAGGCTAGGAAGTATCAAACATGGTCAATCGCCGGATATTTAGTGGCAGTAATGATGCTGGAAGATCCATCGCACTTGGGGATGATTTCTCTGGAGGAGGACAAACAGAGGAAGCCATTGCTAAAGAGATCATCTTCCTGGAATTGCTAAACAGAGAAAATCTGGGATTTAAATTATAGTTGCGAACCTGTTTTTAAGTTGCTTTCCGTTTATTACGATTACATATATAATAAATGTGATGGTTATGAATATTGGTGATTAAAAGAGCCAAAATCGTCATATAGCAACCATAACATTATATTGTGATTGTTATTTAATCAACTAGAGTGAAACAAAACAGAAGAAAACAACATGAGACGACCTTCAAATTTCATTCTAGCACTGTTCTTGGGCGTTTGCTTATTTAGGGTTTGATAAAAAAATAGCCGATTGCCAAGACTAATTTTTTGTTTTATAATAAAAAGAGACTTTTATCTGTTGTAGGTCAGATTTTAAGGCCGAAACTGGCGAAGAAAATTGTCTAGTTTTCAACAACTATGAACATTATAATACCGGATATATATATATGTGTATATATATAAGGATGTTCATCAATTCTACTTGTGACGGATTGTAAGTGCATTCTCTCATTCCATTGCTTAATTTAACAGAAACACAGAGCAAGGGTCATGGTTGACAAAACATGATCGGCCAGTTGGATAGAATAAGGAATTAAAGGCCTATTTAGTTCGTTCTAGAACATAAAATCTGGAATTTATTTAATAAGTAAAAATGGGTTCAATTGATTGAGAGCAACTAAAAAAATTGAATTAAACCATTACAAAGCCGGGTTTAGAGTATTGTATTAATTTTTTTAATTGATGTGATTTAAGTTTTGACCTTCTTATATGTTATTAATTATTTATTATATTTGTTACCTATTGAATATTAAAATTTTTAATTAAATTAATTAGCTCAAGATCAATTAAATCAATGACCAAAGATTTTATCAATTTGATTTTTTAACCATGCTAGAGTGCAAAGATGAACCCTTCTAGGGAAGTTGATTAGGAAAAGGCTTACGCTTAGAGGTGGTAAATGGGTAGGCTCAGGACGGATCATTTTGGATTCAAGTTTTTTTGAGGTTTAGGCTGATTCAGGTTCGGATCCATTCGGGTTCGGGCCAATTAGGGTTCGGGTTTGAGTTTAAATATATTTTACATTTTTTTTTATTTTATATTAAATGTAATTACTTTTTCGTAATTTTGAATTCTAAGCTAGGCACAAATTTGGCTCTGTCTGGCCCGAAAAAAATCTTAGTTCGGTTCTAAAAAAATCTTAGTTCGGTTCTAAAAAAATCTTAGTTCGGTTCTATGGGTCTATCCATGGCTTGAAAAATTTTTAAATTCTAAGCTCAGGGCCGAATTTACCCTGGCCGACCCATTAAAGTACAAATCATTGTTAAATTTAAATAAAATATATTATTTTATTTAAAAAAATACTATTTCAAGTCGAGAATACTTGAAACTTAAAATCTGAGACTTAGGCTTAATCGTGCCAGGCCTATTATGTTGGGCAAGCTGTCTGGCTTATGGATAGGCCGTCTAGTGCATGGACAGGTCTAGTTACTAGTTTAACATGTGATTTTTTTCATTTTTGATATGGTATTATCTATTATGACTTTAATATTTTTTAATTTATTTATTACTTTGTTATATTGTTATCAGACTCTAATTATTATCATTACTTGAAATAATAATAATAATAATAATATTATTATTATTATTATTATTATTATTATTTAAAGAAGTATTTAAAATTTTATTACTAACATGTATAAACTGTCAATATTTAATAAGTTTAACTAATTAAATTAAAAAATGATAAATTAATAATATACTTTATTGACAATGCTTTTCAAGCTCATTATATAATTTATTTTTTGACAAATTATTATTTTATCATATATAGACCTGCTCAAAGATCGAGCTATCCACTTAGCCCAATTGGGCCTGGGCCTGGGTTCTCATATTTTGGTTTCAGACTAGCCCAATCTGACTCAGAACATTTATTTTAAATTAAAATAAAATATATTTTATTTAATGTGATGAATAATAATTCTAGCTTAAACAGGCAGGTTTAGGCATATTAAACAATGGCCTACGCTTGGGATTTTTAAAAATGCAAGTTGCGGCTGGCCCAACCCATAAGCAGGTTTAATCATATATAAAATATAAATTAAAATTTTAATACTTAATTAAATTATAT
>JBBYHK010000015.1:13274481-13416793 GCA_038382065.1 Adansonia grandidieri | reverse complement strand
TATAATTTCACCTTAATAATTTGATTTAATTATCTTGGTCCATTTATTATCATGTGGGCCACATAAAGTCCAACATTATCAACTAATAAAAAATTAAAAATTTTATTATGAAATTAATTTTATATTATTATAATATATTTATTACTAATATTAAGAAATATAAAAATTACTAAAATATTAATTTTCTACATATATAATATATTTAATAAAAAATAAAAAATATTTTATAAGAATTATATTTAATTTTTTTTAAAATATTTTACATAAATATATTATTGTTCTGGATAATGTTTTATATAACTCTATAATGTTTGTGTGTAACCCGATAATATTTTTATATAATTTGTTATATGCAAATATTAACTTTAAGATTTTTACATAAATAAATTACATATAACATATATTATATATAAACCAAGGTAGTCAGTACCGTACTGGTGGGTATACCATTTTTGTTCTGGTACAAACACATACCGGTATCAGTGTGTTTTGGTGTACCGTGTCGGGTTTATTAGAGTTTGAATATTTTTAATTTATATAAATGAAAAATATTTTCAAATATGAAATAAATGAGGTTAAATAAATTTTATATATTAAATATTCATCAATTATATATAATGTTCTCTAAAAAAAACTTCATCAAATATAAAAAAATCAATATCAGTTAAGTAGTATAGTTAAAATTTTTTAATAATTATTAAATTTATGAGTAATTATGTCTAAGATTCATAAAATTTATGAGTAATTATATATAATATTAATCAGATTTAAGATCAATGTTGGTTTAACTTTTTTTTTACAAGCTTATATTATGTACCGGCCAGTACAGCTATTTTCGACCGGTACCATCGAAACAGGCCGGTACCTACTGGTATGGTTGGTACAGACCGAAATCAAGATCGAAACGAAATCAACTATCACGGTACCGTTATATGTCAAAACGGTACGTATCGGTCGATACAGCCGGTACCGATACGATACCGACAACAGTGATATAAATATTACTTCCAGTTTAATGATTTATATAAATTATAATATTCATGTATAATATCGTAATCTTTAGTAGTAATTCTTTTTAACTAATAAAAATAAAAAAAAATTTTAAAATTAATTTTATTAATATAATATATTGATTATTAATATTAAAAATATATGAATAAAATATAAAACATAAAAGTTTTTTACTACAAAAATTACTAAAAAAATTAATTTCCTATACATAATATTTGATAAAAATAAAAAATTATTTTGAAAAAATTATATTTAATTTTCTTGAAAGAATGTTTTACATAAATGCGTTAACAATTTTGATAATATTTTATATAACTTAGTCATATTTATATGTAACTCAATAATGTCTTATGTAATTTTTTACATAAAAATATTACCTTCAGCAGTACTTTACACAAATATACATATGATATACAAACATTATTTATACTCTAATGATTTATGTAGGTTTTTAATATATATGTGCAATTTCAATAATTTTTAGTAGTAATAAAAAATCAAATTTTTATTATAAAGTTAATCTTTTATTAATATAATATATTTATTACTCATATTAAAAATATATTAATAAAATAAAAATATAAAAGTTTTGTTTTACTTCAAAAATTACTAAAAAAATAAATTTCCTACATCGATAAAATATTTAATAAAAATTAAAAATTATTTTGTAAAAATTCTATTTAATTTTCTTGTAAAAATGTTTTATATAAATACATTACCTATAACATATATACTACATACATACATTACCTATACTATAATAATTTATATAATATAGAATGTATATGTGTAATTATATTAAAATGTGTAATACATATTTTTATCATATATAATAATAAACTTATGCAATAGATAATATTATTTATGTGACTTATATTTTATATAATATTACTTTCTATTACCATTGCTAATATATTTATATAACTTATAAAATTACAACTTTTTTTTATCTTTTATCATAATTTATGTAATATATAATGTATATATGTAATAGTAAGAAAAATGTGTAATAATTATTTCTATTACTTATGATGATAAAATTATATAATAGATAATATAATTTATTTAACTATATTATTTGATGTAATACTACTTTCTATTACCTATTAGTAATATATTTTTGTAACTGATAAAAGCTTTGTGTAAATGTAGTAAATGTATGTGTTATAACTTTTATTATATTTTATCATAGTTTATATAAATAAATAATGTATATATATAATTGTAATAAAAATATATATTACTGACTTATATTATCAATCATAATATTATATAAGTAAAATATTTATTAGTAATTTTAATTTTTTCAATCATAAAGATTTATGTAACTTGAATGTATTTATGTAATTTTAATATTTTAAGTATTATTATATAAAAAATAAATAAAATATTACAAATAGTACAACAGATTGCAACCCAACCTTACCTTAAAAAACGAACCTTAAAACCCACAGGCAAGAAAAAGGGAAGAAAAGACTTAGGTCCCATTTAGCATTACTGTTAGTCATAGCTTTCAAGGTCAAAAGCTGCTTTTCCTTACAAATGTAATGCTAAACGGGTAAAAAATTTGATTTTTACGTTTACAATTATAATTTGATAACTCAAACTAAAAAGTCAAGAAAATAAAGTTTTGTGGTTTGAAAATTAGCTTTTGAATAAAATGACTTTATAATCCTCAGATCTTTAAACTTTTATTATTTTAAACATATTTCTTTTGACATTTTAACTCTTCAAAAAATTTTTTCACAACAATAATAAACACTTAAATTCTTTTTAGCAACAATGCTAAACTAAGCCTCAAAGGTTTAGCTTTGGCCGCAAATTTAAATAGCTTTTTTTGTTCATGTGGAAGAGAAATTCTGATTACATATTGGACTATTCCTTTTCGCCCAAGCCCATAATTTGTTATAACATAAGGTCATGATGTGAAAATAAGAAATAGTAATTTGAATTTTAAATTTTTTAGATATTATTTTTCATAATGATTAGTGAATCATTGATTCGAAATTTTCAATGGCTTGAGTTTGAGAATAAAGATAATAATATACATTGATGATCTATAGCTATAATTTAAATTTGAGTTCTTAATTTGAAATTTTACAAGTGTTCTATTTAGTTTTGACTAGAATGGTTTTGGATTTTTTTTTTTAATTTCAATTATATTAAAAATTAATTATCAATTTAAATAATTTCAATAATATATGTTAATATGTTAATATATGTTAATATCCTAAATAATATACGTTAATATGCTAAAATTATTATATTTTTAATATAAAAATTAAATATTTAAAGTTACATCTTCCTTCTAAATAAAAACTATTACTAAATCAATTTTCAATAAAAACATAAAATTATAGGATAACTTTTTCTTAACATTAACTAATGAATTAATAAAATAAAATAAAATAAAGTCAATTTATTTGCCAATCAGTTTTCACTTTCATTAGTTGTGGGAGTTCAAACCGACCACCTATTCCTATTAGCATTTCTTTCATAAAAGATAAAAACTAATTGCAACTTCTTTTTCTCGCATATCTTTTTCTATTTTCTTATTAATAATTATTCGTTATAATAACTATATATAATAAATATTTTTAGTTTATTAATTCATTTTGTATTTATTTCAAAAAATTTCTCTATTCATTACATGTTTTACAAGAAAAATTCCTTATTAATAATTATTTATGATAATGATAACAAATAATAAATATTTTTATTTTATTAATTAATTTTGTAATTCTTTCAAAATTTTTTGCTTAGTACTATCCGAATCTGCATTCGATTAAAAAAATATCCAGCTAATTCGAATTCATTAAATATCCTAATCTATTAAATCATTTTTTAAGAAAACAAAATATAAAATCTAAAAACAACTAGATATGTAAATAGATATTAGATAATGTTGAATATTTGAATATGTTATTTTTATAAATAAAGTAGATTTAAATAATGAATTCGGATATTCCATACTATTCGAACCAAGATCAAAGTGAATTTAGATAATATATATCCAAAGGTTCATATTCAAATCCGCTCTAAATTTGCTACAAATAATAAATATAATATTAAAATATGCAATATTCGAATCCACAAAAATGGATCGAATAATGTCATATATCAAAATTTTATCATCCATTTCCATCTCGAATAAAAAACTTAAAAAAAATCTTTATTTCTTTATTAATAATTATTTATAATAATTACTATAAATTGTAAATATTTTTAAGTGAGCAACTCGTTTTGTGAAACTAAAAAAAAAAAAAAAAAGGAGATGGACATCTTTCAGAATTTGATGGATCATTTTAATCCGTAGGTATAGAGGTATAGATATGAAAAATTCCTTTCCAACTGAATAATTTGGAATTTAATTATTTGGTTTATTTTTAATAATTTTTATTTTAGCGATTTTTATAATATTAATTAATTTTTTCATTTTAAGTTACATGAGTCCAACTATTCATGAATCTATGATATCCATAAATCATTAAATCCATAACTATAACAAAAAGTAGCCCCAAGCAATACGATTGCCCAATTTCAATTTTGAGCTTTGTCTGGGACAACTAGGGTTAATTGGCCTATTTTCATTTTTTTATTTTGATAAGAAAAGAAAGAAATGAAAGAGAAATAAAAGGAAAAAAAAAAAAGAGAGGAAAGAAATGAAAGGAAAATAACTTGTGTTCATGAGAAAAAAGGAAAAAGAAAAAAAAAGGGGAAAAATTGTGTTTACATTGTATTTGGTTTCGTGATTGTAATATTTTTGTCTCATTATTATATTTAAGATATTATAAATTTTTATATAGTAATAATTCATTTTTTATAAATATTGATATGTTTTCATGTACATGTTCTTTATGTCATATAATGTTTAATTATTTTTCTCATGTTATATTTATATCGTGTCTTAATTCATTTCGTATTTTGCATAATTTATTATAACGATTTAATTTTATATGCCATATACATTATTGCAAATATCATCAAAATTTTAAACTAATTTCCTAATTCATAGCGAGGACCTATTTTAGTATATATAAAAATATCCCTTAAGAGTGCTTAATTGAGGATTTTAGGCAATTGCTTTGGGACAATTAAGCCATGGCTTTTATGTTTTTTTTTTTTATTATTATTGTTAATTAAGTTATTCAAATAGGAAGGGGAAGAAAGAGAAGGAAAAGAGGGTAGAAAGGGAAGGAAAAGAAAAGGGAGGAAAGGGAGAGAAAGAAAAGAAATTGGCCAAAAAGGAAAAAGAACAAAAAAAAAATAAAAAAATTTGTATATTTGTGTTCGTCTTTATCTTTTACTTGTTTAAAATTATCATAAATTCATATAAATTTTTACATGCTAATAACTCATTCTTATGTGTAATTTGACACATTCGCACGTTGTGTTTAGGTTATTTTATCATGTGGTTTTTTTATTATTTTTCCTATGTTATGTTAGTGTTGTGTCTTAATTCATTACATATTTTGCATAATTTGTTATTATGATTCAATTTAGAAAAAAAAATTATGTATTCATGTTGTATCTCAATTAATAACATATTTTACATAATTTATCATGATAATTTAATTTAGAAAAAAATTGTACATTGTGATCTATTTGTGTTCATGTTATTTTTTAAAGGATTATAAATTTATATAAACTTTTACAAATTAATAATTTTTTTACATCGATTTTGATTACGTGTATTCGTGTTACGTTTATATTATATTTTTGTGTTGTATCATGTTTTAATTATTTTTTTTATGTTGTGTTTGTATCGTGTCTCAATTCATTCCATATTTTTCATATGTATATAGTAATTCGATTTTAACTCTAAATTCATATACTTAAAAATTAGATCATTATATCTGCCATACATTAATATAATTAATACAAATCTCATTTTTAAAATTTTGATCTAATTTTTCAAAATGCAACGAGGGGCATATTTTGGTATAATTATGAATAAATATACTAATATACCTAGTATCTAGTGTCATTTAATTTTAATATCTTGAGTCTAAATTCATAACTATTGAATTGTTTAAATACCCTTAAATTAAAGTGAGATGGTTTCTAAATTAATTATTTTTAATGTTAAATTACATGAATTTTACCAGTGATGAAATTAGCCATTCATGACTGTGACTCAAATTATTCTAGATGAACATCCTTAGTGTTTGTGCCATTTAAGTTTAAATATTTAGTCTTTAGATTCATATATTGAGTAATATAAATTCTCATGAATCAAATTCAAATTGTTTCTGTTAATATATGCTCTTTTGATATATTTATTTAAACTTTTCAAACATAAACAGCAATTATGATTATGGAATCTACATATTTTAAAGTCCTATTTTAGTTTGATCTTTTTGTTGTTCTAACACTTTGTAAAAGTATTATCAATTACAAATTCAATCAAACTAAGAGAGTCTCCTGATACTGTGGAGGGAGCAAGTGTCTTCTCGTGGTACAAGGTTTTTCCCTCAAGATCTAACCATAATCTTTAGGGGTTGTTTAGTGGGGCTTAGTGGCTGTAGACGTGGTGTAGAGGAGGAGTCAATGTAGGGATGGAGGAATCTAAACCTCACGGTGGAGGAGGAAGACTGCATTGTAGTTGACTAGACGAAGAATTAGCTGGTACGGAAATTCTGACTGAACGGCGTTTTAACAAAGAAGCAATGATCAACGTGTTTAGAAGGGTCTGGAGATTCACCAAAGTGCGAGTGTTAGTTCTTGATGATAACACATTCTTGCTCAGGTTCTAGAGTCATAAAGACAAATCTAGAGTTTTGGATGAGCACCTTGGTTGTTCGATTGACACATTCTACTTTTCAACGAGTATAGTGGCAATCTAAGTCCATTAAATTATGTCTTCAGTACTATGACCTTTTGGATTAGAATATATGGACTTCCCCCGAAATGCTGTCCTAAGGAGTGGCAAAAAATATTGGAAACAAAATGGGATCCTTGAAAGCAATAGAACAGTTTTGAGAAGATAGGCTAGGGTCGGTTCTTTCGGGTTTAGGTGGAAATAAACATAACAAAACCTTTTGCAGAATTGTTAGTCTAGCAAGCATAGGTGGAAGCATAGATGCCTGGATCAAATTTGAACATTCACCTGTGTTCTATTATGAGTGAGGCTTATTGGGTCATTCTGATACGGATTGCCAAAGCTCTGATTTGAAAGCAAATGACTTAGGTGCAAGTCAACAATATGGAGACTGGCTGAGGGCCTCCCAAGTTAAAAGATTTAATACCTATGGCAGCAGAAGGGTAGACTACCGGAATGAAGGCGCGAGGAATGATTGGAAAGGGAGTAGCAAGGGCGAAAATGACATTTCAGTTATGAAAAGTTTAAACTTGGAAGGGATTAATATCAATTTGAATAATTAGGGAGGTAATCTTGAAAATCAAGGACTGATTAGTGAAAGATCATCTCATTCAGATTTGAATAACAACTTTGAGATAATAAATGATAGAGGAAATTGGGGAAGTGAAGATGGCAGCGATATTTTAGGAGGAAAAACAGGAAACAAAGGTAAAAAAGTTGACTTTTATGATCGACCAAATCCCAGTGCTTTGAATTTATGTGAATCGGACAGTGCTAGTTGAGTCGATAAGGATCAAGGGGATAAAGATAAAGAGAATGTGGATCCACATAATAGTCAAGGACTTATCAGAAAAGATCTCGTGGGAGATGGAGTGCTTAATAATCAGGAGAATGGAGCACATAACAATCAAGCCATGCAAGAGGGTATTCTAACGGGAACTAATGCAAAAGGTAAATGGAAGAAATTAGCTAGAAATGTGGGCCAGGGAACCAATAAAAAAAAGTCTCTTTTAGGGAAAAAGAAGTTTGACAACCTTAAAAATCAAGGGAAAAGAGGATTTGACAGGAAGACGTAAGAAAGTGCAGAAAGTGGTAAATGATAACAAAGGTAAAACACTAAAATAGCATGGGCTGATACTCAACCTTGTCGATTTCAATGAAGTACGTAGCTTGGAATTTTCATAAGCTTAGGAATCTGTGAATACTTTGAAATCTTCAGCAAATGCTAGCGAATAAAGATCCTTGTGTAGTTTTCTTTAGCAAAACCGAACTTCATGAGAGAAGATTAGAAAGAACAGGATTGAGATGTGGGATGCCTGGATACATAGGAGTTAGTGCAAATAGATCACGAGGTGGCCAGTTATGCTATGGAAGAAAGGTATTGAGCTTAGTTTATTTAGTCTGTCAAAAAAATACAATGATATGGAGGTATCTGGAGAAAATGTCACACAAAAGTGGAGGATTACTAGTTTTTGTGGAGAGCCTGAAACTCGAAATAGACATGAAGCATGGTCCCTTTTGAGACAACTAACAGCACAATCAAATACACTACGGCTTTGTTTTGGAGACTTTAATGAAATCATGTGGACTCACGAGAAGAAAAAGGGCTTTCTAAAAAGAGAAAGTCAGATGGCAGCATTTAGAGATGCAGCAGAAGACTGCCAACTTTTTAATTTGGGGTTCTTGCACAGGTGTTACACATGGAAGAGAGGTAGTTAAGAAAGTAGCAATTTTAGGGAAAGGTTGGAAAAGGGATTTGCGAATGAAAGTTGGTGGAAGCCCTTTCCTCCCAACACTGTTAATCATCTTACTACAGTAGGGTCTAATCATTATCCCATTTGTATAAATATGGAAAGCTGACCAGTGACAGATGGTGGGAAAGAAAAGGATGACGAGTATACTTTGAACTCATGCGGGCAAAATAGAAGGATTGCGGTAAAGTTTTGGAGCAAACATGGAAGAAAGGGTCGAGTGGCATCGCTCAGAAGATCAGAAATCCAATCAGGCGATTACATCACTGGCACAAGCAGCAGTTTCAGGCAGGAAAGGAAACAATTCAGAAACTTATAGCAGAACTTAAGGCTATTGAGGAGAAGCCGCCAGCTAATACTAATTTGGAGAAAGCAACACAAAAAAAGGAGGCCTTAAACCATGCTCTTGACAAAGAAGAATGTTATTGGGCCTAGAAAACTTATGTTAATTGGTTTTGAGAAGGAGATCGCAACACAGCTTCTTCCATGCTAAGGCCTCAGCGAGACGGAAGACAAATACTATCAAAGGTTTGGAAAATGAGTCTAGGGCTTAGTGTAAGAAAGAAAATGAGATACAGTCTATAGCCACTAAGTTCTTTGAACAACTCTTCAAATCTCAAAGTACTAATGTTAGTGCAAAGATCTTTACTGGGGTGGAATGACATATTAAGGACGAGATGAATGCTTATCTCATAGCAGATTAAAAGGCTAAGGAGATACCATTGCAATTGAACAGAGGCATTTGAAAAAGGCCCTAGGCCTTAACGGTATGCTTACACTATTTTACCAACACTATTGGCATATTGTAATGGAGGATATTATTAAATTTTGCCTAGATTTTTTTAATGGTCGTTGTAGTCTCGATAACATAAACCACACCCATATTGTCTTGATCTTGAAAATAAAAGACCCTAAACTTGTTTCCCAGTTTAGACTTATTAGCTTATGTAATGGGATTTACAAAATTATTACTAAAGTCTTGTGAATAGGTTTAAAGGTGTTCTGTCCACTTGCATTGACATATCTAAGAGCGCTTGTGTGCTTGGGAGACTCGTCACTTTTAATGTCTTTGTTGCATATGAACTCTTACATACTCTGAAGAGTAGGAGGAAAGGGAATAAGTGTTTTTTTTTCTTTTTCGCTTTGAAATTAGACATGAGTAAAGCATACGACTGTGCGGAGTGGCCGTTTATTAAGAAAATGATAGAGAGGTTAGGTTTTCATCCTAGATGGGTTTCATTGTTAATGGCTTGTATCACCTCTTTCTTTTATTTACTTGTTCTTAATGAAAACGTCTCTAATGTTTTCTATCCAGAGAAAGGACTCCGACAAGGAGGCCTCTTTTCCCTAATTTGTTTCTTATATGCAGTAAAGAACTTTCAGTTTTGCTAAATCAAACTAGAGAGGAAGGACTGATAGGGGGTTCAAGCTAGCAAGAATGGACCAAAGATTACACACCTTTTTTTCGCAAATGACAGCCTCCTATTTGCAGAAGTAACTGTCGAGACAGGGGACACTGGAAAAAAAAAATTCTTGGGAAAAATGAGAATGCCTCGGGCCAACAAATCAACTTTGCTATTCAACATAAATATAGAATAGGCCTGGAGAAAAACTATTCCAAGGTGTTTCAAAGTGCAGGAAGTGGTTAACTGGGAGAAATATTTGGGTTTACCAACAATTGTAGGGAAGGGAAAGAGGCAAGCTCTCAGAGATATTAAAGAAAGGATTACGAATAAGCTAAAAGGGTGGCGCTCCAAACGCCTTTTAAGAGGAAAGAAAAAGGTATTAATCAACGCAGTGCTGTAGGCAGTCTCAATGTATGCGATGAACTATTTCAAAGTCCTTAAGACTTTATATGGTGAACTAAACAGCATTATAACTAATTATTAGCGGGCAGCAAAGGCTAATAGTAGAGGAATTCACTGGATGGCCTGACAAAATTTATGTAACCCGAAGGACAAGGGAGGGTTGGGCTTTTGAGACATGAAGGCTTTTAACAAAGCATTACTGGGTAAACAAGGGTGGAGGCTACTAGAGTACCCTAACACCCGAGCATTCAAGGTACTAAAGGCAAAGTATTTCCCAAAGACAGATTTCTTGAGCAGAGCTGGGGAAGAATCCTTCATTGACATGAAGGAGCATTTGGGAAGCAAAAGGAGTATTGGAACAAGGAAGTAGGTGGTGTAGATGTCTATTTTCGATCAATAACATATGACAAAGATACTTTAGTATAGATACTTTGGAACGGTACGTTAGCACAGACAAGTACTCTGGCACAAGTATCTTAGCACAGGTACTTTATAATAGATACTTTGGACAGGTATTTTGGAACATATATTTTGGAGCAGGTATTTTCGCACAGGTATCTTCGAAAGGGTATTTTAGCACAGGTACCTTAGCACAAGTACTTTAGCACAGGTACCTTAGCACTGGTACTTTGGCACTGGTACCTTGGCACAGGTATTTTGACACAGGTACTTTGGCACAGGTACTTTGACATAGGTACCCTAGTACAGATACTTTGGCACAGGTACCTCAGAACAAGTATTTTGGAAAAGATACTTTAGCAGAGGTACTTTGACATAGGTATCTTAGCACAGGTACTTTGGCACAGATACCTTAGAACAGGTACTTTGGCACAGGTACCTTAGCACAGATATTTTGGAATAGGTATCTTAGAACAGAGGTACTTTGGCATAGGTACCTCAGAACAGGTACTTTGGCACAGGTATCTAAGCACAGGTATTTTGGAACAGGTATCTTGGAACATAAGTACTTTGACATAGGGACCTTAGCACAGATACTTTGGCACAGGTACCTCAAAACATGTACTTTGGCATAGGTATTTTGGAATAGGTACTTTGGCACAGGTACTTTACAATAGGTACTTCAGCATAGGTACTTTGGAACAAGTACTTTGGCATAGGTATCTCATAACAGGTATTTCAGCACAAGTACTTTGAAACAGGTACTTAGGCACAGGTGCCTTGGAACAGGTACTTAAGTATAGGTGCTTTGGAACAGGTACTTTGGCATAGGTACCTTCACAGAGGTACTTTGGTAGAGATACTTTAGCACAACACTTTTTGGTAGTAGCGTTACTTAGCACAGCAAGTTTTATATAATAAAGACCGTGGAGTTAACCCTAAAAGGTTGGCAGGATTCTTAGGTTTTCTCCACGTTTGGGATGTTTTGAAGAGTATGGCTTGGAGGCTCGGATATGGAAACTATTAAGAAGTGCTTTTCTTAACCTTTCCCTGGAATACAAGTGCTATCATTCTTTTTGTTGCACAGGCAGTACATTCTTAAGCGTGCTGTCAAATAACCAATGTCTACTTTATGTTACCGAAACATCCTTAAAGGTACCTTAACCTACTACTTTTGTAACTTACTCTTCAATCCACTACTTCTGTAACTTTCATCTTATCCCACTACTTTTGTAACTTCCATCTCAACCCACTACACTTGTAATATTTACCTCGACCCACTACTCTCTTAACTTCTCTTGGAGAGGCTATAAATAAGGATTCCAAAATTTCTTTGAGGGGGCTTTTTTTTTCTTTTTTGGCATCTTTGGGTAAACTTATAGCTTTAAAGAATTCTCTACAACTTTTTTCTCTGAACTCCTATGACCATCGTAACCTTCACCATCTTCAGCAACTTACCACTTTCATTATTACCGCCTGCCACCGTACTTGTTTTTCAGGGACTGTTTCAATCTTCCTCTTCGCCATCTCTTTATTACATTCTGTTTTACTAATTTATAATGCTTCCTCATCCATTCAAAAAGAACCCATTACAGGTGAAGGGTCGAGAATGGTTAAAACATTAGGATCTAGGACGATCTGACTTCCATCCTCAAACAGTTTCTATGTCCTATCACCTAAAAGATCGACCAAGGGGAAGAGCAAGGTATCTGAGCTTATTGAGGTGCAATGAATGCAATGGAACAAGCCCTTGTTTAGAATATGTTCACACAACAAGAAACAAACATAATATGCACAATTCCAATTAGCAGACAGACATAGGACTAAGTGCGGCACTATGAGAAGAGCGGTAGGTATAGAGTAAAAAGTGCCTATAAATTGTTACAAAGTCAAGCATCAAAGTAACATAGTGCAAGGGATTGCATATAACAGGGAGGTTCTACAAACAATTTGGTCTTTAGAACTACCTATAAAAGTCAAAATCTATGCTTGGAGGGTGTATCATGATATTTTACTTGTTCTGTGCAATCTCCACAAAAAAAAAAAATTCCTATCGGTCCAATGTGCTTTCGATGTGGGCTTGAGGACGAAACCATGTTTCACGCCTTGAAATGTTACCCCACATAAAAAAAAACATGGAGTCAAATAGGTTTCCAATGGAAGGATAATATAGAGACAGGAACCAACATCAGAGAATGGTCTAAACAAGTGTGCTTATCAAATGATGCTGAGAAGATAAATTTGTTCATTGTGAGTCTATGGATGATCTAGGCAAATAGAACTGAGAAAGACACAGGGAAAATGGATGGCAGGCAGCTAAGACAGCCAGATTCATTAAGTAGTACATTTGAGAATATGGAGAAGCTTAAAGATTGCAAAAATCCCAGAGGGAGCCGCAAAACAGAGGTGGCAACCACTAACAGCAAGATTTGCAAATGTTACTTTTGATGGGCACCGGTAAAGGAAAGGAAACTGGTGGGATTGAAATGGTAATTAGAGGATCGAATGGTGCTGTTCATGGTGCTCTTGCCGGAAGGGTCACTAATGTGTCAAACCCTTATGTTACAAGGTCAAAGGCAGGGATTCAGGCTATAGAGTTTTCGCGACAGCTGTGTTTCAACAAAATCCATCTCGAAGGGGATTCGGCATCTGTAACTTCAAAATTTAAATCATGAAGACCCGTTAACACTGGGATCAATCATCGATGAAAGATGGACACTAAAGGCCATGTTTCAATAGCGCATTATCACTGACGTTAGGCGAGCTGGGAACAAAGTGGCAGACCATTTGGCAAAGAAGGGCTTGGTAGGGAAAAGGAAAGGGTCTGCATTGGAATGTGCCTTGAGATCATAATAAAAAAAAGGAGAAAAAAATAATTTGTAAAAATATAAATTATTTGTTTTAAATCATTAGAAATGAAGCTTTTATTTTTGCTTTATGTATAAAGAGTTTGAATTGAATGAATTTGTTGACGTCAAATACTATTTTGCATCATTTCTTACAAGTATGTATTATTCGTTCATGCTCATAACATAATTTTTGTATTTTTTATCCATTATCTACTCAAAAATAATTTGCAAGGTAAACTAACAATTCTAAATTGTTTTAAATTTTTTCTTGATACCTAATTAGAAACATCCCGATGCATATTACGCAGGTCTCACATAAATTATTTCACTACAAGAGATGGACTTATTACCGACAAACTTATTTTCAACAGAATTAATCTGTCAGAAAAAATCTAATTCCGTCAAAAATAATTTTAGCATATTACTATTTATGCTCACCAAACATGAACCAAAATTATGAGAATTTTCCAATGAATATTCTATTAAAAAAAGATATTTTTAATTAAAAATACCTTATATATTAGGTCTGTCAAAGAAAAGTATTTTTGATGAAATAGTCGGTCAAAAAACTACTTTTGACTAAAATTTTATTGAAAAATATTATAGACAAAATTGTTTTGATGTAATTCGCCATAGAAAACTAATTTGGTTTTTGGATAGAGTTTTCCAATCTCTAAATCAATCCGTCGAAAATAGTATTTCCAACAAAAAAATTCAATTGAAAATAAAATTTGCAATGAAATATTTGGTCCAATATTCTATTTGTGTGACACCTTGAGTTTCCAAAAAAATCCGTTGGAAATAGTACTCTTTTCCGGCGAAAAATGAATTAATGCGAGGAAAATCTCCTGCCCAAACTATTTTTGACAAAAACTTATGATTACTATACATTGAGTAATATAAATACTCATGAATCAAATTCAAGTTGGTTCTGTCAATATCTGCTCTTTTGATATATTTATTTAAACTTTTCAAACATAAATAGCAATTATTATTACGTAATTTACATATTTTAAAGTTCTGTTTTAGTTTGATCTTTTTGATGTTTCCAATACTTTGTAAAAGTAGAAATCGTTGGGTTTAAATCATTAGAAATTAAGCTTTTATTTTTGCGTTATGTATTAAAGTTTTGAACTGAATGAATTTGTTGGCATTAGATACTATTTTGCATCATTTCTTACAAGTATGTATTATTTGTTCAAACTCATAGCTTGTACATTCTTTTATCAAGTATCTACTCAAAAATAATTTTACCAAGTAAATGAATTTGTAATTGAAGGTAAACTAACAATTCTAAATTATTTATTTATTTATTTTTTTGCTAAGCCAAAGAGTTTTATTAAGCAATCAAAAGATTACAAGAAGACTAGCACAAAGCTAGAGCGTAAAGTTCAAGAACAAACTGCCAACACCCTCGTAATATAAATAGAAGAATCAAACACTAAAAGTTAACCTTTTAAAATTACACAAGACAGGAGGAAAAAAACACCAAGGTCCTACCCTAACTCTCACATTAACAAAAATAGGAGCATTAACTTCAAAAATAAATGATCATAACAAACACCAAGGTCTCGCTAGAAGTAACTCTAGAAACTTTCACATAAACAAATAATATGAGCATTAACTTCAAAAGAAGCCATTATATACCTCTTAGTTGTTGCTTTACTATTACTATTAGGCTACTTAGGCAGCCATGGCAAGAGAATCAGAATAACTATAGCAACACACAACAAGCCAACATGCCTCTAATACTAGGTAACTAGACAATCCATTGTTCCTTTGATCTTCATAGTCTCAATCTTGGAATACACCATGATTGCTAACGTAATCACATTATAGGCCTAAGAAGACTTCAGGAGCTCTAGCAAATTATCCAAAAAAAAAAAAAAAAAGAAATCACCCCTATCAATAAAATTTGAAGAATCCAACATCTCATCCAAAAAGTTGCTGAGACAATCTCCAAGTAAAGCAAATTAATCAAAAGGCAACACTCCTCCTACACCTACTTAAAAGCTTCAATGAAAATAAGTTGATATACTCGTTGAATTTTGAAACACAGATTTGTTGTATGAGAACAGATAAACAAAGATGTAATAGTTCAAATATACAAAAACCATACTACACTAAAAAAGATAAACACCTAAGAAGTCAAACTCCAATCAACCACCTAATCTTATGCACATTAAACCATCCAGACTCATTACTCAGTACTGCAAAAATCCAATCCCATACAAAGCCAATTCATAGATCATTTAAAACCAACCATCCAAGGCTGTCAACATTATGTAAACAAGCTCATCCATCCCAATATAACTCCACATAGAAGGCATCACCACCCAGGCTTGAATGTATAAGAATCTTAATTACTACCCGAAACACTAGTTTAACAAAATTAATCAGCCACCAAATAGATTAACGCTAAAACAATAACTCAACTTATGCTTCCATTACATCAATACCTCAACTATCACCTATACTTATAAGACCTAAACTAGATCAAAATCCTAAACTGACAAGTTATATATCCTTGGATTTCGATGATCACCCCAACCAAATCAACATCTACTGTGATCAAAACCATAACCCATACCTTCATGAAAACCTAAAATACTTTCTAAATCACCAAAATAAAACTAAATAAGCGGAAGAACACTAAACTCATAAGCTACAACTACTGCTTCTCTCCCAATTCTATGATTCTTTCAATAATTATACTATCCTCACAACTTGCTTCACAACCTAAAAGTTTGCCTAATTTCCAAGTAGCCCTCACATTTTCTTTAATGATTTTCTTTAAATCCTGAAATCACCTTCTGACAAGGAACTATCAGTACTTCTCTTCTCATAACTATTTGAAGCTCGCCCTTTTTTCTTGCAAACTTTTCTTTTTCTCCTAAAGTCTTTTTGTTAAAGTTTGGAAAACCATTCATCCTTAATATCTTCAAGATCTTTAACCTTCTTTCAATGATATTTTTTTACTAGAACTAAGTAAAGAATGAAATTAAGATACTTTATCCTCTGGAGAGTTAACTAGGAATAATCTAGAGTCATAGGGTTCATCCATCTTAATCCTTAATCCCTCCTTATTTCATAGGCCTAACTCCCTCTCGTACTTCAATAGAAATACCATTGGGCCTAAAACCGACATCGTTGCTTGCTACTAGAAGCCCATTCAAAACAAAATGATTCCTTGCATCACTAACAGAACTTGGTTTAACAGGGTAACATTCCTTTGAACCTGACAAAGATACCATAACCATATTTCCTTTACAATAATCATTATTAAAAACCCTATCTTGATATCTCTGTTGCATAATGTTTTTGAACCAAATTTTCATCCATTCCAACAAGCTTAACCACCAAACAATTAATGGGCAACCCTAACGACTCCTTATGATTTACAGCCTTTCCATTGTTAGACATTAGAAAGCTTTCCTAAAACGATTCCAAGCCGTTCTTTTTATAGCGTTCCACTGGACTAAAGATAGCTTCATCTCTACATTTATAATCTAATGAAAAAGAACCTAAATATAATTTGAGTCATACACATGAATAAGGAACTCTTTATCACCACATTTAACCCTGATCATTTCATTAATTTTTTCAAATTGCCTAGTTTTAATAAACAATGTCCCTTTACTAAGATCTAACCATTTCAATGTTCTTGTATCCGACTCAATAAAAGACCCCAGATATTCATGATATTTTTAGAAGTGCATTGACACTAGGCTTGAAAAAGAATCCTATAACAGGGGATCTAATCATTTTTAACCCTAAAATCAAAATTTTCATACCAAGGTTGGATATCAGACAGCCACTGATGAAGCCAAGCCCATTCATTCTTTTTGTACTAATTCAATGTAATGGAATCTTTAAATTCTATAAAAAAAATCCATTAGCAAAATTTTTGATTGAAACATCAAGGATACTTAACTAGTGAAAATTCTCAAGGAGCTAACCTTTATCATCAGTACCTTTAGCTTTATTAATAATACTTTTTTCCAAAAAATACAACACTTCATTATCTATAAAAGCATTATAGAATTTTCCTTCCAACTCATGATTTGAGGAAAGTGTCACAGGCTCAGACTTTAGTCTAGCAAACCACATGACCTTAGGCTTAGGATATGCTTCCTTGTATGTCTAAGTTAGCCTATAAACACTCAAAAGAAGAATCTAAATTCCCTAAAGGTGCTGAAGCTAAAAGCTTAAAAGATAAAAGCAGAAAAGAAGAACACATAGAGAATATAGAGGAATGTTTAAATGTATTTCTCAAGTATTTGATGATACAAATGAGGCTGAGGAAGCTTTTATTTATAGTTGAATTCTCCATACATCAATGGCTCAGATTAAATCTAATTGACGTTAGGATTTACACTTATCTATAAAATCTAGAATCTCAGATGAATTTAAACTTTAATAACTTTACCTCTATCTAATTTTAAATAAGTTGGAGTAATTGTTTTTAACTGTATCTCAAAGCTTCTAAAAATTGGGCCATCTAGAACTCTCAAAAGATTGGGCTTATTTTGGTCGGCTAATTTGTTCCATGTAACTTGTGTCTTTGGGCCTGGGCTGATTAGTGTAACCCGTGACATTCTCCACCACTTGTTCTTGCGACCTCGTCACGTCCTTCAAATGAAACTGGTCAATCTTATCTTAGAACTACCACAATACCTCGGCTGGTTCCCAACTTGCCTTGCTATTGGGAAGTCTTTTGCACCAAACAAAGTACTCATGCCTTGGCTTGTGACTTTTCTGCTATACCACTCAATCTGCAAGAATGCATTATACATTTTTATCATAAAAGGCTTTCACTCCTACCGGTACGCTCTATGGCTTACCTTGATTTGGATCCTTTTGATCCTCATGGAATGATTTGAGCATTCTGACATGAAAAATGGGGTGTACCTTAAGCTTTAACAATAACTTAAGTTTGTAGGCCATCTTGCCTATCTGTTTTAGAACTCTAAAAGGGCCTTCGTATCTCTACACAAGCCATTTTTGCATGCCTGGGTTGTGTAGCACCAAGTCTAGTTTGATAAGGACTAAGTCTCCAACCTAAAACTCTACATCCCTTCGTTTTTTATTTGCCCATTTCTTGGTGCACTTTCTTGCCTTGTGTAGACAAGCCCTGGCAAATCAGTTTGCTCTTGCCAAGCCTTAGTAAACTTGTAAGCTACTAGATTCGATCTCGTATAGCCTGCTACAATAGCACTAGGTGTGAGCGGCTGTTGCCCTGTTGCGATCTCGTACAGACTCTTGTTTGTGGCCTCGCTCTGCTGTAAGTTGTAAGAAAACTGGGCTACATCCAATAACTTTGGCCAATCACACTGTGTGGCACTCACATAATGCCAAAGATATGCTTCTAGTAAGGCATTCACTCTCTTAGCCTGCCCATCTGTTTGGCGATGAAAACTGGTGGAGAAGTTTAAGTCTGACCCTAATAACTTAAATAATTCTGTCCAGAACGGTCTTATAAATCATCCGTCCTTATCATTAACTATGGTTTACGGTACTCCTTAATACTTTACCATATTTTGCAAGAGCAATCATGTTGCTTCCTCTACAGGGCACTCTTTGGTTGCTGGAATAAAAGTTTCATACTTGGAAAATCTATCCACCACAACCATAATGCTTCCAACCCAATCCACCTTAGGCAGTCCAACTATGAAATCTATGGAGACACTCTCCTATGGCCGTTCCGATATGAATAATGGATGTAATAGTCTGGCTAGTGTTTTCTACTTAACCTTGTCTTGTTGGCACACAAGGCAAGTTTTCACATATGCCTCTACATCATTGCCCATGCGTGTCCAATAGTAATGGTCCTCCAAGAGTGCTAAGGTATGATGCATACTAGGATAACTAGCCTATCTCAAATCATGGCACTCCTTCATGATCTCCTTGCGCAACTTCCTATACTGAGGCACATAAAGGCGGTGTCCTTCAGTGTAGAGTAAATTTCCCTCAACCTAAAACTGTCTAGTCTTTCTTTCTTTGGCATTCTCCAAAAAGGTTTCGGTGTGGGATCATGGGATAACCCTTCTTTGATGTGCTCCAATAATGAACTCTCAGGGTGACTAATGGCTGTAAGATCTACCTTTCAACTCAGCGCATCAGCCACGACGTTAGCTTTCTTTAGCTTATACTCTATGGTGAAATCAAACTCTGTCAGGAAAACCTATCAATGTACCTGTTTAGGGGATAACTTTTTCTGAGTTAAAAATAACTATTTGCAACATTATCTGTGAAGACAACAAACTTGGACCCCAACAGGTAATATCTCTATACATGCAATCAATGCACCACTTCGATCATCTCTTTTTCTTGGACCTTATAACTCCTTTCAATTTCATTAAGCTTTGGACTTTTAAATACCACAGGATGTCCATTTTGCATTAACACTCCTCAAATCGCAAAGTTTGATGCATCTGAATGAACCTTATATGATTTAGTATGATCTGATAAGGCAAGTATGGGCTCTTCCGTTATCACACACTTCAACTGATCAAAGGCATGTTAGCATTCAAGGCTCCAATCCCACATTTTTCCCTTCTTAAGTAAGTTTGTCAATAGCATGGTGATGCTAGAGTAGCCTTTGACAACACGTCTATAGTAGTTTGCTAACCCAAGGAATGACTGCAACTCTGTTACCTTGGTTGGTGGCTCCCATCAAATATGGCTTGAACCTTGCTTCCATCCATTCGGACTTGGCCTCCTCCCACAATGTGGCCTACGAATGACACCTCCTACTAGGCAAATGAACACTTTTCCCATTTCATATAAAGCTCATGCTCTCACAAGACTTGAAACACCTTTCTCAAGTGCCCCACGTGCTCCTCAAGTGACTTACTATAAATTACAATGTTGTCAAGGTAAACAACCATAAAACGATCTAGAAAAGGTTGAAGTACCTTGTTCATTAGAGTGCAAAAGGTCACTAGAGCATTGGTCAAACCAAAAGGATTCACTAAAAACTCGTATGAGCTGTAGCGTGTCACACATGCTATCTTTGGCTTATCTCCCTTAGCTATTCTCACTTGATAGTTCCCCGATCATAAGTCAAGCTTGGTGAACCATCTTGCCTCTTCAAGCTGATCAAACAATTCTGCGGTAAGTGGGATTAGGTACTTGTTTTTCATAGTGAGCTTGTTGAGTGCCCGATAGTCTATGCATAACCTCAAAAACCCATCATGCTTTCGCTGAAGCAAAATTGGTCCACCAAATAGGGCTTTGGAATCTCTAATGAACCCAGCATCTAAAAGCTCCTTTAACTATCTTCGTGACTCCTCTAACTCTGGTGGTGACATTCGATATAGGGCCTTAGCTGGTGGTTCAGTATTAGGCACCAGCTCAATCTTATGATCCACTTTTCTCTTGGGTGGTAGCCTCTTTGGTAACTCTACAGGCTATTACATCTTCAAAAGATTGTAGCACTTCTAGCACCTTTAAAGGAGTCTTGTCCCTAGGTTTCTAAGGCTTATCAAATTTTAAAGCTGTAAGTAGGTGACTTCTTTTCTACGCACTCCTTTGGCAAGCTGGATTACAGATAGCATCTTGGCTTTGGCACCCATCTCTCGATTCACCAGCATAATGCATTGATAATAGGCATCCAAGATACATATGCAATCGGCAAATGGTACAAGGTGAGAATTAATTCAGTCAAGAAAATTCAAGCCAACCACACAGTCATAGTCGTTAAGTGGTATAAGATGGTTTCCTGGCCTTTCTAGTCTCCAAATTGTAAGTCTATTCTTTTTGCAACATCCATGGTTGGGACCTCTTTTGATTTGACTATCTTGATCCACCCAATTATCTTTTCAACTTTGAGATCAAGATTTTTGGCAACATCCTCGGATATGAACAAATCTGATGCCCCTATGTAAACTAAAGCACTTATTTTCCTGCCTGTAATAGAGACGTCCATGAACATCAGCCCTTTTTGTTTTTGACACCTCTTTGCCATGATAGAACTCATGATTGAGCCAAATTTCAAGGTTTCCTTTTTTGGCTCAACATCTTCCTTGTTGATAGAGGAAAGCTTAGTTTATTTTGGGCAATCTCGTATCCGTTGTGGACTATCACATAAGAAACATTTCACTAGCTCTTTGTCTTTCTTCTTATCCCGTGGCTTATTAAACTTTGGCTTCCCTGTTGGCGGTTTTTAATTATTATTTTTGGGCTTTTGGTCTTTGTCACCCCTACCATTGCCCTTGCCCTTAGGCTTAGAAGACTCAGACTTATCTGACTTATTTATGCCGAGCTCGATCAAGGATTTTGCTATAGTCATGATTTTGGTCAAGTCCTGGACACCTCTTTGCTGCAACTCTTACTTAGCCCAGGGTTTGAGTCCATCCAAGAATGAGAAGAATGCCTCTTTCTCCCCCAAATCTAAAATTTAGAGCATAAGTTTGCTAAACTCTCGAACATATTCTCGAATTATGCCTTATTGCATAAGCCATCGTAACTTTGCACGCGCCTTATCCTCAGCATACTTAGGATAGAACTATTGCCTAAACTCTGTTTGGAATACTTCCTAAGTTTCAATGGCAGTGCCCCTGCGCTTTTTATCATTGTTTCGACGATGCCACCATAAAAGAGCCACATCGGTAAAATACATGGAGGTAGTATTTACCTTAGTGGCGTCATCGTCGATGCCCATTGCTCAGAAGTATTGTTCTATCCCCTATAAAAAATTGTCCACATCTTTTGTAGATCTAGTTCCTTTGAACTTCTTTGGCTTGGGGATCTCCATCATGTGCCTAGGTGTCATGGCTAACATACTACCCCTAATAGCTGCTTTGCATGATGAGAGCTCCCCTATGAGCTCTTCTATTTTGTTTTTTCATAGCTTCCACCCACCATAACTTCGAGAGCATCATTATTCTAAGTGAAAATGTCTATCATCGAGTTGAGAGCACCTTCTATCTCCCCCTTAAGCTCTTTCGCTATGGAGTCTAGCTCTTTAATGCGGCTCTTCACAATTTCAAGGTTCTTTCGCATATTTCTAATGGCCACCTTGAGCTTGGCCACTCTGCCATCTATCGTTGATAGAACATCCCTTGAACTATTGGCCTTCCTTTCTTTCCTACAAGTCTCTAGGACCTTCTGTGTTTGGTTTTCTACTTGAGACACCATCTTTACTATCAGTACCTTCATAAACTTTTAGCTTTGATACCAATTGTCACAAGCTCAGACTTTAGCCTAGCAAACCGCGTGACCTTAAGCTTGGGATTTGCTTCCTTGTATGCCTAAGTCAGCCTATAAACACTCAAAAAGAGAATCTAAATTCCCCAAAGGTACTAAAGCTAAAAGCTTAAAGATAAAGGCAGAAAAGAAGAACATAAAGAGAATAGAGAAGAATGCTCAAATACATTTCTCAAGTGTATTTCCCAAGTGTTTAGTGATACAAATGAGGCTGGGGAGGCCTTTATTTAGAGTTGAATTCCTCATACATCAATAGCTTAGATTAAATCTAATGGACGGCTAGGATTTACACTTATCTATAAAATCTAGAATCCCAGATGAATTTAAACTTTAGTAACTTTATCTTTATCTAATTTTAAATAAGCTAAAGTAGTTGTTTTTAATTGTATCTCCAAGCTTCTAGAAATTGGGCTTTCTAGAACTCTCCAAAGATTAGGCTTATTTTAGCGAGCCAAGTTGTTCCATGTAACTTATTTCTTTGGGCCTGGGCTGATTAGTGCGGCCTGTGATAAAAATCTATCCTTGATATTTCCAACCAAGCCTTTCACCTTTATGCTATGATTATGAGTCACCATATCTTTGAATGATCGATGGCCTCTTGATGAACAAATAGGCAAAACTGTCTCAGTTATCTCCTTCCTCTTATCATTCAGATCTACCAAGACTGATTTAAACTTTTCATTGGTATAATTATTCATAGTAGATTTTCCTTTTTTTTCAATATGATTCTATACCATTGAATCTAGCAAGATTCACCCCAAGTTGGAAGTAAAAAATCCAAGTACCATTCAGATTCTTCATTGTTCTTCTAGCATCATCCAAGTAACTGAAATGGACGAAGCCAAATTTCTTACCCCAACTGCTTCTTTCTTTAAGGATGAACACATTTACCACTCTAGCTTTATTTAAAAAGATATTATGAAGCCATCTGCAATGCACTCTGGAGGGTATATTATTCATAATAGAGAAAATCACCATATTGACACTTACCTCTAGGGTATATTTTAAAATTTTTTATTGATACCTAATTAAAAATATCTCAATCCATATTACACATAAGTTATTTTACTACAAGAGAAGGTTTTATTATCGATTGACTAATTTTTGATAGAATTAGTATGTTGAAAAGAGTCTAATTCTATCAAAAATAATTTTAGAGCATCACTGTTTATGCTCACTAAACACGTGCCAAAATTATTTTCAACAAGATTGAAGAATTTTCTCATGAATATTCTATCATAAAAATAAATATCTTTTATTTTTAATTAATAATACCTCAAATTAGGTCTGTCAAAAAAAGTATTTATGATGAAATAATTGGTCGAAAAACTATTTTCGACTAAAATTTTATCAAAAAAATTTTTGGCGAAATTGTTTTTCTTAATAGAATTATCCTTTGTAAATTAGGTTTTTTGACAGAATTTTCGAGTCTCTGAATCAGTGCATCAAAAGTTATATTTTAAATGAAAAATTTGGTCAAAAATAGAATTTCTAATGAACACCTTGGATTTCAAAGAAAAATTCATTGGAAATAATAGTTCCTTTCGACAGAAAGTGAATTAATAAGAGGGAAATCTCATGCCCAAACTAGTTTAGACATAATTTTCTATAATAAATAGTTAAAATTTTGTCAAAAATAGTTTGGGTATAAATCCGTCACATTAATTCCCTCTCATTCTTGTGCATTCTTTCCTTCTAAAAACAAAAAATTTCTCTCTTTCTCTGGTTTTTCTCGACACTTCGAAACTGTTAAGATATTAGTTAGATAAAATTTTAAACATTTTATTATTATTTTACATGTTATGTTGTTTTTGAGTAATTTTTTTGTATTTTTACAAGTTTATGAATATATTTGCACGAGTTTAGTTTTCATCGATTCTCAGCGAAAATATAGGTGCATTACCTTTACAACTTGTTTTATTTTTAAGTAAAATAATAATTTATATAATGGGTTATATATAATAAATTAGAACTGTAAAATTATTTTGCATTATAATTAAACTTGTCCAGGGGTCGGAGCAGCCTACTCAGTAAGCCCAGCATGATTAGGCACAGGCCCATGCTTGCATTTTATTGTTTAGAACGGCCTAGCCTTAATAGTATTTTTAAATTAAAATAATATATTTTTAAAATTTTGTTATATAATATATACAAATATTAATATTATAAAATTTTTTTATATTTTTTAATGAGAATTATAGTGATTCGGGCCTGCATGTCGAGCCAAGCCAAATTTAAGTTTTGGCTTAGAATTCAAATTTTTTTCGCTTTTGGACACCTCTAGCTATAATTAATTACTATTGTATATATTATAATTGTTTAGTTAATATACATAATTTTTGATCTATTAGCTAAAAAATATTTGTTTGTAATTAAATAGTGTAATTTATTTAGTTTGCAGTTAAATTAATTATTTACTTAATAAAAGTGTACATCTTATAAATATTTAATATAATTATTTTAATAATTTGATATGTTTTGTCATCTTAAACTAAAGTTAACTACATACTTGATCTTTACACATATATGATAATCTAGTCCTCTCATATGTCAAATTCATTGGCTTCATTGCGAGTAAACTTGTCGAAGGGTCTGAAAGCCCATCTAACCCGATTAAACCTATGCCCAGACCCTTCTTTTCTTGTCCTCGGTTAACCTGAAATAGTATTTTTAAATTAAAATAATATATTCTTATTTAAATTTAATTATAAAATATATAAGTACTAATATAAAAATATTTTTAATTTTTTAATCGGATGAATAGTGTATTCAAAACTATGGGCCAAGCTAGGTGAAATTCGAGTTTGACTTTAGAATTCAAAATTTTTTCGAGTTATGACCCGACTTGTGGATTGCTCTAATCTCGAGATTGATATCCTAGTTCGATATCATTTGTTTTAATCATAAAAACATCACATAGAGAACAATTAATCATTGTAGACATCTCATTTTATCCAGGCCAGCTTCTAAGGCATTAAAGGTTATCACTCAAAGCATCATTAAATCTATTCAGACAAGCATGGATTAATACCCCATCATTCCAAGTAGAGCTAAGCTGTTCAGAAAGCCAAAGGTGCAAAAAATTCACATTTTTTCTTGTGTGTATTAATACATAGCCCTTATGTATGATACAAGGCCTCTGCATCATCAAAATTCAAAATTTCGCTGGTTTTATCGATACAAAAGGTAGTGTATCAATACATTTGCTCAATGTATCAATACTTTGCCAATTGTATCAATACAGGGTTATGTCATAGCTAAAATTTGATTTTTGGTCAAAATGTATTAATATATAAGTGATTGTATCAACACAATCTTTATTATATCGATATATTCTAAGTTTTCACTAGATGTATTGATACAATGAATATTGTATCGACACATCTTGCATATTTTGAGTGGTTCTTGGCATTTTTTAGCTTTTGTGCCATTAACCTAAAATTTTGATTTAGCCATGTTTTTGCACCAAAAATCATCCAAATTCATACCAGGCCTCAACATTGGACTTCAGATTAGGTTTAATTGAATGTTTAAGGCCTAAATAGCCATGGCATGGGACATTTTCTTGACTTAATTCATATTGGTAAGGGGTAATTTTGATCTTTCTCATCGCCTAGTTGCATAAAGTAGACCGGATCCACTATTTTTGTTGACCAAACTAATGGGATTTAATGGTAGTTAAGCATAGTACCTTGTCTTCATATGAAATCTATGCACCAAAGTTCCAAATTACCTTATCTTTTTGTATTTTGGCTCTATTATTCACACATCATTATATGGGAATGGTGGCTTCAGCTGAAAAAGACTCTTAGATTTAGGTTTTACACTCTCACATACATTCTTACATGCTTTCCTCAGCCATAAACATTCTATTCTCGTAGCTTCCCTAAGCAACCATAAAAAACCCTCCAAAAACCTCAATTTCACTCATCTCTTCTCTCAAAAACTCCCTCCATTAATAGTATAATATTTATGCTCATTCTTAGCCACTCTTTCTTGTTAATCTATAGAAAGAAAAAGGGAAGAAAGTGAGCAAGAAACTCGTTAGAAGCTTAGAGATTTTTTTGCTCAACAACAAAGGCAAGGTTTTGAAGCTGTTTGGTTTACTTCTTATTCTTTCTTTCTTTATTTTCTTTCATTTTCTTCATCATCCCATCTTAATGAATTATTTTTATGGAAGCCATGACCTTATTTTAGGATGTTCATGCATTTTGTGGCCTTGGTAGTGGTAGTGGTAGTGTTAAGGTTCTTGATGCTTTATTAATGTCTTGATAACGCTTTGTGATTACCATATTTTTGTGCTTTGTTTGTCTTAAAAATCATGTCTTTATGCTGTCATGAAATTTTTAGCACATGTTTATGTTATGAAAACATTTTTCCTCAATGCTTATATCATGCTTTATGTCTCCATGAACATATTTTGGTAAGTTCATGCATCATCCATATTTTTCTTGCATTCTTAACATGTTTGTTTTGATAAAAATGATGTCTTGTTAATGTTCTAGCATGTTTCTACCCTTTGACGTCATGTTTGGATGTTTTACTTGATTAAAAATGCTTGCTAGATGCTTTGTTTTTGTGTTAAAATTTGTTTTTTTAAAAACCCCATATTAACTCCATGTTACCTTTAATAAATGGAGATTAATATGGATTTAAGGTTTTCTATCAATTAGTCTTCCAATCTTATGGGGAAAATCAAAATCTTCATGTTTAGAGTTAAAATCAAATGAGGCCAAATATTTTGGTTTTCAAAACAAAATGTGTCTTTTAATTTTTCTCAAGTTGCTTGTGGCTTAATCGCACGTCTAGTCTCTTTTGCTTGTGACATGGGTAATGGGCTATTTCATCATCCTAGACTAGTGTGGGATTATGCAAATGAGTTTGTGAAGCTATTGTCACTGACTCCTCCCCTATTTTCATGGACATTATCATGTTTGTAAGTCGAGTCTAGTTTTAAGAAATGCAAAAACTAAAAGTTCCCCTATTTCAACATTGGCAGCATTTTAACCCTAACTTGAAAATCATTTTTGAACCCTAAACAATTTTTCTCGATTTTCTTAAAAATTTTTCTTTAAAAGGTATCAAATTACCTTTTCAATCGTATCTTGTTTTCACTTGGATCATTCTAGATGAATAAATTACGATTTTTGAAACCATGCTGTCTGGACCCCTGAAATCAATGATTAACGATTCCAAACGTGCTTAGAATGATTTTTCAAAGTTTGTTACACTCTTTCCCTTTCACATGCCATCAGTCCTAAATCAAACCTAAATTCAAAAATGATTTCCTCATATAAAGCAATTTTTTGAGATTTTTGGAATATTTTTATATTAATCCTTGTCAAGTTACATTTCCAAAGTACCTCACCTACCCTTGAGACCTTTGGATCAATCTAAAATAAAACCAGGAAGGCGAATAGTGTGAAATTATCCCCTGTTTTCAACATTAATCAAAATTAATTGATTTGTTTGAATTCTTTCTCCAACGTATTTGAATGCCTATAGGGGAGTTCGTCAACCCCCCTCAAGTGTAAAGGCATGTGTCAACCCTTTTGGCTTGGATCAACGTATGAGCATTTTTTAAATTTTATCATTTTTATTTTTATAAATTCTTACCCTTTTATATAAAAAATCATTGATTTTGTCAAAAAACCATAAAAAATGTTGTCTTTTAAAAATTGAAAATTTCTCTCTGCTGAGTTTCCTCGAATTTTTCAAAACCTAAACTCAATTTTTATGTCACAATCAACTAATGAATCCAAACACATCTAAAAAATTGTTAACTTAGTTATTTCTAAATAATTGAATGACAATTACAAGATACATCCCGCTCGACCTTTCTCTATTTTCTTTTGTGCGATTTATTTTACATAATATTATCTTATTTTTCCTATATCTTGCTAACTCGTTTCTATTTATGGTGTTCATTTTCCATTCTTATTTCCAAGTCATTTTCAAAAATCACAAAGGCGATGTTTCGTGTCAATGTCCCTCCAATGCTTTACACGAAATATCTGGCTTTCAAAAATTAAACTTGAAGATCATTTTTATCGAAAATATAAGATTAAAATTTTCATTAAAATTTAGATTTATTATTTTAAACAAATTCAAATTCACACATAAAAAGGGATTATATTAAAAATAGTGACAAGTTAAAGCTAAAGAAATCAAAAGCAATGTAAGACATGGCTAGATGGTATTGATTTAGGGTGTTTGGGGGTGTTAATCCTTTCTTATGCATAACTGACTCTTGAACCTAACCATCAAATCTCTAGACCATGTAGACCTTGGAATTGATTTTTAAGTTTCATAACTTGAAATATCGATTTCAATAGGCATCTGATCATGCCTAGCCCAAATGATCGATGGCGACTCCAAGTATTGGCCATTTTGTGGTGGTCACCTAAGACTAGTTAGATGAGCGATTCATCCGACTATTTCTTTCCCTAAATAAGAGTCATGAATATGTACTTTCCTACTCCTATCTCATCAAAAAGCAAGATTTTTGGTCAAAATGGCTCATCAAGTTATTTCTCTTATATATATTAAGTCATACACGCTTTTTGCTTTACGAGATGTCAAGGGCATGTTACGATAATAATTTAAAAAGAATCTACCATATAGTTAAATTGCACAATTTTTATTTATCCTAATTGGGTTTGAGCCATCCACACTCTCTATTGGAGACATCTAATTTTATCCGGGCCCTTTCCTTAGCAGTCTTAAAATATTCAAGTCAAAAAATTAGGTTATCATCCTGGTGGGGGTCGACCTCATCCAAGTGGACTGGGTGTTTTCAAGATCTATTTGATCATAGCAAATGGCCACTCGTGCACGTGATAGAAAAATTACCATTTTGAGGGTCATAGAGAACAAATCTCAAATAAAACAGACAAATATCAAGGAAATAAATTAGCTTTTAACATTATACTTGTGAAATTTTGAAATTTATTTTTGCATATGATGGTACGATCAAATTTTTCATTTTTAGGAAATTTTCAAGATTTTTTTATGAAATTTTAGGAGTTAGCTGTTGTATATATTTACTGATACCTGTGTAGTATTTATGCCGATACTTACCTCGAAAAATAAAAAATATTCAAGAAAAAAATTTTGTATTGGCATTTTATACCTTACGATGTCAAATTGTTAAATTTATTCGTTAATTTTGAATTTTCATAGTATCGCGAGTATCATGCTTGTTGAAACTTTTTTGGTAAAATTTGTTTCAGATCTAAGATTTTTATTTTTATTATCTTATAGATTAATATTTTGAATAATATGTTGAATTCAACTCATTTTTGAAAGTTTCAAAATTTTTCTCGATATTTGTTAAATTTGATTTTTCTTAACAAAAATTTGATTCTCATGAAGAAAACATGATTTTATTGATATGTTGAGTATTTTATCACGTGAATATGTTCATGTTAATATTATTTTCCTTAGTATTTCATGTGAATATTTCATAAAGTATGTTATATAATGATTTTTTAGGATTTTATATATGTTGATGTTGATTTGAGTTTGGTAGAAATTTTGATGTGTTTATTTTGTTATTTATGAAGTTATGTTAAAAAACTTGATCCTGGTTGTTGATGATGATCATGGCCTTTGATGAATTTTCATGCTTGTTGTAATAGTGCTTTTGGACTATTTTGTGATGTTTAAAACTGATAAGGACTAAAAATAATTTACCCAAAATTCTTAAAGGCATTGGACAAGTGTTTCAAAGCTTAGCCTAACCTTATATGGTTATTTTGTGAAGTTTTTTATTTTTAGGCCATTTTGTAATTATAGAAAATATAGAGACTAATTTGCATAAATTGGAAAATTTTTTTTAAGGCCATATAGTTTGGCTGAATGCTTCATAGATCTTTAAGAGTGTTTTTCATGCATTCTAAACTTGTTTAAACACTTATCATGCATTTTTAGCCTTTTAGGAAGCTTTTTGTAATTTTAGAAAGTTTAGAAACTTGTTTGCAAAAATTAAAAAAAAATTGTTCCAAGGCTAAAGGTGTTTGGCCAAATGCTTTTGATGATATTTGTTATGTTTTCCATGTTTATTTTGATGTGTTTGATATTCGATTTTGTGTTTTGTTTCATTTAGGGACCATTTACCAAAGTTAAAAAAATTAGGGACCTATTAGTAAGGCCTTGCATTTTAGAGTTAAAATGATCATTTCCCATATCAATTTACCCATTTAGGGTGATGAGATAAAGAGATATGTAGGAATAGGGGTACACTCAGCTTTTAAGTTAGGCTGGTAATGATTCGTATCCAGGCCATATTGCAACAACTTACACAAAGCCACTCTAAAGCTTTATTTGGATTCCATCTCACCCATGGTAAGATGGAATTTGAGGGATATATACCCTTGGATTGGATTTGTATTCCATTTGAAACAAAAATGGTGCAACATAGTAGAGTACCTCTATCGTGTTGGTTCCTTAAAATATCATTGGGGCTATATGCTCTAGTGAATAAAAGGCCCTCTAGTAGGGGGCCTCTTTCCTATAAATCTAATAGTTAGAGAATAAATCTAATAACTTATTAATAGTTACATTAATAAATACAAGGAAGAAAGAGTAGTTCCAAGGCATGAAAAGCTACAAACAACATGTCACGTCATGGATGGAAGTAAAAGGGATGAATGGTAGAAGAGCTTAAGAAGAGTTGCAAATACAAGGGATGAATGCAGGAGGTTTTTGGGGTGGGGCCATAGGGGGTTGAAATTTGAAGGTGGGAAAGGAAATCTTCTAAAATTTTATGCTTTAGTTTTTTTTACTTTAATGAAGGAAATGACACAGGATGATTGAATTCATCTTCTAAGTTGGATGCAAATGTGATACACCATTAGAACAAGTTTGTTTTGGTTCTCAGGAAAATGTCGGGGAAATTTCATATTTTCATCATGGGAATTAGGGATAATTAAATATGTATTTTTGAAAATCTAACTAATAAGTAAAATAAGCATGAATATTAATTATTCATTATTGGAATTCTCCACTATAAATTAGACCACTGCATTATAAATTGGATCACAAATTCTTTTATTTTAAAAGATGACTACATCGTGGCACACCCAACATATAGGTGGTTGAGAAAACAAGTAAAAAAATTGTTCTAAAAAAATATTATTGGTGACTAGTTTTTTTTAAATAAGTAAAAGACATATTTATCTTTAAGTTTATATTGTTTTAAATATTTTTCAAAAGTTTTTAAGTAATTTTCATAATTGAGTTAGTGTCAAATTAACTCGTGACACCAACTCAGTCACTTTTTTTATATTAGTATAGATATAATATCATAAATATATTTTATTTTATATAATAATATAATAAATATATTTCTATTAATAAATATGAAAAATAAATAGTTACATGAATAATAAAAAATAAATAAAAATATTATTTTATATATTTTTATTAATTTTTGTTAGACCTTTTATTGGTGAAAGAAATGAAGAGAAGGTGATTTGATTTCTCAAAACACTGACAAATTAAAACTTTGATAAATAAAATTGAGAAATCTAAACAATAAGCTTTAGAGTTTAAGTTAGTGACTAATGGAAGCAATTAAAGAGGTAAGGAAAGAGAAGCAAACTCAAGCATTTAGAGAGGCTCGGCCTCAATTGCCTACATCATCTACCTCGACTTTACTTGCCTTGAATTTCTCCAATTCACTAACTTGAATTATCTATCTTTCTAGGATAACGTATAACCTCTACACATCTTACCTTTCTAGGCTAAGATAGAACCTCTACCCCTTATCTTTTATGGCTAAGATATAACCCTTTTCTATTTTTCAAAGGTTAAGTAAAAACCTTATCTACTTTTCAATGGCTAAATGGAAACCTCCCCTTTTACAAGGGTTTAAGTGTAAACAAATAAAACCTCTAAAGGCTAGGTGTTTACAAGAATTTTGGCTCAAAGAAAATATGCATCTAAAGATACAAAATGAAGAGTACAAAGATAAGAAGAATTAATCTTATGCAAAAATGAACTACTTAGCAAAAAGGATGAAAAAGATGAAAGGTATGACTCTAAACACAATCTCTTAGTTCATCTTCTTAGAGGTGTTAGAGAGGCTTATTTATAGCCTTGATCATGAATATTGTCGCTGGGAATGTTTGGTGAAGAAATATAGCCATTGCAAACTTTATTAAATTGATTCCATTCATTCCTGCAATAACCTATTGATACATTTAGGTGTATATTGATACATTGCCTATTATCCATACAAAATTTTAACATTGGGAAAGCCATGATTTAATACAATTTTGAAGATGTACTAATACAATCCTTGATGTATCGATACATTATGCCATGTATTGATACGTTCGAGGGTTTCATAAAATTTTAGCTATTGCCAGGCATTGTATCGATGATACACCTAGTATATTGATGCATTCATATGAAAATCAACTTTAAGAGATGTTTCATGACTTTAAAACATGTAAAACTTATCTAAAAAATGTTTTTATATAAATTTGTGTATTAAGAACACATTTTTGAGTGCTTGTGTGCTTGAAGGAGTTAAAACAGATTCTAGTATTTTTCAAAGTGTTTACAAAATATTTCATGGAAAAATACTAATTTGAATATTTAAACATAAGCTGACTAAGCTTAAGTTTTAGCTATATCAAAAGCCAGATTAATTCAAAGCTAAAATAGATAATAATCTCCCCCTTTTTCATATGATAAAACTTAAGATTAATTTGCTTGTAAAACTCTTCCTTAATCATTGAAAGTTTTTTCAAAAAGACTTCCTTTTAATAAAAGCATTATGAAAAAGAACTTTGAAGATGCTATAGGAAGCTTTTGAAAAACTTGGCAATGGCATTTCTTTGTCATATTTGGCTATAAGAATATCAACACAAGATTTAAGGATTTCAATAATATAAATAATGTAAGCATATGTGAAAATTTTCTATTTGCTAGCATAGAAATATATAAATGAAGTACAACAAAACAAATTAACCCTTAATATAATTGACTCATACAAGAATGCCAGTTGTATATAATTGACTCATGCATGCCACCAAACTTAATGCTAACGGATAGGACTTCAATAGCATTACTTTAGCAATTACCTCAAACTTACCAAGCTTTCATGATATGCTTAATACGACTTTAAAGATCATACTTCCTAGTTGTTTGAGCATTCCTTGATGGTTTTGGCTTGATTTGAAGAGGTTGCATGCTTTGTTTGCTTCATTTTGTTATGCAAATGTTTCAAGAATAGCTTTATCTCCATGAACCTTTCAAAACTTAACAAAGAACTTAGGAAAAGATGAGCATTATAGGTACTAAGATTTTAATTGTTAAATAAAATTCAATAAGCTCATATTTTGTTAGAAATGAAAGATCTTCAATGAGCTTAATGATTTTTGAAATAAGTGATACTAATCATTAATAAATGAAAAACTTCAAGCATATTTGGTACCAATTGTTTTAATGCTAGAAAATATTTTCACTAAAGCATAAAAACAATGATGCATAGACAAACTTGTACTTTTAAGCATCATAAGGCAATAGGAGCACTAAATCATACAATTCATGCATTTGATTTGTGAAATACTCATATATGAATCAAATATAATGTTTAAACATGTGATAAGTTATGAAATGATGTTTATCAAGGTTTAGAAATCATAAAAATGAAGCATTTCAAGTGAAAACCCATTAAAGAGACTAGTTTTGCATTTAAGACCAAAAACAACACAAAATTGGACAACTAATTGTATCCATACAAAGGGTTTTTGTATCAATACACACAGTGATTTATTTATGCAAAGTTCATTGTATCAGTACGATTTGGGTTTTCTGGGTTTCTGTTCACTGTATCGATATAGGGCCCTAAGTATCGATACATGTCTTAAGTTTTTCGAAAAATGTTTAGAGAAATATGTAATTTGGCATTCCAAAACCCATGATTTGATATTCTGATGCAAACTTTCAATTTTAAAAATTTAAAACTCATATGAATAATAAAAATTTTGAAACAGTTTTGAAAATCAAGCTTGAATGAATTAGAGTATTTGGTCACATAAGTAAGGCAATATGCAGTTAAAGATCTTGAAATAAGAGATTTTAATTCAAACCACATGTGCACAAGTTTTAAAAGCATTTTTAGTATATACCAAACTTGTTTAAGCCATAAAATATAAGCAAACAACATGATCAAACATCTTAAGCATCATAAAGGAGAAAGTAAATATAAGCATCAAAGGATCTTAAAAAATTGCTAGGAGCATGTTTTATGGCATAAAATCATATATGCAAGCTGTATGTGCTCCCCCTAAGGATATGCATATAATTTGTTCATCCAATAAAGATTGCTTAATCCTCAAGAACATGAAAACATTGAAATCAACTTTTATAAAATCATGCTTGAGTTTATGCTTCATATTCATAAATCAACTAAACATGTCACTATTAAGCATTGAAATATCAAATGCATATCAATTAGGCTCATAATCACTCAAGATACAAAAAATGAATTTTCATTAAAATCATTTTGCATCAAAACAATAATTTATAAAAAAATTTTCAATAAAGCATCAATAATTAAACATGGATAGGCAGCTACCGCAAAATAGCCTAGATACAAATCGTGACTAACCTGACTTAAAAGGTAGGTGTACTTTTATTCCTATATATATCATCATTTTTTATTTTTTAGGGGCCATATCATTATTATTTTTTTTTCTTGTTATTTTTTTTGTGTTTAGGGATTGAGTTGTCGAGATGAATCGCGCAGTCTACTTAATCCTAAATAGTCATTACAAAATGACTATTTATTTTTCTTGGAGTCACTATTAATCTATTTTGGCTAGGTAAGATTGGTCACCTCTTGGAGTTAGTATTTCTAGGGTGATGAAACCCTTAAAAGAACTCTAAGATCTATGACAATACCAGAAATCATATAAAAAGGTCTGAGAGTTGGTTACAATCACAAGTAAGGATCAATTTGTCTTATGATCTCTGACAATCGGTACCCTATTAATTATGTGTTAAATTGAATTTTGATATTTATCTCACTTCAATATCCAGTATTTAATTATAATTCCATTTTCCATAATAAAATTTTATGAAACAAATTCTTTATTTCATATGAGAAAATTGAGTTTTTAATATTTTTAAAAGTTAAAATATCTTTTATACCCCACTTGAGGATTGGGGGAATGCGAAATGTTATATTATTTTCTCTTGCACCCTTCTAGAAAATCGGTGGAATACAAAAGGTTTGAAAAATCAAAAATCTTTTGTGCTTTACTGAAAAGCTGGAGGACTACAAAAGGTTTTATTTTTTCAAAATTCAAAAAATTTTGATTTTTTTAAAAAGGATATGTCGTTATTAAAATAATTCATAGAATCCTTTCATATGCTGAAAGAAACTTCACGTATTATTTTAATTTGGAGACATTACCTTAATTTTAAAAAATTTTCAATTTTATAAAAAAATAGTAACATTTGTCCTAAGACTTGGTTTTGACTGTATGTACAAAAATAGATTTAAAAGATGTAAACATGGTCCAAAATGTCCCTTAAAGTATACCTTCAATATAGCAGTATTCTGGTGACCTTAAAGGACTTAGTTTCTAATTCAGAATTACTAAAAATGCCTTAAGGTATACCTTTGACATTAAAGTATCTCAGTAACCACAAAGGATTCAATGTTATCATAAATGAATGAACCTATTCCTACTATGCACCTTCGACATATAAGTATCCTAATGATCAAATAAGACTTGGTTCTAAGGTTAATTACTAAAATACCCCTAAGGTGTACTTTCGACACAAAAGTTTCCTGGTATCCTAAAGGACTTGATAACTTTAAAAAAAGATGAACCTATCCCTATTATGCACCTTCAACATAGAGTACCTTGGTGATCATAAAGGACTTGATTTAGAGCAAATTGCTAAAATACCTTTAAAGTGCAACTTTGACATAGAAGTATTCTGATACCTTAAAGCAGTAAAAAATGATATGAAATGACAATTATACCTTCTGTGGGTAACTTAGACATCAAAATTGACCTGCAATGCAAAAGTTACTAGTAGGTCCCTATGTTTTTCACAATTGCATATTAGACCTAAAATGGCTAAAAATGCTAGAAATGTTCCTAAATGACCAAAATACCCTAGATGGGTAATTAGATATTAGAAATGACTATTCTAACCTTACAAATGCAAGGTTTTCATAATGAACTCTAGAGTTTTCTAACATTACAATTTAGTCCTTGTATGAAATAAATATCACAAAACAACATTAAGTGCATGAAAACTAACATGGAAGTTATGCCAAATATTATCACAAGCATTCGGCCAAACACCTTTGGCTTTGGAATAATTTTTCTACCTTATTGTAAACAAGTCTTTAGACTTTCAAAAATTACAAAAAGGTCCTTAATAGATTAAAAATATACGAAATGCATTCAAACATACTGGAAATAAGTGAAAGATACCCCTAAAGGTCTGCAAGTGATTTGACCAAGCTATATGGCCTTAGAAAAAAATTTTGCGAGTTTTGTAAGTTACTCCCTACATGATTTAAAATATAAAATCAAACATTAAATACCTCAAAATCAACATGGAAAACATACCAAAAGTCACATGAAATATTCGGTCAACTACCTTTAGTCTTGGAACAATATTTTTCAAAATTTACAATTAAGTCCTTAAATTTTACAAATTTACAAAAAAGCCCCAAAATGGTTGAAAATGCATGAAAGACATTCAAACATGTCTAAATGCTTGAAAAGCACTCCTAGATGTATCAACATCAATTCGACCAAGCTTAGATGGCCATGGAATTTTTTTTTGCAATTTAGTCCTCGCATTTTCCATCATTACAAAATAAACTAAAAAAATAAACACCACAAAATCTTCCAAATTGGGTTCTAAGGCCTCCAAAATTTTGAAAAAATTATTTTTAAGCCCATACAAGTTTCAAATATTATAAAATAATCTAAAACATTATAAAATCGAACATACAAAATTATCGAAGGACCATGGGGAGTTTTGGCTAACTTGTATTTCATCGAAAAGTAATTTTTTCCATTGCATATTTTCATGAATATTAATAAACATGCTTGTTATAATTTTTACCAAGGATAAATGTGTATAAAATCATAAAAATAATGAACACGTCAACATAAATCTAAATGAAAATATTAAGAAAAATAACACAAACATATATATACATGAAAATAACATTAATTTTATCAGCAAACACAAATACTCTAGATGAAAATCAACTTATAAGTAATAAAAATTAACTATGACAATAAAATCAAGAAACTTTGATCATAGTTTTCATACTTGGCCTTTCAGTATGGATCAAAATCCATGAGCTCAGATAGTCACAAAGCTCACTAAAAGTAGGAAATATAATAGAAAATAATGAGTATGACCAAACATGACAATGAAACTACTTTTAAAGTCTAGAAAACATAAAAATTCTTGAGGAATTTTGCTATTTCTTTTTTTTTTTTTTTTTGCATGGAAGCCATTAGGCTTTCTTGAAACATCTTCCCTTTTATTTTAAAAGGGAAGGTTTAGCCAAGGGCTCTAGAAAAGTCCCTTGGCTGAATTTGGCATTCAATTTTTTCTTTTTTTATTTACTTATTTATAGGTATTTTGATCATATTTAATTAATTAATATATTTTTGTCATTTTTTCAAGCTCATCATACATGAGCCAGCAAGAGAATTCTAGACTATGCTGAGTCACGAGATGAGATAAGAATTAGTTAGGATTACACTAAACTAGTTAGAGAAAAATTCAAACTAACTAAATTGATTCTCATCCAATTCCAAAATTAAAATAAATGTATTCAAAAATTAAAAAAAGAATAAAATTGTATATATAAATTAATTAGAAATTTTATGAAAATATAAATTAGAAGATTTAAACTGTAATAAATTAAAAATTATGTATTTAAAAAATAAAACTTCATGTAATAAATTTAATTATGAATTTAATCACTTGAGTGGCCTAGTTAAATATTCATATGAAAATTTTGGCCTAAAAGAATAAAAATAATTTTTTGGAGAGAGAAAAAGTTAATGCCTTGTTATAAAATTAAAATGCGCCTAACTAGGCCTTGTTGGACATGAAATAGGTTTGCTAGAATAATTAAGAAATGGGCTTGGCAATGTTATTAGGCTCATTGAGAAATTATTAGGCTTGTTGGGCCTATTTGTAAAATTTAAAAGTTTTAGGCCTATTAAAGAAATTTTGCCCTAAATAAAATTAAAAAAAATAATAAAATTTTCTTATAAAAATTTCAAGTATTGAATTATACAAGAAAATTTTTAAGAAGTCTTATGTGCAAGAAAAAGAAAATTAAAAATATCAAACTCGTAAAATTTAATGAGAAAAACCTTTATGGGAGAAAATTGTTATTTAGAAAAAAATGCAAAACTTATAATATAAATAGAATTTTCAAAAGCTATTTTAATATGAATTGAATGAAAATATTTAAAGAATTTTGAAAATTATAAACTCAAAAGAATCCTACCGAAGAAATTTACAAAGTAGAAAACTTTGTATTCAGGAAATAAAAAAATTCCAAAGATAAATCCAACTTTGGAAAAATGAGCTAAATTTAATGTGTTGCTCAAAAAATTAGTTGATGAAAATAATAAAGATAAAAAATTAAATTTTGGAACGAGTTTTACCAAAGAAATTCACAACAGAAACTCATGGTACACTGAAAAATTCAAAATTAGTTGATAAATTTGTCAATTTGACACTTCATGGTACAAAATGCAAGTACAAATTTTTTCTTGAATATTTTTTATTTTTTGAGTGCATGTCTGACATAAATACTACATAACTATCAGTAAAAATATACAACAATCAACTTTTCAAATTTTATGAAAAAATCTCAAAATATTCCTAAAAATAGGAAATTTGACCGTGATATCATTTACAAAAATGGATTTCCAAAATTTTGGTAGGAAAATATTCAAGAACAATTTTCTCTTAAATATTTATCCTTTTTATCTGAGATTTATTATATATAGCCATTAAAATTACATTTTTTCCTTCCCAAGCATATGTGGCCATTCAGGTATGACTAAATATGTTTTGAAAACACCCAACTTGCCTAGAATAGATTGACCTTTGCTAGACCGGCCACTAAGTTTTCAATCTTGGATATTTAGAACTATCAGAAAAAAAGCTCAGACGAAATTAAGCAACTACCCTTTTTGGCTATTGCTGAGAATCAAGAATAGTGCAAAAGCCCAAATGGACACAAAGTCATCCAAGTAGTCAAATCTTTTAAGAAATAAACTAAATTAAATTGAATATATACATTAAAACAAAATAAAATAACTAAGGTTGAAACCTAGGTTAGGATGATGACTAGAGTAGAGCCTAAGTTTAAAGAGTTGATTAGGACGAAACCATAATAGCCAACTAAGGTGACCAAGATGAAACCAAAGTATAAAGGGATTGATTAGGGTATACATAATAATCAATTAAGGGTGACTAGGGTGAAACCTAGGGCTGATGGGTTGACTAAGGTGGAACCTAATAGTCAACTAATCTAAAGGATTGACTGGGATAAAACCTACAAGTCAACAATTTAAAGGGATTGATTGGTATGAAACTGTATAAGTCAAGTCTAAAAGGTTGATCAGGATGAAACCATACGAGTTAACAAGTCTGAAGGGTTAACTGGGGCTAAAAACTACAAGTTGACAAGTCTAAATGGGTGATTGGGATAAAACCATATGAGTCAACAAGTCTAATAGGTTGACCAAGATGAAACCATACAAGTTAACAAGCCTAAGGGGTTGACCAGGACAAAATCATATGAGTCAACAAGTAAAAAAGGTTAACTGAGAAGAAACCATACAAGTTGACAAGTAAAAGAGGTTGATGGGGGCAAAACCATACAAGTCAACAAGTTTAAGAGGTTGACCAAGATGAAACCATTAGAGGTGGCAATTAGGTGGGTTTGGGTTAGGTCATTTTGGGTTTAGGTTTTTTCAGGTTTGGTCTATTCTATTTTAGGCCTATTCGAGTTTGGGTTCTTTTAGGTCTAGGCTTGTCCGAGTCTAAGCCTATTCAAGTTAGGGCCAATTCGAGCTCAGGTCTATTAGAGTTTGAGTTTTTTTTAGTTCGAGTTTAGGTTCGGGTCAGGTTCGAGTTCGAGTACGTTTTAATTTAAGCATAAATCACTATTCATAATATGAAAAAGTTATTTTTATATTAACATTTATATATTTTTAATTAAATTTAAATAAAAATATATTATTTTATTTAAAAAACACTGCTTTGTGTCAAGCTTGCTTGAAACTTAAAATCTGAAACCCAGGCTTCATCGTGCTAGGCCTATTAGGTTGGGCTGGCTGTTTGACCCTTGGGCAGGTCTAGTTGCTAGTCTAACATGTGATATTTTTTCATTTTTGATATAGTATTATCTATTATGGCTTCCATATTTTTTAATTTATCTTATTACTTTATTATACTATTATTAGACTTTAATAATCATTACTTGAAATGATAACAACAACAACAACAACAACAATAATAATAATAATAATAATAATAATAATAATAATAATAATTATTATTATTATTATTATTATTTAAAGAAGTGTTTAAAATTTTACTACTAACATATATAAACTCTCAATATTTTGAGTTTCACTAATTAAATTAAAGAAAATATGATAAATAGATGATATACTTTATTCACAATGCTTTCAAAGCATATAATATGATTTACTTTTTGATAAACTATTATTTTATCATACATAGACCTGCTTAAGGGTCAAGCTACCCACCCAGCCTAATTAGGTTTGGGCTCGGGTTCTCATATTTTTGTTTCAGACTAGCCTAGCCTAGCTTGAAACAATGATTTTAAATTAAAATAACATATATTTTATTTAAATTTAATTATAAAATATATAAATGTTAATAAAATTTTTTTAATATGATAAATAGTAATTTTGGCTTAAACGGGTGGGTCTGGGCATGTTGAATAAGGGCATGGGCTTAGGATTTTAAAAAAATTAGGGCCACGACACGACTAGGCCCATCAACAAGTTTAATCATATATAAAATATAAATTAAGTTTTTAATATTTAATTAAATTATTAAAAGAATATTAAAATAAAATTGATAATTAAAGTTCTTGTTTTATAAAAAATTATTTAATTATAATGTCATAACATTTATTTTTAGTATTAAATCCAGGTTCAGGCTCGGGTCAGGCTTGTGTTTTGGTTTTTTTAGGTTCAGGCCCTTTTAGGTTTAGGTTTTTTTGGGTTTGGGTTATTTCGAGTTAGGGTCATTTTGGGTTCGAGCTATTTCAGGTTCACATTTTCTGGATTCGGGCCATTGACTTTTTGGTCAAATTGGATTCAGTTCAGGTTTAGGCTCGAGTTTTTTTGGGTAAGTTTTTGGGTTTGGGTTGTTTTGCCATCTCTAGAAACCATAGGTCAACAAGTTTAAGAGGTTGATCGGGATGAAACCATAAGAGTAAACAAGTAAAATCTAGACGAACTGATAAGAGTCAATAAGTAAAAAAGGTTGGCCAGGATGAAACCATATGAGTCAACAAGTTTAAGAGGTTGACCAAGACAAAACCATACAAATCAACAAGTTTAAAAGGTTGACATGGACAAAACAATATAAGTCAACAGGTTAGAAGGGATTATGAGTCAACACGTAGAAAGGGTTGATCAGGACGAAACCATAAGAGTCAATAAGTAAAAGAGGTAGATCGAGACGAAATCATATAAGTCAACAAGTTTAAGAGGTTGACTGGGATGAAACATATGATTAACAAGTTTACGAGGTTAAAGGGGATAAAACCATACGAGTCAAAAAAAGTTGGCTAAGGCAGAACCTGAGTCAAAAAGGTTAACTAGGATAGAAACCATATAAGTCAACAAGTCTAAAAGATTAACCAAGATGAAACCATACGAGTCAACAAGCTTAAAAGGTTGACTGGGATGAAATCGTGCTAGTGAACAAGTTTAATAGGTTGACTAAGGTGAAATGATATAAGTTAATAAGTTTAAAAGGTTGACCAAGATGAGACCATACAAGTTAACAAGTCTAAAAGGTTGACTGGGATGAAGCCTTATGAGTCAACAAGTTTAAAAGGTTGATCAAAACAAAACTATGCAAGTCAACAAGTCTAAAAGGTTGATGGAGAGAAAACCATACAAGTCAACAAGTCTAAAGGATTAACCAGGACAAAACCATATGAGTTATGAGTCAAGAAGTCTAAAAGGTTAATCCAGATGAAACCACACAAGTCAACAAGTCTAAAGGGTTGATCAGAATGAAACCATATTAGTTAACAAGTCCAAAAGATTGACTGGGATAAAGCTATACGAGTCAACAAGTCTAAAGGCTTGATCGAGATGAAACCATACGAGTTAACAAGTTTAAAAAGTTGACAGAGACAAATCCATATGAGTCAATAAGTCTAAAAGATTGACCGAGACAAAACAATACTAGTCAATAAGTCCAAAGGCTTGACGAGGATGAAATCATATGGGTCAACAAGTCTAAAGGTTAGATTGAGATAAAACCATATGAGTCAACAAGTCTAAAAAATTGACTAAAACAAAATTATACGAATTAGTCTAAAGGGTTAATCAGGATGAAACCATATAAATCAACAAGTTTAAAGGGTTGATCAAGATAAAATCATACAAGCCAACAAGTCTAAAGGTTGACCAAGATGAAACCATACAAGTCAACAAGTCTAAAGGCTTGATCAAAATGAAATCGTACAAGTCAACAAGTGTAAAAAGTTGACCAAGATGAAACCATACGAATCAACAAGTCTAAAGGTTAACCAGGATGAAACCATACGAGTTAACAAGTCTAAAGGGTTGATTGGGATGAAACCATACGAGTTAACAAGTCCAAAAGGTTAAACAGGATGAAACCATACGAGTCAACTTGGGTAGAGACTATGTTTGATATTCGATTGATTTAAAGGGATACGAGACTTACCTTTTGATTTTAAAGAAGTTGACATGGTAAATGATTATCACTTTTCTCTAATATCTTACTTAGCTTTTAATATGCAAATCATTGAATGTAATGAATGCAAAATGTATATAATGCATTTTGATGATTATATTTTTTGATTTATAGGTTTTTTCATTATTTATATTGGATAATCTCTGATCCAACATATTAAAATAGAGGTATTTTAGAAAATGTAATAGATGTTTCTTTTTTCACTTGGTGAAGTAGGCCTCAGCCTCTACTGAGAGTCAAAGGCATTTTCAGAAAATTTATGGATGTCTCTTTTCTTTAGGCAAAGAGAGCCTATGCTTGAACTTGAAGTTGAATGCTTCTTCCTGTACTTAGAGTTGGAGGTTTAAATCATTAAAAGGCTATTTTATGTTTGCCTTATGAAATCATTCTCCTAACCTTGACTTCAGGAATGTAAGAATTGTTCTATTTTCCTGAAAAGTCATCAAATAACAAATTAATGTAGTTAGACAAGAATCATATTTTACCACTTGAAGCACATTTCTATTGAAATTATGAAAATTATTACAATTCATCTAAATTCCAAATTTATAAAACGAGATCACCTTCTCATTCTAACCTGCGAAAAAAACTACTTGATAAAAAATTATGAAAATTTCATAATAATTTTAACCATGAGTTTTCCAATATCAAAGATAATGGATATGCCTTCTTCATTTATTAAGATTTTCTTGTGATTGATGATCACCATTTGGGACATGATTAATTAAGAATGAAAAAATGGATTTAGAGGCACAAACGCGGTAGTACTACTAATAATTTGTCTTGAAGAAATTGGTATAAGAAAGTCAAAGTTTATCGAGACCAAGCTCAGATGGATGTTCCTTTCATGCGAGTTCCTTGAAAGGCAAACATTCAAGTTATAGCATCCTTTTAATCGTCAAATAAATAATCGAACAAGTGTTAAACTAATGCTAGTAAATGCCTAGTCTCAAGAGGTTAATTTGAAAGGTCTTTAGCAAGCATCAATTTCTAGGGTAAGGTACAAAAGTTCAAAAAAGTTATTTTGATAGGAATCAGTGTTTGGGCATTTGACTCAACCTTTTGCTGATATCATGAATTCTTTAAAGGTATGGGATCATTTTTGAATTAACATGGAAGATTTTTTTCTTTGGCAGCTACCTTTATCGATTTAAAAGCAATTCCAAAGCTTTTAAATTTATTTTAAACTTCCCTTTTTGGTTTTTCACCTTCGAACTTCATTTTTTAATTGATTACCCCATCACATTACTGAGGACTTAAAAATCATCCAAAAAGATAAATTTTAAAGACTTTTCTAGGAATAGCTTGACAACTCAAAAAGCTATGTTTAATCAAAAAGACTTTGTAGGTACGTAACATTGGCCATGGTTTACGGTTTAGAAAGAAAATGATAGATAGGCCCAAATCAAATGTTCAAGGGCGATTAAATCAAGGACCATTTCTCTTCAAAATGGTTCCTATTAGACATGTTTTCACTGTAAAAGAACTTGAAATTTGAACTTTTTTCATTTTTTTTTTTACTTTGAAAGAACTTGAAATTTGAACTTTTTTCATTCTTTATTTTAAAAGAACTTGAGAATTTAACTTTTTTCATTATTCAACATTCACATTGTGACAACTGTCTTGTTCTTCTTGTAACTTTAGAATGGAATTTGCCTCTTCTTATCTTTGAAGCTTTACTTCACTTGCCCCTTCAGTGTAGAAGGTGATCCTTAATTAGGATTTAAAGAAATAAAATAAATTATCAAACTCAAAGGGGACTGCAAAGGGAATAATATTCCATATCTGTGAAAGGATGGGAAAGAGGCCATTTTTTCTTTCAAACAAAGCTGTTTGAATTGGCAAGCATTTTACTAGGAAAAAGGATAATTTGTTTTTAAATCATTTTGAGTACCTTAATAACATGATGTTGCACTCAATTTTTAAAGGCTTAACGTATGCCCCTAAATTATCAGCTTCATGGCCACAATGAATCTTGGTTTTGGTGAGCCTTTAGGAAAAAAATAGAATTGGCATGGGAAAATCTTGAATTTTACATCTTATTTATTGAGCATTGGATTGAAAAGGCTTTACCCAAAAGAAAAGGTGTTTTTGGCTCATGTTTACTTTTATTTTTCCAAAATCAAGGATTTGGAGAAGTGTCATGAAAATTGTGGTAAAAGGTTATCTGAAGAAGAAAATCTTAGAGTTACTATCTTTATTTCAACGTATGTTGAACTCTCAGCATCTAAATTTTTAAGGAGTATAACATGTTTGTTTAACCTTTAAGGAATCCAAAATGGAACATTTGTGAAAAGTATATGATTGAAAGCCCAGGACAATCATATATAAAAGGAAATGAAGGATCCATTTGAGAGAGTTTAATCTAATGGTGATCATGATATTCTTATTACCCTAGATACTGGAAATTATTATTAACAAAATTCATGGTGCATGATAGAATACACACTATTTATAAACCCATGCTTATTTCAAAATTCACAATTTCTAAAAAGAAAGATATAAAATTTTAAAGTTAAGATGGAATCTACCCCTAGTTGGCATGCTACCATAAGGCTGATTACACTTATAATGATCATCTTTGATAAGCATTCATCAATTTTTAGAATTTCACGATGATCTACACTTTTGCTCTTTCTTTCAAGGAATCTTCCAAAGGGTTATACCTTTCCTTCTCATTAGATGTATGTTTTGACATGAACCTAAGCAATAGATTGGACCAAATGTTATTAAAAAAAAAAGTATGTTGGTTTCATGGACAGACAGATAAATTTTCCTTGGTATCATGGCCTTGAAGTATTTAGCAACTAGGGCAATTTTCATATCTGTGTCATAACTAATCACATGAATGGCCTGACGGCAATTGGATAAAAAAATAAATTCAAAAGCATCAAAAACCTTAAGATGAAAACCTGATAGAGAACAAACATTATACACCCTTTAGAGCAAAACAATTGAATGGAATGATAGAGAAGCCCAAAACTTAGAGTTTGTCACTATAAAACTTCTACAAGGTTTTAATTCTTCATAGCCAACCTCACCATGAAAAAGTTTTTCTAAGGGCTAAATTGTAGATAAGCCAGTGGAACATCAAGAGATTTATTGAACTTTAAATTTTCAAGCTTGGATATTCTAGAAGATGCTATTATTCATTGTCATCTCAACTGTGCCTTAAGCACAGCCATTGTATAAGACTTGATTCTTTACAAAATTCTTTAGCAGGGAAGATAAATCCAAAAGCTCACTGCATAGCAAAGAATCATCCAAGCAATTCATGTTGGAATTTATAGCAGCCTGTGATTCCCTGGCCAACCATTCGGATATTCCAAATTATCCTCACATTGAACAAAATGCATTGGTTGATGAACTCTTAAGATAAAAATGTTGCATCCCAACTCCTTATTTCTTTAATGTTGTCTTCATATATCATCGATTTCCTTAGTCAAGGCACAGTAGGAGTAATTGTTATAGGGATCTCTAAACTAGTGTGAATTATTAAGTGATCTGATCTTTCAATCATTAGGCTATTATTATTCTTATCAATTTGTTTCCATTGTTGATAGGAACTTTTGAAAACCACATATTCCCCAGCATGCTTTTTTCTTTAGCCCCTAGATGGTATTGATGCATCACCCAATTTCATTTTTCAAGTTTGAGCACCTTCTTCTAGCTTTTATATAGGACTATGGTTTTCTTCTAGCCCTTTCAAACTCCATTTTCTATGACAGTTTTGGTCTTTGCTGTCTTATGCCAATGAACATGTTTTGCACTAATGCTATTTTGATTTTGGATTTTGAGGTGCTTTCGCTTACCAGTAGCATAAGAATTAGTTGTTCGATGAAAAAAGTGGATACAAGTTCCATCCTTCATTACAGCTTCTGAGGTTGCTAAATAATGAAAAGTTAGGGATGAAGACATAGTTCGAATGAATTTTCTCGCTTTTTTAACTTTTAATAGTCCTGGTTCTCATTTGCTATGGCTTATTGGAATCTATTGATATAATCATTTTCTCATCTCACATATGCTACTTATTACCCTTTGGTGAGTTTTAAGGTTAGTATGAGTATTTATTATGAGACTAGCTCCCAAATATTGACTATTGAGGGGGCTACTTTTTAGCTTATACTCCCTCAAAGTTCCTAGCAAAAGTATTGGTATGGTACGGGACTATTTGCAAATTCCTTTGATCAAGGCTTTGCTTTTATGGATATCTTTCCCCTATACTCCTTTTCTCTTTTTACTTCATTAAATGCTGAGTATTTGGAGGCTCCTATTTTTCTTCATTGTTTTGGACTCATTTGCACTTGTCTTGTCGAGTAATGTCTCATTTTTCTATCTTGTAGTTCCATATTGTTCCACCTTAAATGGAAATATTAACTTAAATTAGTTTGCGTGAATATGCATGTTCTTATTAACATTAATCTTTATTATTATCCTTGTATGATTGTAAATTACTGGAAAATCTATATATGGAATGTATGGATAAATGAATAAATGTATGATTGAAATAATGCATAACGCAATATTCAATGGCATGAATTAGAAGCTAAGTTATTGGTTAATTATCAAGCATGGATTATTGTAGAAGTAAGAATCGTAAGAATTTAAGTCATGATTCAACACCATTGTTTCACAAACCAAAATTCTCCAATTTATCCATTTTACAAAACCATATTTACAAGATTCAAAAGAAAAGTAGCCAGAAAGGATTACTTTTGCAAGTACTTCACTTTCCTAACTATGTTAGTGCTTCTAAGAGATTTTTCCAAACCTTAATCATTCATTTTATCCCTTTTTTCATTTCATTCATTTTTTAAAACTATATTTACAAAACCCAACAAGTTATCCATAACATTGTTTCCAGGACCACTTCATTGCTCTTCAACATTCTAATATTCCATTTAATGCAATGGAAGTTTAGCACTTTGGTTTAACCTGAATTACCTCATCATCAAGTATATCTTGAATGTTTCTCTTGAACTTAACACATTCGTCTATAGAGTGTCCCTATAGTCTCACATGGAATTCATAATGTGCATTGATATCATAACATTTGGAATAAAGGGATTCATGGGGAAGCATGTATACAAGAACAATGAGTTGATCCTTAAACAAAATAAAATACCATTCTCTATAGGTAAACGGAAGCGAATCGAGTTTGTTTCCTTTTAGTCTTATTTCAATGTGGACTCTAGAGGATTATGGAGGAACGTCAGAAAGATCAAAAAGATTATGAAGGCAGGCTGATTTAGGTAAATTCAAAATAGGGTGTCCTGCCTTCACTCATGTCTAATAGGATATTTAATCGAACCTTTAAGTATTCAAGTGTTAATTTGAAAATTTGTTTGTTCACCTCTTAGATCTTATGCCTTATTTCTCCAACTACTCCCTCCAAGCTTTCAACCTTAGTTATTAGCCCTTCGAGCTGATTTTTCATTGCTCAGATTTCATCCCCGGACACTTTTTCAATGGACTTCAATATGCTGATTCTTGGCTCTAAATGATCATTCATGTCTTGATTCTTTAAATAACTTAATGGATCAGTTTTAGTATATTATACAAATTATGAATGCAGAAGCATATAAACAAATAAAAATGTGAACCTTGCAAATGTAAAAAAAAAAAAAAATGCATGAATGAATTTATAAGTTTTCATAGGATATGGATGTCATAATATAAAAAATTACTGCCAGAAATAAGTGAAAGTGGATTTATCATGGTAATACAATATGCACTTATTGATATCAGGAAAATCAATTATAAGGGTAAAAGCTTAGAAGTGTTCCCTCATGTGTACCTAATTCAATAACTTCTAAAACTGGGTATATGGCTTTAAGTAGGTGATGCCCTTATAGTTCATTACATGAGGTTTGAGTTAGACATCTAAATAGGTTCTTGACTTGTTCCTTAAGTCCAAAACAAATTAATAAGGTACCTTAATCCTTAAATATCTTGCGTTTAGGTTGGAATGGGTTCAATTTGTGTTAGAGTATTTTCGATGCCCGTAACAAGGTTAACACCTTAGGCAGGTGTAAGAATTTACACCCAATAGGCTTTTCACTAGCCTAGAAAAGGCTAACAACTTAGAAGGCAGGCTTAAAATATTGGGTAGCTTATTCCCTCTCCATATGCCTAGAGAAGAGTCTAATGTATATATCCATATGCATAGTGTGTGGGGGGAACCAACTTACCTTTTATGACTTGACTCTTTTTTGAGAAAATAATAAAAACCTTATCCTAAATTTCCCTAAAAATTACTGCAAATGAGACAAAAGGGTTAGTGAAAAATATATACCTTGAATTTCCATAAAATAAAAGTTTTTGTTTTAAAAATACTAGGGACTAAAGTTAAATATCAATTGAAACTGAATTAATCAAAATTTATTTAACACGTCATTAATTTTAGGCCTGACTCTCTAACTTGTCCCCAATGGAGTTGCCAAGCTATTCCAACATGGCCCAGATACAAATCCTGACTAGCCCAATGTAAAAGGTGGGTGTAACCCTCATTCCTATATATATATATATATATCATTTTTTATTTTTTAAAGGCACAACATTATTATTTTTTCTTATTATTTTTTTATTGTCTGGGGATTAAGTTGTTATAATGAATCACTGACTCGACTTAGCAATAAATAGTCATTATAAAATGACTATTTATTTTCTTGGAGTTGCCACCATTCTATTTTGGCTAGGTGAGATTGGTCACCTTAGTTCGTATTTTTAGGGTTACAAAATGCTTAAAAGAACTTCAAGATCTGTGACAATACTAGAAATCATATAAAAGGTTCCGGGATTTGGTTACAATCACAAGTAAGGATCAATCTTTCTCATGATGCTTGGCAATTGGTACCTTATTAATCATGTGTTAACTTGAATTTTGATATTTATCTAATTTCAATATCCAGTATTTAATTATAATTCCATTTTCCAAAATAAAATTTTATGAAACAAATTTATTATTTTCGTATGAGAAAATTAGGTTTTTTAATATTTTTAAAAGTTAAAATATCTTTCGTACCCCATAGAAGACCAAAAGAATACGAAAGGTTTTGTCATTCTCTTTTGCACACCATTAGAGAACTAATGGAATACAAAAGGTTTTAAAAATCAAAATATCTTTTCTACCCCATTTTAGAGTCAAAGGAATACAAAATGTTTTATTTTTTGAAATTCAAAGGATTTGATTTTCTTAGTTTTTAGAGTGATATCTCATTATTAAAATAATTCATAGAATCCTTTTCATAAGCTGGGAGAACTTCCATATATTACTTTAATTTAGAGATGTTGTCTTGATTTAAAAAAAATTATGATTTTATAAAAAAATAATAACATTTGCCCTGAGACTTGGTTTCGACTACATGTATGAAAATAGATTCAAAGGACATAAACATGGTTGATAAACCAAAATGTCCCCTAAAGTACACTTCAACGTAGAAGTATCCTGGTGACCCTAAAGGACTTGGTTTCAAAGCAAATTTAGCAAAAATGCCCTTGAGGTATACCTTTGATGTAAAAGTATCTCGGTAACCCTAAAAAACTCAATATTTTCATGAACGAACCTATTTTTACTATGCACCTTCAACATATAAGTGTCCCAAGAATCACATAAGACTTGGTTCCAAGGTAAATTACTAAAATATCCTTAAAATGTACCTTCAACATAAAAATATCTTGGTATCCTAAAGGACTTGGTAACTTTATAAAAAGATGAACCTGTCCCTATTACACACCTTCAATGTAGAAATATCTCAATGATCATAAAGGATTCAATTCCAGGTTAAATTACTAAAATAACCCTAAAGTGACCTTTAACATAAAAGAATCCAAGCACCTTAAAAGCATAAAAAATCATATGAAATGATAAGTATACCCTCCATGGGTAACCTAGACATTAAAATTGTCTAAAATGCAAAAATTACTAGTAGGTCTTTATATTTCTCAAAATTGCATATTAGCCCCAAAATGGCTAAAAAAGCTTGAAATGTTCCTAAATATCCAAAATACCGTGGATAGGTAATTAGATGTGGGAAATGACTATTCTAACCCTATAAATGCAAGGTTTTCCTAATGGACTCTAGAGTTTTCTAACTTTACAATTTAGTCCTTATATGAAACAAATATCATAGAACAACATCAAGTACATGAAAATCAACATGTAGATCATGCCAAATACTAACACAAGCATTTGGCCGAACACCCTTGGCCTTAGAATAATTTTTTCTACCTTTTTTGCGAACAAGTCACGAGGCTATCAAAAATTACAAAAAGGTCCCTAATGGATTAAAAATGTATGGAATGCATCCAAACATACTAGAAATAAGTGAAAGACACCCTTCAAGGTCTACAAGTGATTCGGCCAAGCTATATGGCCTTAGAAAATATTTTTGCAAGTTTTGTAATTTAGTCCTTACATGATTTAAAATACAAAATCAAACATTAAATACTTTAAAATCAACATGGAAAACATACCAAAAGTGACAAGGAATATTCGACCAACTACCTTTGCCCTTGGAAAAATATTTTTCAAATTTTACAATTAAGTCTTTAAATTTTATAAATTTACAAAAAGGCCCCAGAGTAGTTAAAAATGCATGAAAAACATTCAAACATGTTAAAATGCTTGAAAAACAATCCTAGATGTCTCAACATGAATTTGGCCAAGCTTGGATTGCTATGGAAAATTTTTTTCTTGCATTTTTTGCAAGTCCCTACATTTTTTGTAATTACAAATAGACTAAAAAAATCAAAACACCATAAAATCTTCCCAACCGGGTTTGACCAAGCTTGGAATCACCCATCCAAGGCCTCCAAAATTTTGGAAAAATTATTTTTAAGTCCCTACGAGTTTCAAAATAGTATAAAATAATCCAAAACATTATAAAATCAATCATGAAAAATTATCCAAGGACCATGGGGAGTTTGGACTAGCTTGTATTTCACCCAAAAAAATAAATTTTCTATAACATATTTTCATGAATATTATACATATGTGTTATAATAATGAATATATGAACATAAATTAATATAAAAGTATTAAGAAAAATAACACAAACATATATGTAAATATGAAAAATAATACTATTTCTATCAACAAACACAAATAATATGCATGAAAATCAACTCATAACTAATAAAAATTAAATATGACAACAAAATCAAGAAACTTTGATCAAAGCTTTCATAATTGGCCTTTTAATATGAACCAAAATCCATGAGCTGAAGTAGTTACAAAGCTCACTAAAGGAGGAAATATAATAGAAAATAATGACTATGAGCAAAAATGACAATGAAACTACCTTTAAGGTCTTGAAAACTTGAAAAAACTTGAACATTCTTAAGGAATTTTGCTTTTTTTTTTTTAACATGGAAGCCATTAGGTTTCTTGAAACATCATCCCCTTTATTTTAAAGGAAGAGGTTTGGCCAAGGGCTCTAAAAAAGTCCCTTGGATGAATTTGGCCTTTATTTTTTTTATTTTTTATTTACTTATTTGATAAGATTTAACTAATTAATATATTTTGTAATTTTGTCAAGCTCACCATACATGAGCCATCAAGAGAATTCTAGACCATGGTAAGTAATGAGATGGATAAGATTTAGTTAGGATTAAACTAAGTTAGTTAGAGAAAATTCAAAACTAATTAAATTGATTCTCATCCAATTCCAAAATTAAAATAAATGCGTTTAAAATTTGAAAAATAAATAAAATGAATGAAATCATATATATAATTAATTAGAAATTCTATAAAAAAATAAATTGGAAGGATTAAATTGTAATAAATTAAAAATTATGTACTTAAGAAATAAAATTTCACTTGATAAATTTAATTACAAATTTAATCCTCTGAGTGGCCTAGTTAAATATTCATATTAAAAATTTTGGCCCAAAGGAATAAAAGTAATTTTTTTGGTGAGGGATAAAGTTAATGGGTCTTATTATAAAATTAAAAGAAGCCTAATTAGGCCGTGTTGGAAGTGAAATGGGCTTGCTGGAATAATTAAGAAATAGGCTTGGGAGAAAATGGAAAATGGGCTTGTTGAGAAATTATTAGGCTTATTAGGCTTATTTGCAAAACTTGAAAGTTTTAGGCCCATTAAAGAAATTTTGCCCAAAATAAATTGATAAAAATAATAAAATTTTCTTTAAAAAATTCCAATTATTGAATTATACAAGAAATTTTTAAGAAGTCTTATGGGCATGAAAAAGACAATAAAAAATCCTAAATTTGTAAAATTTTATGAGAAAAATCTTTATGGATGAAAATTGTTATTTAAAAAAAAATATAAAACTTATAAAATAGATTAAATTTTTAAAAACTGATTTAATATGAAGAATTTAAAATTATGATCTCAAAAAAATCCTACCAAAAAAATTTATGAAGTAGAAAACTCTATATTTTGAAAACGAAAAAATTCCAAAAAGAAATCCAACTTTAGAAAAATGAGTTGAATTTAGTACGTTGCTCAAAAATTTAGTTGGTAAAAATAATAATGATAAAAACTTGAATTTTGGAACAAGTTTGACTGAAAAATCAATGAGCATAAAATCAGAGTACAGTGAAAAATTCAAAATTAATTGATAAATTTGTCAATTTTTTACCTCGTGGTATAAAATGCAAGTACAGATTTTTTTTCAATATTTTTCATTTTTTGGAGTGCATATCGATATAAGTACTACACGTGATTAGTAAAAATATATGGTGATCAACTTTTCAAATTTTATAAAAAATTCTTAAAAAATTCCTAAAATTGGAAAATTTGATCGTGATATCATTTCATTTACGGAAATGAATTTCCAAAATTTGGCAAAAAAATATTCAAATAATTTTTCTCTTAAATATTCATCATTTTTATCTAAGATTTATTCTCTACAGCCATTAAAATTGCATTTTTTTCTTCATGCATATGTGGCCATTTAGGTATGACTAAATTAGTCTTGAAAGCACCCAACTTGCCCAGAGGAAATCGACTTCTACTAGGCTAGCCATTAAGTTTTCAATCTCAGATATTTAGGACTGTCAAAAGAAATGTCTCAAATGAAAGTAGGTGTCTATAGCAACCAATACATGATAGAATCAAGCTAAAGGCTTAGAGATTACCCATTATACTTCTTTATATGTCTAGAGTATCTACTTGTATTGCTTTACTCTTTATTGCTCTAACACAACTACAAGAGACTTTCACTTTGTTTTAGTATCCAAATTGCTTTGGGTCCTTAAAAATTAGTTTCAAAGCCTCTTGTTCCCTTAAGAACCTATACTTGCCTAACTTTAAATTGTGTCATTTTCTTGATAGGACAAGTATGCATGTTATGACCATGAAAATTGTAATGTAAGCACATGGTCATATTCATTGTAAAGGATTTTTCCAAGATGATTTTCTTTTTGTTTTTTAAGCTTTGAATTTTCTCTTTCAAATCAAGGTTGACTTTTTCTAAAATGTCAATTCCTAGCTTGGGTTCATCAAAATCAATTTTTAAATTCTTATTTTCATTTTGAAACTTAATTTTTTATTTCAATAATAAATTATTTTCATTTTTAAAATTTGAAATCATTTTTTCTACATTATGAGTTCATTTCCTAAAACTTAATTGCAAGTTCATCAAATTCATCAAATATATAAGAACTTGAATCATAAGGGTTTGAGGTTACCTTGGGTTCATTAATAGCCATGAAGTAAAGGTTGTCAATTTTATATTCCTTGAAGTCATCATCATCAAAAGAGTCACTATCACTCCAAGTTGCTATGAATGCCTTTTTTCTTTTCTTATTTTTCAACAATAGACAATTGGATTTGACGTGGCTCGATTCGTTGCAACTGTAGCTTACCACTTTCTTAACCTTTTTAGATTTAGATGATTGGCCTTTATCCATTTTCATGAATTTTTTGAATCTTTTGTCAAATATGATCATTTCTGCATCTTCATTATCATCCTCCTCTTTCTCACTCCTGGAAGCCTTCAATCCAACTCCAGCTTTTCTTGGTTGCTCATTTCTATTATTTATCTTTATTTCATATGTGAGGAGTGATCTGATGAGCTCATCTAAAACAAAGAGATTAAGGTCCTTTGAATTTTCATTTGCTGTCACTTTAGCTTCCCATGACTTAGAGAGGCTATTTAAAATTTTTTTGACCATCTTTTTGTTGGAATACAACTTCCTAAAACCCTTTAAGCCATTTACAATATTTGTGAATCGATTAGACATCTTTTTTATGCTTTCCTCTGATTTCATCTTGAACATCTCATAATCAAGGGTGAGTATACTTATCTTAGACTCTTTGACTTAATTGGTCCTTTCATGTGTGATAGCTAACTTGTCCCTTTCCTTGGCATTATCACACAAAAACACCCTATTATACTCATTAGGCCCTAATGCACAAAAAAGTATATGCATGGCCTTGGCATTGAGTTAAGCCATCTTGGTGTTTTTCTCATCTCATTCCTATTATTCTTTAGGAACTTCAAGATCATCTATCATTTTTGTTGGGATAAGTAGGCCTTTCACAATAATCTTCCAAGCTTGATAATCATTTGCTTAAACAAATGGCCTTATCCTTGTCTTCCTATACATATAGTCTTCACCGTTGAAGAGAGGAGGTCTCATGATTAAATGTCCCTTTTGGCCTATATCGAAGATATCACCACTAGCCATTTTTTTGGTCTTTTGTGCATCTTTTCTCAAGGATGTTAAGCCTATAAGATTCGGACAGAAGCTCTAATACCAATGGTTAAACCTTTTAGCGATGAAAGAAATCAAGAAAGGGTGAATTGATTTCTCAAAACTTTGGCAAATTAAAACTTTGATAAATAAAATTGAGAAATCTAAATAATAAGTTTTAAAGTCTAAGTTAGTGAATAATAAAAAAAAATTAAAGAGATAGGGAAAAAGAAGCAAATTTAAGTATTTAGAAAGGTTCAGCCTTAATAACCTATGTCTTCTACCTTAGCTTCACTTGCTTTGGATTTCCATAATTCACTTATTTGAATTATCTACCATTCATGGACAAGGTATAAAATTTACACTTTCTATCTTTCTAGGCTAAGATAGAACCTTTAGCCCTTATCTTTTATGGCTAAGATATAACCTTTGTCTACTTTTCAAAGGCTAAGTAGAAACCTTCTCTACTTTTCAACGGCTAAGTAGGAACATCCTCTAGTATTTTTCAATGTGTTTACAAAATATTTCATGAAAAAATACTAACTTGAAAATATCTAAACACAAGCTAATTAAGCTTAAGTTTTGGTTATATCAAAATCAAGATTAATTCAAAGCTAATATGGCTAACAATTTTTAATTATTTATTAATAAATTTATTATTTGGCATAAATATAATTTAATAAATTTTGATTATTTATTAATTTCATAAGTATTAAATAATTAAAATTTTCCTTATATATATGTAAGAAAATTATTTTGTATATTTGTAAAACTTTCCTAGAAACTTTTATTATAGAAAACAAAAACAAGGAATAAAGAACTTATCATTCTTTCCAAAGATTGAACCCTTTGTCCTTAAGGCGAAATTGCCCTTATCTTAGTGCACACAGATATTAGGCAATTGCCTCCTAGGATTTCAACAACACCATCTTGACAAGTTGCACTCCTTTCGAAGTCTACAAACTATGGAATTTGACAGAGTTTTCTCTCTACAAGGATAGATTCCTAAGCTCTAGAGTAGAAGAAATAAAAAGAACAAAGGTCTTGCAAGAACCAGAATAATTGAGGACAAAAATGAACTTAAAAATTTCTAAATAAATTCAATTATAGTCCCAACCCCTAAAAACACCTATTTATGGGACTTAAAAAGCCTAAATATTAATTGCCCAAGATAATATAAAAATATCCATTAATTATGATGAATGTTCAGATTCATGAATGTATGTAATCTAATAATATACTTAATTCTATTCATGCATATTCATAGTTCATGAATATTCAAATTCATGAATTTACATAATTCATGAATGTACATAATAACATTCATGCATTTACATGATTCACGAATACTAAAATTCTTGAATAGTCAAAGTTCATAATAATATTCATGAATATCATACCATAATTAATGATCAGTTCATGTACTGAGATATTTAGGGTTGAAAAATTACTAATCAAATAATGATTAAATAGAAAAATATTTTTTTGATTAACCAAACTCGAGTCCACGAGCTCACGGCTTAAATCATAAAACAAGCTTGTAAAATATCACATATATGAAATTTTTGGGTTTGTCATTTTACCACCCAAAGGTTCTTTGAGATTAATTTCTCATTCATTAATAATCAGTTTTAAACATGTTAATGATTCCATGTTAAAATAATCATATTGGAGTACAAAATCTGATAAATTATTTAACCATAAATGTGAATGGATTCGTACATTAAATTTGGCCTTATAAGTGCCTCTTAATCATGTTTTATAAAACTGATTTCCAAATATCCCCAAAATTAAGTGAAATTGTTTGACCAGTATGAAGACTCAAAGAATTCATAGAGAAAAAATTGTCTTGGAAGACCACTACATCAAGAGAGGTAGCTTTTGACTTTAAACCTTCCTTAATGACATACCATCAGATTTACTTGGTTACCTAGTGAACGCGATGTCTTGAACTATTGAGCCTTTCATGTAAAATAAGAAAATGACACTCATCCTAGCATCTACATTAAGATTTCAATAGTTCTCACATTTGTGTTCATTTTGGCCTTGAATAACTCCTAGTTTCATGAATGCTTTAGAGATTTTAGCCTTTAGAAATTCTCATAGAAATGGTTGTATTTCACATTCATATAGGTCATATCTTATTAAGAGTATTCTATTTATACCCTATTTGGAAACCAAGATATAAGAATCATTAAGAGCCTAGCTCATCCTTAAATTTGTTGCAGATAGCACTTTTTCATCATAAGAATATGCAAGAAATTATTTTTTAATTACTACTTAAAGTGCAATATGAATTAGTTTCCCTTTTGAACCTAGATCTTAAGATCCTAGTCAACAACTTAGGTTACCATTATAGCATTTATTTGGTTTTTGGCAACTTTGAGCCCATTCCCAATGATGAATTATACACACGCTCTCTTGTTAAATCTTTTGTTAGTGGATCTGCAATATTTTCTTTTGGCTTTATATAGTTAATGAAAATTATTCCATTCAAGAGCAAGTGTCTAATAGTATTAGGTTTATGATTTATATGTCTAGACTTACCATTATATATGCTACTTTGTGCCCTTTCAATTGTTGACTGACTATCAAAATGGATACAAATTGCTGGCATAGGCTTTGGCCAACATGGAATATCCTCTAAGAAATTTTGAAGCCATTTAACTTCTTCTCCAGCTTTATCAAAAGTAATAAACACTAATTCCATTGTGGATTTTGTGATACATGTTTGCTTAGAGGATTTCCAAGACACAATAGCTCCACCAAGTGTAAATAAATATCCACTAGTGGATTTTGAACCTTTAGTGCCAGATATCCAATCTGCATCACCATTACCTTGTAGTACTCCTAAGAATCTAGTATAGTGAAACCCATAGTTTAAGGTGTATCTCAAATATTTGAGTACCCTTTTTATTACTTTCCAATGATCTTTACCGAGATTATTAGTAAAAATATTTAGTTTACTAATAGAGCATGCAATATCTAGTCTTATGCAGTTCATAACATACAACTTAATGGTTTAGCTTCCAGGAGAAAGATTCATTAGTTTCCATGCATGGTTCTATAAGATAGATTCAATCTCCCTATTAACTACTTCTTTCTAATATAAAGCTTCAGGCAAGACATTGCCTTGAAAAAACTTCAAGGTTTATTTTCTAACAAGTAAGTTAGAAATTTTGGACCAAACATTTTTTAATTTCTAGCCCTCTTACTTTTTCACAACTCAAACCCATCAACTTTTGTTTAATGATCTATGCTTGAACTTGTCTCATACGTTATTTTAAGTGAATAACTTTCTTGGGTCTCCTTAAAAGGACATATCTTCGAAGAATATAGCATTTATATTTCATAATTTTATTTGGATGATTATCTTTAATACTCGATTTATGCATAAGAAATCGATAAGCGCTACTATTGTATGCATATCCAATGAATACAAAATCCATAGTTTTGGGTTTTATGCTGACCTTTTCGGGATCTGGTATTGCTACCTTAGAAAGACACCTCCAACATTTTAAGGTATCTGAAGAAAGGTCTTCTTCCTTTCCATAATTCATATGGAGTTTTTTCTAATTTTTTTTGGGGTAATTTATTAAGTATGTAATTGGCAGTTAAAATTGCCTCCTCTTACAAGTTTTAAGATGCTCATAAACTTATTAACATGGCATTCATCATTTCATTTAAAGTTTGGTTCTTTTGTTTAGCAATGTCATCAGATTAAGGTGAATAAGAGCAATAGTTTGGTGGATAATACCATTTTGAAAACAAAATTCACCAAAAGGGTGTATTATATTCTCCACCTCTATCACTCTTTATCATTTTTATCTTTTTACCAAGTTGGTTTTCAACTTCATTTTTATAATTTTTAAACATTTAAAGAGTCTCATCCTTACTTTTAAGCAAATTGGTATAATAGTACCTCATGCAATCATTTATAAAGTAATGTAATATATTTTGCCTCTAGTTTGCACAAATTTAATTCACCAATATCTAAATGAATTAATTCTAGAGGTTCCCTTCTTTTTTTCAATTGAAAAGAAGTCTTTTTGAATTTTAGTTCTGCACAAACTTCACACTCATGGTTTTTATCAATATCCATAATTGGCAATAAATCTTGATTTATTAACTTTTGTATAAAAATTTAATTCACATGTACAAGCCTACCATGCCATACATTACAAGACTTAATCAAGTAAGAAAGGGCATTATTATCATTATCATCATCATCATCATCATCATCATCATCATCATCATCATCCTTAGTTACCATAGTCATTACATTCATTTCGAAGAGGCTATCACAAGGATACGCCTTTCCTACAAACATACCATTTTTGGTAAGTACAAATATATTACTTTTAAAGACTATTTTGAAACCATTTTTGCTAAATAATGAGCCAAACACTAGGTTCTTCCTAATATCTACTACTTAGAGCCACTTTTTCATCAAGAATATCATTCTGGATTAGTTGTAACTCTTCAACTTGGCTTATTATAGTCTTTAAATCAACCATCTTGGAATCAAAGAACTTTCCAATTTTAAATTTTTTCAAGCCTATATCTTCAGCCTTGTACTTTTGATCCAAAGCTTCCTATAGTGCCTTTGCATTATTAATGGATCTATAAAAATCATAGAGTTTATTATCCAACCTATTCAGGATGTAGTTCTCGCAAACTAGTTATTATGCTTCCATTCATCCACAACCATAGTAGTGGAATCAGATTCAATTTCTAAGAGCTTAGTCTGATCATCAGTTATGAACTTCGCCAAGTTCAAAGGATAAGATAAAACAACATATTTTGTTGCCTCCTCTTAAAGTTTGACACATCAAACTTTTCATGTTTCTTATTATGCATCACTGAGGGTAATAATGGAATCCTCCCTTACGAAGAGGTCTTTGTCGTAACATTTTCAGAAGTTTGAAAAGAAGAAAATGCCATAAAACCAATGTATATGTAGAATAAATATTTACAAATATTGGTTATGAAGTAACCTTAACAAAAAAAACAAATTAACAAAAAAATAAAAGAAAATTTTTGCCTTGATATTGTAGGAAAATTATTTTGCATTTTTGTAAAACTTTATTGGAAAATTTTATTATAGAAAATAAAGACAAGGAATCAATAACTTATCATTGTTGCCAAAGGTTAAACCCTTTATCCTTAAGGCAAAATTACCCATCACTTGTTGCACACGGATATAATACAAATACCTCACAAGATTTCAACAACACCACCTTGATAAGTTGCATTCTTTTCAAGGTCATGAACTATGGAATTTGACATAGTTTTCTCCTTACAAGGAAAGACTCCTAAGCTCTAGAGTAAAAGTAATACAAAAATTAAGGTTTTGGAAGAACTAGAACAACTAAGGAAAGAAATGAGCTTAGTAGTTTCTAAATAAATTGGAAAAAAGTCCCAACCCCTAAAAGCACCTATTTATAAGACTTAGAAAACCTAAATATTAATTACCCACTATATATGAAGTTATATAAAACATGAATATCCATTAATTATGATGAATTTTCATATTCATGAATGTATATAATTCAAGAATATACTTAATACCATTTACATATATATTCATAGTTCATGCATATTCAAATTCATGAATATACATAATTCATGAATGTACATAAAACCATTCATGTATATTTGTAGTTCATGTATATTGAAATCCTTGAATTTACATAATTCATGAATTTACATAATAATATTCATGTGATACATGCTTCATGAATAATCAAATTCATGAATAGTGAAAGGTTATAATAATATTCATGAAAATCACACCATAATTAATGTATCGATTCATGCATTGAGATATATAGGGATGAAATGATCAGACTAGAATTAAATAGCAAAATATTTTTTTAGGAAACTAAACCCGAGTCTATGAGCTCACAGTTTAGATCACAAGCAAGCTTGTAAAATATCATATCATATATATATGTATGAAAATTTTATGGTTTGTCATTTTGCCACCCAAAAGCCCTCGAGATTAATTTCTCATTCACCGATAATTAGTTTTAAACATGTTAATATTCAGTTTTAAATTAATCATATTAGAGTACAAAATCCAACAAAATTTAAACCACAAACGTGAATGGATCTTGCATTAAATTTGGCCTTATAAGTGCCTAGTAATCATGTTTTATAAAATAAATTTCCATCAATATATATACAAGTTTTAATCTAATGTCCTTATTGGTCATTTTGTTTTCTTACTACTATTCATCTCACCTTAAACATTGCATTTGAATTTAAACACATATCTCATCATTGATTTTAATCTCACAACGATAGTAACTAATCTTACTTTCACTGCCATTTTCAATCTCATTGGAACCAATCTCCCTATCCATCCAAATGAACCCTAAGTATCAATTAGCCAAATTAATCTCTTTGATCTCATAACATCTTAATCTCGTAACCATTTATAAACTCTTAAAAATTGACATGATTAGACTAAAACTCTAATTGATCCATTAGTAAAAATAACTCTTAATACAACATTAATTATAATAAATAAGATAAATAACAATAACAATATATAAAATTCTATGCACTTTACTTTGTCTGAGCCCTTAATTGACTATTTTTTTTAGTTTTAGGGGTTGAATGGATTTCTAGGTCTGGATCCTTTCAAGTGAGTTAGAAATCATAAAAAGGTCCAGTTGAAGTGTTGCTCGGTTTCAATATGCCTAGTTTAACATAATAAGGCATTTGAGCTTAACTATCTGATTTAGAGGGTTGGTGCTAGATTTAAAAAATTGAGATCGGGGTCCCAAAAATTTGAGAATGTTAAAAGTTGACTGATAGGAGTTTTAAGGTGATTAAAGTGGTTATTGATGACATTTGGATGAAAAAAAAGGTTTAAAAAGTTCAAATCAAAAGTTAACAAAGTGACGAAAATCAACTGAAGGCAAAGTTAGTTGTAAAATGTCAACTTTTTAGCCTAAAGCTAGATTTTGAAATTGGAAAAGGTTTTACAATTCAGATTTTAAAATTGATTACACCAAAATGAAATTGAACATGGACTTTAGGTCTAAAAGGTGTAATTACGATTACGTCATGAAAGGACCATAGGAATCAAGAATGTTAGGAGTTTCTGAGGGCTTAATCCGAGAAGTTCGAGATAGGAAATTTTAGACTTTTTAGAGAAAATCGTTATGACACATTTTTACAACAAGATGGAGCATTCAATTGCACTTTTATATAGACAAATCATGATCAATTGAATGGCATAAAAAATTGTACATAGATTATTATAGAATTAAGTTTTTTGGCTAAATTTCCCATGTGCATAATGCGCCAAATTTTAATCATCTATTCATTGATGGCACTAATGTAATTCATCCTACGTTTGTTAAAAGGTTAATAATTAAGCTGAGATCACCCTAGGGTGATTAAAGCTTTAGTCACCAACTTTAAGGCTTATAAATAGGGGTGATTAGCAATAATTTCATAACTTTTAAACATTTAAAAAAATTTTAGAAATTGAAAAAATTCATTTTGTTTTCAAGCTCTCATCATTTTTAAGAAGAAGATGTAGCCTGGAGTAGGTATAATTTTTATCTTTTCTCTTTAATTTCATTTCAATTTCATGATTTTAATTATCAATTCTTGCTTATCCAAGCTTTAATGATGTTCGAACAAGCTCATTTCATGATCTCTAGTGTTCAACTTAGATGATTCATAATGATCTTCTATTGCATCTTGATCAAAGCTATGATTTACTTGATTTTTTGTTGTTTGAAGCTTCATCTTATGATTAATTATTGAAATCTAGCTTAAATCATGATTAAGGAACTAAACCTAACGTTTGAACTAGAGGAGATTTATAGATTAAGGTTTTGTCAATCTAGTTTGCTAGAATTTTTATGATTTAAGCTTAATTGGGCTTGGATTTGATGATATTGAGTTGAAATCTTGAAGTGTACAAAACAAAATCATGATTTTTCTAGCTTAATATGGTGTTCAAACATGATGAAAATGAGAGAACTTGGTTTGACTAGCTTAGGTTAGCTTAATCTTAAGCTTAATTATTTTAGATCTTGCAAATTTAAGCTAATTCAAGCTGATTTGAATTAAAATTAAAATCTAAGTTAATAGAACTTGAACTTAATGCCATGATGAAATCATATGTTCTAGAACTTAGAGAACATTTGAACAACCTAGGAAATCTTTTGCTAAGTTCGACCATGGTGATTTCTTGGTGTAATTAAGTAGGCTTTTGCATAATTGATGCTAAATTGATGACACTTAGATGAATTAAGTTCAAATAAACTTGGGTAAGCTAAAATGTATGTTTAATCAAATGAATTTAGAAGCTTATTTGTTCAATTGATGAGCTTAAATAATGAAAAACATGTTTTGATTATTAAGCATGTTGATTGAATTGAATCCGAGTTAGATTTTCTTATGCTTGATTGATTATTGATGAGAATTTGATGAGAATTGATGTTTAGGTAAATATGTAGATTCGGCTAAGGTGGAATTTTGTGGTTAGGATAGGTTTTGTGGATGATTAGTGGCTAGAACTTTAGGGTAGTATTCTATGTGTTTGATAAAATGCATGATAGTGTGTTTGGAATGCATAAAGAACATTTTTTTCTTAAAAGATGCCCTAACAGCAAGCTTTGGTTTGCGTAATCAATAGGTGAATCAAGTTTTGGCTTTGTTTAATAAGCTCTTTAATGAGTAGCTTGGAGATATTAAGTAAAATAGATTGAATTAAAGCTGATTTGGAGCAAATAAAAATATTTTTAAATGTTTAAATATGCTTTGTTGAGTTCAAAACTTAATAAGCTTTAATATGAGTCATTCGAGGATGTTTAGCTGAGTCAAATGGTGTTATCTAGAGTCATTTTGTTTGCTGGTTACATCACACAAGTGAGTGACATTGGTAAGTCATTCACTTGCTAAGAATAAATAATAATGAATAAAAGCAATAAAAGCAGAGTCATTCGTATGACTTCAAAAAATATGTTTCTAGGTCTTGGCACTTAGGAGTCTTTGTTGATTACTTATATATGACATTTATAATTCTATTTGGTCTCGTTGCTACACACTCGAATGTCTGGAAACACGTTTTAGAAATGTGACAAAAGGCTTTGTGATCACAAGTTGAGTCAGAGCTACTATTGCAATCTAATAGTGCAGTATCATAAAAAAGATTTATTATCAGGCTATAGACCTATGGATTTTTTAGTATTTTTCCTTTAGTTCTCATTGATTGGGCTTGAAATAGGCTATTTAAATGTTCGATTTTGTGATCAGATGAATACAGTAAAATCCCAAAACATAAGCTATTTGCAAGGCTCTATTTTGGCACTTGATCAATAATATGAGCTATTATTGATGAGGATAATCATTTTTTTGTATTTTCTCATATTTTTATATAAAAGTAGAATAAATAAGCTTTCCAAACATGTATGACTTGTCTAGTGGGTATTCTGAACGAATTAGGAAAAAATTTTAGAATGCGAGCTGGTTAGATATGCTATTTGATGCAGTAGTGTCCAATTGAAAATTTCATGTGATAGCGAAAATAATTTTTTAGAAATTTTTAAATATTTTTATGTTGAATTATAGTGATTTAAAATTCATTAAAATTTGGTTTGATGATTTTATGTGATAGGAATAATCTAGAATAAATTCAATGACCTTGAAAGGTCAAATCTGTCCCTATTTTAATTCTCACCATTTTTGTTGTCTACTATTCTGAGGCTTTTGGATGCCTTAGAATTGACTCCTCAAGTCATGTTTAATGTTTCAATAGCTCTAGGTGTGTCCTACTAAAGTTCCCTAGTGTCTCACATTAAAGCTTCCAACTTAAAATAAATAAAGCTGACATTTCATATTATTTTCAAAATTATTATTTTCTTCAATTTAGTGTAAGTGTACTATTTTGTGATTTCTTTTAAATGGGATCGAAATTGATATAAAAACAAAAAATGGAGTCAATAAGTGAGAGTTTTAGAGTCAAGCACTTTTCTAAAATTTTTCTTTTTTAAATTATTTTTTCCCTGAATTGGCTATAAATTTGAGCTAGTCCTGATAAGAGTTCTGGGATACATTTTATATTGATATTCCTTTGATTTTGATAGAATAAATAAAAGAAGGATTACGGTTGAATACATATGATTGAAACTGAGTAAAACAAATTTGGATGTGTGTTATTAGTTGATACCAAGTATTGGGCATCACGAGAGGGATCGAGTCCTTAATTATTGTGTAGCCGACTCCTGAGCCCAACTTTATAGATTTCTAGTATACACAGATCATAAAATCATTCCTTTAAAGTTTCAAAAGTCTTTAGTGAATAGTTTTAATAGGTGACTGATCACATCTGTAGCTAAAATAGATTGGTGGCAACTTTTTAACTCAGTCACTTTCGTATTTTGGTACAAAAGGTTTAAATGAGTGATTCGTCTAACTAGTTAGGGCTTTACAATGATTTAAAGTGTTTTTTGCTCTTATATATTAAGTTTGGATCTTGATATATTACAATAACTTTTCGAAAACTCCACTGGGGACTTATTAGAGAGTCAGGCCTCAGACTAGTCACTTATTATTTAAGTTTTGATTTTCTTAGTTTTAGTCAGTGTTCAATTATAATCCCCTTTGATATTTATTATTGTGATTGTCTGATTGATTCATTTATTATTATGATATTGTTATATGCATTAACCATGTTGTAGGCTTAAATAGAAAATATGGTATTGTGCTTGCTGATAAAAATAAACAAAATGATTGATATATATCTCAGATGATGAAGTGAGATCCAGGTTTGGAGCTTTCTTAGCACACACTACACCAGCATATGCATTAGACGTTTTGCCAAGTACTATGTAGGGGAGACATAGGTCCTATTTTAGGATATCTAGGGTTATTAACTGATAGCGTGATTAACAACCCGTATGGTCAGCCAAAGTCCCCAGGGTGCATTGCACTTGTTTATATGATTTGTCTATAAAATATGAATCAAACCTATGCTATCGATCCTGCCATAGGCCTAGGATCAAGATGCCTCATCTATCCTTACCAAGTAAGAAGAACAATTTGGGGACTGTGTGCATTAGAGGTCATCCTAAACATGCATAGAATAACCCATAAGAGTGAAACTCTGTTAACTATATTTGGAAGTCTAGAAGAATCCAAAGTTTATGTATAATTGGGAAATGGTTCTAACCTTTTCTCGCTTTATTTTTTTCTAGTTTAAATCTCGATTAGTGTCGAATAACTTTATCACTTGGGATATTTATCATCGTATCAATACAAATTTATATTTATATATAATTATAACTCATTATTTGGCTATTGGGTTTATGATTAAAACTTGTTGGAAAAATAAAATCGAGTTGAGGTGAACAGACACCTGAAGGATTTTGCACCATGAATGTTATAGTGTTAAAAATGTTTGAACGTACTGTTATGTTATTGGATTGAAGGTGAATATGACACTAGAACCATCATGATAGCTCATATTTGAGAAAAATGCTTAAAAGGAATCAATGCTCTAAATGAAGACAGTGTGTTAACAGAGCTAGTTTTTAGAGTCTAGTTATAAGGTCATACCCTAATACCAAAATAAAAGTGTCCCTTCGATTCCAAGAGGCTGCAAAACCTGGATTAAAATTTTTGAGACCATTTAAAATATTTGAATTTTATTGTATGTGAGTAATTTATGATTTTTGTTGCCTTGTTTGTTTGTTTTGCATGCATTTCAACATCAAGATTAATGTATCTAAAGGTTATTGGTATAAAAGGGACAATGTCCATAGTAAGGGTCATCTGTTGTAAGGGAAAGTATGGTCTTGATAGAGGAAAGGTACTCCATAATGAAGAATTTATTAGAAGAGATTAAAAAAACACAAGGATGCTTTGAAAGTCAGTGTGTCTCACTGTTTTTGGTTTAAGTCAATACTGAGTTCAAGTTGAATGACTTGTCAGATTTACAAGCCATATAGGAGCAATGGGATAGTATCGAGAAAGATTTGTTTACTCGAAAGTATGGAGATATCATACTATTAGTTTGAGTTATAATAGGTGAGGGGTTACTCCAAGCTGTGGCTTAATTTTGGAATTCAGGGTATTAGTGCTTCATTTTCAATAGAAAGGACATGGTCCTGACAATTAAAGAGTACAACTTTTTTCCATATCAAATGTACCATTACCAATTAGATGTAAATTAAGAAGTCCAATCCATCAACACTTAAAAAATGGTTGGCCAATGTTATCAGAGCATCTAAGACCCGAATTAGGGCATATGTAATCCAAATTGGTTAGAGCAATTGCACATCATGGCATAGCCAGACGTAGAAAAAAAAAGGGATATCTTTGCATTGGCTATTTACGAATTGGTGATAATTTTCTATGGCTTTGGTCTATGTTATTGTAGTAGTGATAATTTCTTTGATTGGTTAAGGTACAATATCAACCTGGCTGTGGTGATTCTAGCTGAGATGATATAGTCCTTAAACTTTTGTAGGAGAAAAGCCGAGAGCAGACTCATTGGGTGTGCCTTATTGCTATAGATATGGCCTACAGTCACTTTTGAAAAGATATGAGAGCTAATATCAAAATATGTATCAAGTCTTTCTCACTAATTCCTAGGTTCCTTAGAAAAAATTGGCCAAGTAACTATACCAAAGATTAACGAGTGTTAGTATTTTGGAATTTAAAGAAGAAAGATGTTACATAGAGAGCACCATGGATGTTTTCTTGGGTTTTGATGTACCAATGCGGGTGCCAATCTTGGGTACTATTATTAAGCATCTCCAGTTGAACGGCTATGCTTCTTTGCTTGTTCAAATGTAGTTTGAGTCTCGATAGTTTATTCCTCCAACCCATGATCAGGGTAAGTTCGATTATGCATATAAAATAGATGGTTATATAAAAAGAATACGAGCTATGGGTGATGAATGGAAAGAAACCTGTCACATACAGTTGGCTCAAGATTGGGATGATATGACTCCGGCTTATAAAGTTTAGAGAGATAATCAGGTCAATAACACTTTTTGTTTTGAACGAAGATATGGTTCTTCCAACATGAGAGTCATTGTTCGAGGTTGAATTATTGAAGAAAGAATTTAAGTTGAAACAAGCAAAATCAAAGATTGCTCGGTTAAAGGCTAAAAATGGGTAGTTAAAGTATGATTAAGCAATGTGAGCATAAATTGAAAGAGCTCCATAAGAAAAAGGATGATGCCGAGTGAGGTGTGCAAAAGTTGCACTAGGATAACAAATGACTCAGGCTTGCCCTAAAAAGTGCTAGGGTCGGTAAGTCATCCAAGGAATGGGAATCCGAGGTAGCAAAACTAAATTAGAAAGTGGACTTATGGAGAGGTAGAGCCAAACAAAAGAGCAAAACATGTAGTAAAGCTTTCATCTATTCTGCGAGTATGCCAAAAGAAGAATGATTATGCTTTCGCTTGGTTATAAGTTCAAAATTATGCAAGGTGGAACCCGGATCTCCATGATACCTAATGTTTTTACTAAAGAAGAAAAACAAAAGCTGAGCATTATCTCGATAGATGGACAAAATTAGCATTGGTTGGATTTTTTTATGGATGTACCTAAATTATTTTTTCCAAACTAACAGACGTGAACTTAGATTTTCCCGATGTAATAATTGGATTATATTGGAGCTGCTACCTTAGCAAATGCCTTTGATATGTTTGCATAATATTCATGCCACTGCATTCATACTAACTTATTCTTTTTGTATGTGTGCATTTGCATTCATGTCATAGCTTGCATAGTAAGCACAATACGAGATTCTAAAATCTGGTGTCATTCTTTAAGGGAATAAATTGCAAACATAGGGAAAAAGTGTGAAGATATTGGTTCAGAGAAGATAAAACATCTGGTCTCATATTAAAAATATCAAAAACAATTTTACAGCTAGAATAATGAAGGTAGATGAAGCTCAGGAACAAATGATGAAGGGTCAGGAGGAACTAAGGTTACAGCTAGCTAAAATCATGAAGTTAATGACGTTAGCTGCCAAAGGGAAAGAGAAGTAGAAGGATCTAGTTCTCAAGCTAAGGAAGTTGATCCTAAAGAAAAATATACCCAGCCTATGAATGATGCAAGGGTAAAAAATGTGGTACCTTAGGTTTAAATGTCTCAGGCTATAGCTTCTATTGGAATTGAGCTTATGATGCATGGGCATCATGAATTTCCAATGCCATAGGTAATTATTGATAAAGGGTTGAATCTAGGATCTACACTGATAAATCTATTAGTCATTAACCTTGATGAGTCTGCCAAGTTGGATATGCCGATGACAGAAGCATCTAAGCATGTTAAAAAGGAACAAACACAGTTACAAGTCATAGAAAAGAGATTGAGGGCCATAGAAGGAGTAGATAAATTCAGAGTGGTGATGCGAAAGAGTTAGGCTTAGTGTCCGGTTTGGTCATTCCTCCAAAATTCAAGACATCGGAGTTTGAGAAGTATAATGGTAACAACGATGTAGACACCTAATTTTGTCTGGCCCTCTTCCTTATCAGTCTAAAAATATTCGAGATATAAAATTAGGCACTTTTTCACTGGAGGAAAATTTTCGTCAAGGGGAATGTATATTTTTAAGACCTATTTAAATGTGCTTAAATGACCACAGGTGCATGTAACAAAATTAGCACCATTTCAAGGGTCGTACAAAATAAATCTCGAATTGAAAAAAATGAATTCAAGGTAAAATAATTAGCTTTTAGCCTTAACTTTTGAAATTTTGAAATTTGTTTCTGCAGATGTTATTACTGTCAAACTTCTCATTTTTAGAAAATTTTTCAGAATTTTTTTGTTAAACTTGGGAAGTTTACTGTCATATATTTTTATCGATACTAGAGTGGTATTTATGCCGATATGCACTCTGAAAAATTAGAAAAAATTAAGAAAAAATTTATATTGGCATTTTATACCACAAGATGCCGAGTTGTCCATTTTTATAAGTAATTTTGAATTTTTTACAATACCGCGAGTATCATACTTGTAAAATTTTTTCGATATAAATTCCTTCAGATTTTAGAGTTTCATCTTTATTTTTATAAATTAATATTTTGATCAACGTGATGGATAAAATTCATTTTTATAAAATTTGAATATATTTTTGAAATTTTTCTAATTTTAAAATACGAGCTTTTCTTAATCTGTAAAATTTTTGGTGGTATCTTCTTGGGTTTTAAACTTCAAATTTAATTATCATTAAATCAGTTTTTTGAATTCATTTTATTTTATAAGTTTTACATTTTCTTTTCTTTTGTAAAATACAGAGTTTTCTAATCCATAAATTTTTTTTGGGAAGATTTTTTTTTGAATTTATAATTTTTAAAATTCTTCAAATATTATTATTTAACTAATATTAAATTGGTTTTGAAGAATTCACTTTATTTTATAAGTTTTGCATTTTCTTTCATAATTTTCCTTTTCCAAAATACAGAGCTATCTATTTCGTAAATTTTTTTGGGAGGATTTTTTGCTGTTTATAATTTTTAAAATTTTTTAAATATTATTTTTTTAATTCATAGTAAATTAGTTTTGAAAAATTCAATTTATTTTATGAGTTTTAGAATTTTTCTTAGTACTAAGATATAGAGTTATCTACTTCATAATTTATTTCGATAAGATTTTTCTGAGTTTATAATTTTCAAAATTCTTTAAATATTAATATTTAATCACTATTAAATTAGTCTTGAAAAATTCAGTCTTACATTTGTTTCCTAAATTTTCCCCGTTTCCAAAATACAAAGTTTTTTTACTCCATAAATTTTTTAGCGAGATTTTTTTGAGTTTATTAACTTTTAAAATTCATCAAATATTCTTATTAAATTGATATTAAATCAGTTTTTGAAAATTTAATTAATTTGATGAGTTTTGAATTTTTTATGTATATCAACTTCTATCCGAAAAGATTTTTCACGTATAATTTTACGAGTTTTGGATTTTCAATTAGTTTGTTTCATTAATTCATTTTAAAATTTTATTTATAATTATTAATTTTCTATCTTATTGTTATCATTGTAATTTTATTTTAATTATTAGTTATTTTCTACTAGTTTCATGGGAACTAGTCTAGTTAATTTTCAACTTTTCCCTTAACCAATGTAGTTGGTTTCTAATCATCCATTATTTGATATTATCAAAATATTTGTGAATGACCACTAATTTCATGTCAATTTAATTGTCAATTTAATGCACTCCATCTTTTGATGCAATTTAATGAATAAAATAAAAATTAATTAATTAATTAATTAAGAAAAAAGAAATTTGCAATAGCCAAGAAGTAATTGATTCTTTCTTGGCCGATTCTCCCCCTTATAAATAGAGGGAGAACTGTTCAAGAAAGGGGCTTTTTGGCTATTGAAAAAAAATTGAAGAAAAAACACTAAAAATATACATTTTCACTTAATTTTTCAAGTTTTTTTCTTAAGGTATAACACTTGTTTTCTTTTCTTTTCTTCATTTTGATTCATTTTCATCCTTATTCATAAGCCAAAATCATGTTAAGGATCATGGATTCTCATCCATGTTGAGAGGTTTAACATGATGGCTTTAAAAATTTTTGTATTTTTTTGTTAGTTTTGTTTTTTTTCTAGCTAAATCTTATTATATATATGTAATATTAATCTTGTTGTTATAATTTTGATTTTGTTGTATTTATGTTGATGTTTCTTTCATTTTATTTTGATGTTGATATGTTGATTAGAATAATATTATACTTAGTTTATGATTTTACTTTGATTTAAGTTTGACAATAATTATTTATTCTTATTTCCATGAGTTTTTATGTCAAAGCATGTATATATTTCATGTTTTTCACCTTGGCAAAATCTGATTGGAATTGTCCATGATGATTTTGTGCTTATTTTTGTCTTGATTTCATGGTTTTTAGATTATTTTGTGGTGTTAGTAAACATAAGGATTAAATTGCATAATTTGTAAAACTTTTTTGCGACCTTTTTGGCTTGGCCGAGAGCCTTGTAAGCCATGAGATTTTGTGATTTGTGTGTTTATAAACATGTTTTAGGTATTTTTAACATTTTAGGGGTAATTTTATAATTTTAAAAAGTTTAAAGATTAAACTGTAAAATATGGAAATTGTGTCTTATCGTTAAAAATGTTTGGTCGAACATTCTTGCATATTCTTGCCATGATTTTTGTGTTGATTCTTTGCTAGTTTGATGATTTTTAATGATTCTTTTAGTGATATTTTATCATAGAGGGTTCAAAATGTAATTTTAAAAACTCTAAAGGTTATTTTGTAAATTGTACAAAAAAATTTTTAAGCCAAGGTCTTTGGCCGAATGCTTATTGATATATTTACTGTATTTTCATGCATAATTTCATATGATTTTTATGATTTTTAGGTTATTTTGTTATGAAGGGAATAAAATGAAAATTTAGAAAAGTGTAGGGACTAAATAGCAAACTTTGGTATTTAGGGGGCAAAATGGTCATTTTGTCACTTTAAAAAAATTTTATTATTCCTATGGCCTTTCATAAGGTGTATGGAAACTTTCAAAACTTTTCATATTCTCTCGATTTTCCATGGAATACGAAATGAAATTTTAAAAAGTTTAAGGGCTTAATTGTAATTTTTGTATTTTAAGCTAAATTTATCACTTTTAAAAATATCTATTATTCTTATGGCTTTCTATAAGGGTATAAAAATTTTCAAAACTTTTCGTATTCTTACAATTTGCTATCAAGTGCAAAATAAATTCTCAAAAGTTTAGGGGCTTAATTGTAATTTTTGCATTTTAAGCTAAATTTTGAATTTTTTGTTTTCCATTAGGGTAAATTCATCATTGTATGATTATTCTATTGTCTACTAGGGTACCGAGATACTTTCACGTCGAAGGTATATCCTACAGACATTTTGGTGATTTTCCTTCCCGGGATGTTTTTATGCAAAGGTGAATTTTTAGGATTGATTTAGCCTTCCTAAATCATTTTAAGGTCCATTAGGGTTTTAGGATACTTTTATGTCGAAGGTACACTTAAGAGCATTTTGGTAATTTTTTTAGTCAAGTCTTAAAGAAGCACTAGGATGCTTTTAGGCCAAAGGTGCATTTGTTATCATTTTCGGGTCCTTAGGATAACTGGGATACTTTCATGTCAAAGGTATACCCTAAAGGTATTTCAAAATTTTTTTGTTGAGCCGAATCTTAGGTATTCATCGGATGCTTTTAAGACAAAGATGCATATTTAGGATAAGTTCACACTTTTATTATTATTTTCTAGTCCTTAGGATAACCAGGATACTTTCACATCGAAGATATACCTTAGGGGCATTTTCATAATTTAGCACTAAAACCTAGTTCAACGTGATCACCGGGTTATTTCTATGTCGAAAGTGTACAGTAGGAATAAGTTAATTTGTTTATCAAGTTTTAGAATCTTTAGGGTATTGGGATATTTATATGTTAAAGGTACACCTTAGTAGCATTTCATTAGTTTATTTTTATAACCAATTCATTTAGGGTCACTAGGATACTTCTATGCTGAACGTGTACTTTAAGGGACATGTTGGTCATATCAACCAAATTCTAAACCTTGGGGTTGAGTTTAGTACATTTTTGTCTAAACCGAGTTGTAGGGAGATTTTGTTTTATTATAAGTACTAATAAAATTGGAATTTTTGTAAATTAATGCAATGTCTTCGATGTAAAAATAGTATGTAAAATTCCTACCATAATACGTGAGGGATTCTATGAATTATTTTAATAACGAGACACCCTTTTCAAAATGAAAGTCAGGATTTTTCAATTTTTGTAAAAATAAAACCTTTCGTATTCCACAGGTTTTCTAGCAGGGTACGATAGAGAATGATAAAAATCTTCATGTTCTCTTGGTTCTCCTAGAGAGTATGGGAGAAATTTCGATTTCCAAAAACATTAAAACCAAACTTTCTTGGAATGACAATTTTTTTTAATAAAATATTATGGGAATTATAATTACATACCAAATATTGAAACCAAATAAAAATCAAAATTTATGTTAACATGGATTAATAAGGTACCAATCACCAGGCATCACGAGAAGATCGATCCTTACTTATGATTGTAATTAACTCGTAGACCCTTTCAAGTGATCTCTAGCATGAGCCTAAACCTTAAAGTTTGTTTTCATAGGTTTTGTAATCCTTAAATTATAAACTTTGACAAGTGTCCAATCTCACCTGGCATAAATAAGATTGGTGGCGACTTCAAAAAAATGGTCGTTTCATAATGACTATTTAGAGTTAAGTCGGGTGAGTGATTCATCTCAACAACTCAGTCCCTAAATATACTAAATTGAAATAAAAATAACGATATATAGATATATATAAAAACAAGGAATACATTCACCATTTTAAGTTGGGCTGGTCAGGATTCATATCGAGGCCATATTGCGACACACTAGCCAATTTGCTTATATTAGGATGTATTGTCACAAAGTGGCAAAGTATGAAGAGAATGATAAATTATTGATCCATTGTTTCACGATAATTTGATTGGTGCTACTGTTCAATGGTGTATTGGGTTAGACAAGGGCAAGATTTAAACATGGTCAAACTTAGCTCGAGCTTTTAGATCATTATAAATATGTCATCAGATTTAGTCTTGGTTTCAACCAAGGTCACATATTTTATCTTGGTTTCACCCAAGGTTGTGTGTTTGAGTCTTGGTTCAACCCAAAGTTGTTTTCTGGGTCTTGGTTTCATCCAAGTTATTCTTACTATTGGCTTTCTATTGGTTACATATTGATTTTTTAGGATGTTTTCTCATGAATACCTTATGATTAAAAGTGGTATCCATTCCAAGCTTTAGTGATCGTAGGTTTGGGATTACCTAAGTAGAGAGATTGAACACTTTGAAAAGAAAAGAAGCACGAAAATGAAAATGAGAAAGTGGTAATGAAAGCCCTAAGGTTAATGAATGATGAACCTTGGAGGATGTTACTCAGTTCATAGAAATGGGTATTGAATGCTTTCGGAGGAAAGAAATATGTGAACAAAAGAGAAAGATGGTAATGAAAGCCATGATTGAATTTGAAAGATAAATGAAAGCATAATTTTCATGACAAGTGTTTTGCCAAAAGCAGAGTGGATCATCAATGACATTAAGATGAATCCTATATTATGATTGCATATTAACATGAAAGTAAGAATCATGCAGATGCATTCATATTGCATTAAAAGAAATTGCTTAAAAGGAAGATATCCCTAATGGTGCCACTGAAAAAAGGGTTATTCTCCAATGGATGATACTACGGTAATCTCATTCCTTCCCTAGTAAGTGAACAGTATAGTTGGTACACAAAAAGGAAAAAGAAGAGAGAAAAAGTCCAATCTTGTTGGTTGGGTAAGAAACTAGTAAAATTGGAACCTCTTGTAGGGAGGTGATGCCCTATAAAACTTTTTCAATTGTTCATCTCACTTGGTTATATAGAAGAGCAGTGTAGTCAAGTTTGAGTTGGCTTTGTTTGATTAAACAAAAGGTCAGACAGAGTTTTTCTTTTGTCAGCTTCACTTGATTAGGCAGAAGACCAATAGAGTCAGTTATCCTCTTTATTTGATTATGAGGAAGGTCAGTGAAGTAGGTTTTAAGTCAGCTCCATTCGATTAGGTAGAAGATAGGATGAAGATTTGTCAATTTCACTCAGTTAGGCAAAAGACTACTGAAGTTTATAATCGTTTTGTATGCTTCATTTGACTAGATAAAAGGTTAATGAAGTTAGTTTTCTTTTTGTCTTTTTTCATTCAATTAGGTAGAAGATCGATGAAGTAGGTTTTTTTTTTAAGCCAAGTCTTTTTCATTTGGCAATGTGTAAGTCCGTTAAAGTAGGCATTATGTGTAAGTCCACTCTATTTGGTTACATGGAAGACTAATAGAGCTGGTAACCCAAGTCCTCTTCATTTGGTTAGAAGGAAGATTAATGAAGCAAGTAGCCTGTCATTCTTCTTTATTTGGTTAAGGAGAAGACCAATATAGTCAACATTTTAAATTTTTCTTATTAAGTCCAATTTGTTTAGTTAGGCAGAAGACTTGTAGAATTGGCTCCTAATGGTGGAAGATTGGTGAGGATTGACATCCTTTTTCATTAGATATAGTTAGGATATGGTGTGCGTTAGAAAAAACCTTCATGTAGATGGGCTTATTAGGTTCCAGATAAAATCGTGTCTATTTAGTCTTTGCCTTCTTCCTAGGGGTAGTTGTAGATGCCTTATTTTGTTTGAGCCCCTAATTGACTTTTCTTGATTTTAGTTGAATGGATTTTCTAGGTCTGGATCCTCTCGGATGGGTTAAAGATGATAGAAAGGTCCAATTAAAGTATTGATTAGTTTCAATGAACTTACTTTAACATAATAAGACATTTGAACTTAAATGTCTAATTTAGGGGGTTAGTGCCAAATTCAGAAAATCGAAACCCAGGTCCTAAAAATCTGAGAATGTCAAAAGTTGATTGGTAGGAGTCTTTTAACGTGATTAAAGTGGTTATTAATGACATTTGAAAAAAAAAAGACTTGTTTTAATAGTTCAAACCAAAAGTTAACAAAGTGACAAAAGTCAACTGTATGAAGTTAACTATTTATACTAGAGTTAGTTTTGAAATTGGAAAAGTTTTATAACTCGAATTTCAAAATTGATTACACCAAAATGAAATTGAACATAGACTTTAGGTCTAGAAAGTGTAATCGGGATGAGGTCATGAAAAGATCTTAGGAATTTAGAATACCAAAAATTTTTGAGGGCTTAATCTGAGAGGTTGGAGATAGGAAATTTTAGACTTTTTTTTTTGTGAAGAAAGTCATTAGGACACATTTTTGCTACAAGATGGAACATTTAATTGCAATTGTACATAGACAAACACTGATTAATTAAAATAAATACAAATTTTCATATAGATTAGTATAGAATTAAGCTTTGATCGAATTTCCCATGTAAATAATGTGCCAAATTTTAATTATCCATTCATTAATGGCACTAATGTCATTTCCCCTAAGTTAGTTAGGAGGTTAGTGAGTAAGCTAAGATCAGACTAGAGTGATTAAAGCTCAAGTCATTGTCACAATATGGCTAGAATACGAATCTTAACTAGTTGCACTGAAAAGGCGAGTATACCCCTCATTCCTATATATATCTATATATCATTATTTTTTATTTTTTAGGGGTCGTATCATTATTATTTTTTCTTATTTTTGGGGATCGAGCCATCGAGATGAATCATTCATTCGACTTGGCCTTAAATAGTCATTACGAAATGACCATTTATTTTAGAGTCACCACCAATCTATTTCGGCTATATGAGATTGGTCACCTATCAGAGTTTGTATTTTGAGGGTTATGAAACCCTTAGAAACAAACTCTGAGGTTCGTGATAATACTAGAGATCACGTGAAAAGGTTCAAGAGTCAATTACAATCATACATAAGGATCGATCCCTCTCATGATGCTCGATAATTGGTATTTTATTAATTATGTGTCAATTTAAATTTTCATTTTTATTTGATTTTAGTATCCGGTATTTAATTATAATTCTCGTATGTCAAAGTAAAATTTTATGAAACAAATTTATTATTTTGTATGAGAAAATAAGGTATTTAATACTTTTAAACATCAAAATATCTTTCGCACCCCCATTGGAGGACTAAAGAAACATGAAAGGTATTATCATTGTCTCTTTCACAGCCCATCGAAGGATAGAAAGAATGCAAAAGGTTTTTAAAGTCAAAATATCTTTCGTACCCCATCAGAGAGTTAGAGGAATACTAGACGTTTTAGTTTTAAAAAATTAAAAAAATCTTGATTTTCATTTTTTTTAAAAAAAGATATCTCGTTATTAAAATAATCTATAAAACCCTTGTCATATGCTGGGAGAAATTTCATGTATTACTTTAACTCGAAGAAATTGCCTTAATTTTTAAAATTTTCATTTTATAAAAAATAACAAAATTTGTCCTAAGACCCAGACTTGGTCATAAGGACCAACATGTTCCTTAAAGCACACCTTCGTTATGAAAGCATCCTGGAGACCCTAAAGGACTCAATTCTAAGGTAAATTACTAAAAATATCCCTAAAATGTATTTTGACATAAAAGTATCCCTAAATTACAACTATGACACGAAGTATCTCAGTGACCCTAAAAGACTTGGTTCTAAGGTAAAATACTAAAATGCCTTTAAGTTATACCTTCAATGTGAAAATATCTCGATAACCCTAAAAGACTCCAAAATGATGTAAAATGACAAATATACCTTAAATGGGAAACTTAGATGGCAAACATGACAAAAGATGCAAAAATTACTATTGGGTTCCTAAACTTTTCAAAACTACATTTCGACCCTTAAATGGGGCAAATATGCTAAAATTACTTTCAAAATGTCCAAAATACCCCTAAATGGGTAATTTGTATGAGAAGTGACCTAAGTAGCACTAAAATGTCTTTGTTAAATGGTTCCAACTTTTCTAATATTTCAGTTTAGTCCCTAAGTGATTTAAAATGCATAATACACATCAAAACACATACAAAACACATGAAAAATTCACCTAAAGACTCTAAGACCATTCAACCAAGCAACCATGGCCTAAAAAAATCTGTAACTAGGTCCCTAAATTTTTGTAAAATTGCTAAATGCCGTCAAAGTGCCTAAAAATTGAAAAGTTATACTTTCTAGCCATTACCTTTTAACATAAGCATGTAAATACCTCTAAATAATTTCAAAAAAATTTTAAAAAATTAGAAATTGACCCTTAAAGTTTTGAGAAAACTAAGAAACACCCGTAAATAGCCTAAAAGTGAAAGTTTGCATTATTTTACCTCTATAAGTTTCAACCAAGCTACGGAACACCCTAAATGGAGTTGAAAATTTTTAAAAATTATGAAACAACCCCTGCCAGTGCTGCAATGATCTAAACAGTCCTTAAATGGCCTAAAAATGAAAGAAAAAGTTACATTTTAGCTTTAGAATTTTGCTTATCCATAAAATAACCCCTTAAAATTTCACTTTTCATGAAATTAGACCAAAATGCTTGTTATTATCTTCCTAGAATATTATCAAGCTTAGCACACAACGAAAATTCTCAACGTGTTAATATTTAAGAGAAATCACAATCTAGATGTAAAAATAAAAATTAAAAAAAATGCTAAATACAACCATGTATGATTCATGAAATCCATCTACATTAAAATTTATTTTAGCACATATAAACATGATCTAAAGCATTTAAACTTTGAAAATATGATTTTAATAAAATTTAAACAAAACAAAAAGGAATGGCCATGGTTCCAAGCTTAGCTTTTAAAGCATGAAATATGTCATAGCTTTAGCTTAATCACATTAATAAGTAAAGATCATGAAACTACCTTCAAGAGTTAAAGAAGATGAAACTAAAATGAATAAAAATAGAAGATGAAATGAACAACGTGAATTTTCAAGATAAAACTACCTTCAAAGCTTTGAACTAAATCAAATTCCATTTTTCCTTTTCCTTTTTTTTTTTTTTTGGCTTTCGTTTGGCTAGAAACTAAGAGAACAAATGAAAAACATCCTCCCTTATTCATAGGGGAGGATGATTAGGTCAAGGAGGATGAAAATCCTCTATGGCCAAATTTCCATGCTTTTTTCATCCTTTTTCTTTCTTTATTTATTATATAATTTGTTAATTTGTTAGGTTGAAAATAATTATTGCTGTGTCATAAGCCCATGCTTTTGTCATCTTTTGTTACAAGCTGCCATTCTATTGTTATGATTTTGCTAGTTTAGGTGGCATGATGATCATGTGATAATTTTGGCCTAACATGATGGAATTAGTTAGGAAGAAACTAAATTAATTAGAAAAGAATTTAACTCCAACCAAATTAAATTTCATGTAACTAAGTTAGTAAATTATAAGATTAAGTTATAAATTTACAAGTAAAAATAATCTTGGAAGTAAAGAAATAAACGCAATCCAGGTGCAAGAAAATCCTAATTGGAAATGCCATGAAAAAATGATAACAAATTACAAATCATAAATCCAATTAAGAATTTAATTATATGGGAATTCCAATCAAAATTCCATAGACAAAATTATGAACCAAAATAATTAATGTATATATAAGTAAAATTCATCAAAAAAAAAAAAAGAAAAGAAACGGTTAGTGAATTTTGTTGGAAAATTAGAGATTAAAATGGGCTTGGAGGGCTTTTTTGAGAATTAAAATGAGCTTAGGAGAAAATAAAAAATGGGTTGGCAAGGTTTATTGGGCTTGTTGAGAAATTATTGGGCTTATTGAGCCTATTTGCAAATTTGAAAGTTTTAAGCTTATCTAAAAAATTTTGCCTAAAATAAAATTAATAAAAATAATAAAATTTTCTTTTAAAAATTTCAAGTATTGAATTATACAAGAAAATTTTTAAGAAGTTTTATGTGAAAGAAAAAGATAATTAAAATCCTAAACTGTAAAATTTTACAAAAAAAAAACTTTATGCAAGAAAATTATTATGTAGAAAAAAATACAAAACTCATAAAATAAATTAAATTTTCAAAAAATAATTTAACATGAATTTAATAAAAATATTTTAAGAATTTTAAAAATTATAAATTCAAAAAAATCCTATCGAAAAAATTTACAGAATAAAAAAATTTGTATTTTGGAACCAAGAAAATTTTAAAAATAAATCCAACTTTAGAAAAGTGAACCAAATTTGATATCTTGATTAAAGAATTAATTGATGAAAATAATAAAAATAAAAACTTGAATTTTGGAACAAGTTTTACTGAAAAAATCCACAAGCAAAAACCCACGGTATAGTGAAAAATTCAAAATTAATTGATAAATTTGTTAGTTTGACACCTCATGATATAAAATGCCAATATGGATTTTTTTTCTTGAATTTTTTTTATTTTTTCAAAGTGCATATCGATTTGAATACTACATGGGTATCGGTAAAAATATATAACGATCAACCTTCAAAATTTTATAGAAAAATCTAAAAAAATTCTTAAAAATAAAAAATTCGACCACGATATCATCTACAAAAACAAATTTTTAAAATTTGACAAGAAAATATTCAAAAACTAATTTTTCTCTTGAATATTTACCCTTTTTATCTAATATTTGTGCTTATTAACCCTCAAAACTGTAGTTTTTCTGCCACGTGCGAACATAATCGGTCTTGAAAATGCCCAACTTGCTCGGATGAGGTCAACCTCTACCGGGTTGGCCACTAGATTCTCATTCATAGATATCTAGACTATTAGAAAAACTGGCTCAGACGAAATTAAGTGTCTATAGCTGCCCTTTTTTAGCTATTGCTGAGGATCAGGAATAGGACAAAGATCAAATAGACATAATTTTATTTGGGTTGTAAAGTCTTGAAAAATAAAATAAAAGCATGTATATTAAAACATTAAAACTAGAAGAAGAACCTTAGGTGTTAGGGTGAGACTTAAGTTAAAAGAGCTAACTAAAACAGAGTCTATGTTTAATAGGTTGACTATGGCAAAACCATAGTAGTTAATTAAGGGTGACCAAGGCAGAACCTAAGTCTAATGGGTTGACCAAGGCGAAACCATAATAGCCATAGTAGGACAGGTTAACTAGAGTGAAATCATAATAGTCAACTAAGGGTGATCAGGGCAGAACCTCAATCGGATGGGTTGACCAAGGCAAATCCATATTAGTCAACTAAGAGTGACTAGGGCCGAACCTAAGTCGAATGGGCTAACCAGGGTAAAACCAAAATAGTCAATTGAGGGTGACCAAGGCAAAACCTAAGTCGAATGGGTTGACTAGGGTAAAACTGTAATAGTTAATTAAAGGTGACCAAAGCAGAACCAAAGTTGAACGGGGCAAAACCTAAGTTGAATAGGTTGACTGGGGTGAAACCGTAATTGTTAATTAAGGGTGACTAGGGTGGAACCTAAGTAGGATGGGTTGACCAAGGCAAAACCATAGTAGTCAACTAAAGGTGACCAGGTGATAACTCTACAAGATAGAGTTATTTAGTCTCAATATGCATATTAAATTAGATAACTCTTAGAGATTTTTATTTAAATTTTATCTATATTTAGTAGTTCTTAATTTAGTATTCTTTAATTTAAATTTATGTATTTTTAATAGTTCTTAATTTAGTATTATTTAATTTAAATTTTATTTATTTTTAGTAGTTTTTAATTTAGTGTTATTTACTTTCCTTATATTTTAATTACTTAGTTATTTTTGTGGCATGCTTTGTTCAAATCCTTAAAATCCACAGACATTTGAATTACTCTAGTTTTCTCCTTGAAATCCTTAAAATCCACACACAATTGGGTTTTGATGAACTGGTCGTGGATAGTTTTGAACCTTATTCTTCCAATTAAAACTGCTTTTGCTTGCAACATTGGATGAAATATCCCAAAAAAGTTCCCACATTTAGAAAGTGAATAGCTAGTTATTCAATAATAATCAAAACACATTGGGTTGGACTTTTCTTTAACTATTGATGGTTGTGAATTATAGGGTAGCTTCACATTTCCATCCCTGATTCTTCATTAGATGAGTACTTTCACTCTATCTAGTAGAGCTCGAAATACAATAGAGTCAACATCAATATCCTATCATCTTCTTAGGTTATCTCTTCTAGGATGCATAGTAGGTTAAAGAGGGCTTCTTCTTTCTTTTTCCCCTCCTTAAATTGCATTGGTTGTTAAAGTATTCTTCTATTGAAATAATTAACTCCTTTTTGTCTAAGAACCATGTTATTGGTTTTTTTTTTTTTTTTGCATCTTCAATGAACGTTAAAAGAGGTAAGTTCTCCAATTACACCTTATACTATCGAACATTCCCCAGATACACAATTTCACTAGTTTCCATCATGAGAATCTTGAACATCCGATACGTTTTACCTGAAACATTGGATCAGCTCCATGAGGTATCTCGACACTTCTAATGTTTTCTTCCCTGATTAGCAAGTAGCCTTCTCTTGGGTGGAAAAAAACTTTTCTTCTAACATCCTACACATTTGGTTCCAAGATTCTACAAAGTTGGGAGTAATATTGACATACCAAGTATACGTTTTCTTACTTAAAATTTTGGAAAACCCTTTCAAAGTACCACTACTCCAAGAGTTTCCACAAATTTCATCATGTGTTTATAAGCATCTTTCACCTTTTCATTGAATTGTTTGAACTTAGGACTAATATAGTCCCTAAGATATGGCTTAGTAGCCACACTATGGGCTAGGGTAATTTGAGATCAAGTTTCAAAAAGCTCAAACTCTTCTTCTTCCACACAAGTAGCCTTTGAAGCTTTTTTTTAGTGACAAAACACTAGGTAATCATTTAAGGAACAATCATAGTCGAGGTATCAGCAACAATGGTAGAAAGATTTGTTTTCTCCATTATCATTGTTAGTAATTAGAAGAATAGTTCCACACTTCTATTATGACTCACAAGTTGAACATAAAAAGTTATGGAAGAGGATGCAAGTTTTACTACAAGAAAAAGGCCTTTTCTAATGTAATTTTTCAAAAAATGGCAAAATTCCATCAAAAAAGCATTTTTTGACAAAAATTTTATCATGAACATTCTATTTGAAAAGAATATTTTTGACAAAAATTCTGTTGGAAAAAGCCAAGTCACTAATAATCTTCTATAAAAAAAAGTCCATTAGAAATACTTTTTTCCTATGGAATAAAACCAACAGATTTTTCATTGAAAATAATTAATCTACAATAGAAAAATGAAGAATATCCTTTCTTGAGAAACATGAATCTTATTCATCAACTCTTGGATATAAGCAAGAACGAAAGGGTTTTGGTTTCCAACTGTCTATGTCTTCTGACAAGGTAAGTGTATTAGAATTTCACCTAATAGAATCACTCTACCCCAATGGAGTTGCCAAAATGTAAAGGGATCATATGGTGTGTTTGGAGATAACATAGATGAAAAACTAATGTAGACCTTAAAGCAATAAGTGAAGTGATAGGTTATGGTAGACAATGAAGAAAGGCTATGTAAAAGGAGAATAAGGTTGGGAGAGAATTAGAGAAGAGAGAATTGTAGAGAGAGTTTTAGAGAGAAAATTAGCAAAATGTTGCTGGTCCCCAAATTAGTTGTGAGAATTTCTATATATAGTTCTCAAAATAGGAATTATAAAACTTGAGTATTTAATAGTTATAACAAGGGGAATTATTAGTAACTATAATATTAATGCTTTGTTTAATGGGACTCTTGATTGTTGCTAGGAACAATGAATAGTGAAAAAGTCCACTAGTTCATAAGAAAAAAGAAAAAAGCATTCATATTTCACGAAAAAATTAAGAGTAAAATTTTTAATTAATATATTCATGTTTATTAATCCAAATTCTCTAAAACATCTTAATAATGAAATTAAAACCCTGCCATATTTTTGGGTTCTTTTCACTCCTAGTTCGATAAAGTAACATTAGATAAAACATCTTTTCAAAAATAATTCTTGATGAAAGTGCCTTTTGTAATGTATTATTCTAAGAATTACGATTCTAAATATTAGCTATTCTAAACAATTTTCCGATAAAAGAATTTTCAATGCAGCAACCTCTAGTAAAGCCACCTTATGACTTATTCTGGATTATCTTTGCTATTACATGCAAAGTATAATTTTCAATAAAACAATTTTGTACTTCGTTAAAAAAATAAAATATTAATAATCAAAATAAAAAATCTACGTAAACTTGCTGCCGCGTTTACGTGTTTAAGGAATGATCGATTCCTGACACCAGGTCACTAGCAATCCGAATTTTATTTTTTTTCCTGTAACGGCCAGACCAAGGGAAAGACCCTTTTAATTGTCAAAGCTCATTGTTAATACCAGACTAGACTAGACTAGACTAGATGACAATCGTAGAAAAGACGTAAAGTGTAGAGGGGAGCTGGCCAGCACCGAACCGAAGGAATAAGAGAACGCCTTTTTTCCACCAATTTGCCAATCTACTATTAAGCTTAATAAATTACGTGCGACCTTTTGACGAGAGATCGTGGTTTAGGATAAGGACTGCTCTGCTTTGCGATTAATTTAACCTGCCCAGTCTTTAACCACATGTTGATGGTCAGTGTTAACACGGATAAAAAAGTTCTTGGAGAAATTCATCTGAAGACCGAGACTGAGATGGAATCCCTTCAAGATTTTTTTAATGTCCAGAAGATCATGATTGCAAAAGAGAAGGGTATTATTAGCAAATTGAATTTGAGAGATTATTAATGGAATGCTACCAATTTGAACGTATCAAAGAGACCAATGGAAGTAGCCTTGACTAAGCCCCTTGTAATTTCAGCTATTGAGCCGTTGATTATAAACAAAAATAGAGGCAGAAGATTGAACTGGAAGATCCAACCTTGCCATTTCAATCAAAAACCCATAGTAACATAGTCAACGTAACTCCTATTTACACTGTTAAAAGCTTTCTCGAAATCCATTCTGAAAAAAAAAAAAAAAAAAAAACTTCAAAATTATTTTTATTTAATGAGTCCACAACTTCATTTGCAATGAGAGTAGGGATTTAATTATATCATATTTATTATATTTATGAACATAATAAATATTATTATATTGAATTATGATAAATATTTATTAATATTTATTATAAATATTATTAGTGAAAAAAATTGAAATAGCACTACAACATTTTCCATTATGACTGTTATTTAAATTCGAAAAAACAATCTAAAATCTGCCTACCTTTACGAAGGCAAATTGATTATCACCGGAACTCATCACGTTCTTGAGACTATTAGCAATGACTTTGGATAAGATTTTCAAGATACTTTCAACAAGACTACATTTCCTGCAATCAGAAAGTTTGGAAAGGCTACTGCATTCTGGTTTTTTAACTTATCAATTAGAATTCATCATAGCATCCGATTGCCTATGAGATTTGGTTGCTTTTTTAACTTATCAATTTCTTCTCAACAAAGTAGATATCATAGGGTTGTTCATGATCAAGCTGCATCCGAATTATTCTTTATTTCTTTGTTTAAATTCTGATTAGGTTGGTTCTAAAGTTTGTTTACTATTGACTAAAATAATATTAAAGAATATTATTTTTACTTTAATAGTTATAATTAAATTTTAATAAAAGATCATTCTTATTATTTACATAATAATTCAAGTCAATTAAATTGATTGAATTAGAAAAATTTATACTCAACTTTAATTCAATACAGATTAAATTTATTTAATTCAATACAAATTAAATTTATTAAATCGAATGGCCGTTGGATCAAAAATTGATCTAAAAGGGAGTCACTAAAACACATTTTAGCTTGCAATATTATTCATACCATATCTAATATTTATTCTTTGAAAGCAATAAAAAGAAGACAAAAAGTTGTGAATGTGGAATAATAATGAACAATTATACACTCATTATTTTTTTCCCATTCATATCCTAAATTAATAAAATATTAGATGGAGATGGTGAGTTGGGATTTGGATTTTTTTTCTCTATATTTATCAAGTGCCTTAAATTCTTTAATTAAAGTATATTCCACAGAGAAAAAAGAAAAGAGAGAGAGAGAGAGAGAGAGATAGAGAGAGAGAGAGAGAGAGAGAGAGAGAGAAACTGATCATAGTAATTGCCATGATTTCGGATTTCAGAAAACAGAAACAAAATCAAAGAAAACTCTTCAATAGTCTTTGTTAATTTTGGACAAGATATAAAAAAATAATATAAATATTATAAATTTAATTAATATAAAAATAAAATAATAAATATTAGCATCATTAATATGATTGGTTTAATACATAAATTATATTTATATTTAAATTTTAATATATTTAATTATTTATATTGTATTAATATTTATATGATTAATAAAAAAAGATAGAATATGCATACGCATGTCACTAAATTTATTTTTTAATCTTTTTTATTAGAAAAAAAGGTAAAATAAAAAAAGATATTTAAAGAAAGGGGAGTGAAGTTTGTATTTGTATAATTTTAATGTTATAATCGTAATATATTTATATAAAATTTGATAAATTAAAAATTTATATTATATAAATTTTAATATATTTATATAATTTTTATAAAATATTATATTTTATATTTTATTTTAATTTTTAATATTATATATGTATTTTATAATTATGTTATGTTCGAAGATCTGGAATGAGGTGCGGTAGTCCAAAAGATGCTTTGCTGAGCTGTTAGGACTCTGCCTTGATTGTACGCCATAATTGCCATGTGTTTTGTGCTTCCATCCGGAGTCTTCTTACTCGTACAACATACCTCACCATTTTTTTGCCCTTTAAGTTTTACCTAATAGTGGACTTGCTGATTGTCGGATGGTGATTTAAAATATTCTTTAAATTAATTTGAGAGTTTATTTTATTATTAAAAATAATATTAAAAATTAAAAATATTTTTAGAATAATATTTATAATTAAATTTAAATAAAAATATTATTTTATTATATATATAATAATTCAAATAAGATTAACATAAATTATAAAATATCTTGCTTGGATCTAATTTAATAAGGGTCAGATATGTCCAAGAGCTGACCCGCCCTATGAGCGCCTGTAGGTGGAGGTAGGGGCTAGACATGTCTAAGTTTTCTTTTTAATGTTTTCAGGCCAACTTAGGGGCAAAACAGTATTTTAAATTAAAATTATATATTTTATTTAAATTTAATAATAAAATATATAAATATTAATATAAAATAATTTTTAATATTTTATTATAGGTTAAATAGTGATTTTGAACCGCTAGATCAAGCCAAGCCAAGCTTAAACTTGAACATAAAATTTAAAAAAAAAAATTATTACGACTTGATTTATAAACATTTATAGTAACCCCTTTTATTTTATTTAAGATTTTTTAATACTTTATCATCTCATTTAAATTTTAAAGAAAAATAATATTTGGCCCTTAAATTTTGCTGGCCCCTTCAAAAAATTTCAAATTTAGTCCCTCTTTGCAGAATTGTTTTGTATAATGAATTTGGTAACCTTTTTCTATTAATCAAATAGATACATTTACATTAATTATTGTATTTAGTATTTCTCGTTCTATGCATATAAGAGTAAAAAAGCCATCGTAGTAACCAAGATAAATGGTACATTTCACTTATTTTGTTTTTTTTTTTTCTAAATATATGTAATCTTATGATTTCCTTTTATAATAAGAAATAATTTTGTATATATTTTAATTAGACAATAGATTTTTTTGAGACTGAAACTTTATTTCTTATTAAATTTTTTCATCTGCAGCATGAATTATAACATTTAAAATTAAAAATAAAATTTTTATTTCAATATAAAGAATTTATGTATTATTAGTAAATTTAATAGTACATATAATATTTAATATTTAATATTAAAGTTATCTATAAACCGAGTCAGATTAAGCTTACATACAAAAATTTTTACTTGTCTAAAGTTCACCTTGATCCGAGCTGATAAATAACCCCATCCATAGGACTGAGCATTCGGTCGGTTCGGTCAAAAAAAATTTCAAACCGAATTAACTGACTTAGCTAAAGGAACTGACCGAACTGACCGACATTTTTAACCATAACCGAATTAACCGAACAGACTAAATTTCGGTCTATTTGGTCGGTTAGTTCGGTCAAATTGGTTTATTGGGTCTTGGGCTAATAGTTGTATATTTGGTTTGGGACTGTATTTAATGGAGCTATTAATATATATATATATATATAATTATTAAATATTAAAAGTCGGTTAATTCGGTTAATAATTATATTAACCGATCACCGACCGAATTAACCAAATAAACTGACAAAAAAAATTTACATAACTATCGAACCTACTTAACCGAATCGAATTAATCAAATTTCATTGATTAAGTCGGTTAAATCGGTTTGAACCGAGTTATGCTCACTCCTACCCATCCATGTATGTCTCAGTCCACCTCTGTCTACATTGTAGTAGTAATATTTATTTCTATTGAATAAACAAAAAGGGGAACGATCTTGGTTTGGAGCTGGGTAAATGCTTCTTCATTTCATCTTCTTCAATTCTTATGCCTCCTTTTAGATACAAAATCGTGAATATACATATATATATATATATATATTAAATTTTCATGTTCTTATATTTAAAAACATATATTAGATATACATACTAAAATAGTATATAACTAAAATTAAATATTACATTATATATGTCCATTATTATATATACTGAAAAATTATTTATACTAAAATTATATTCATATGAGTAAATGATGATATTTTTTACAATATTAAATTAAAATAATTAATAAAAGGGTGAAACATCATAAAACAATTATGAGTATAATCGACGTCCATGCAAAAGTGAGATGAAGGTAAATAAAACGATCGGCTTCCACCGACTCCATTAGCATCCCTTCTATCGATTTCCTTTTTTCTTTTAATTACACAAAAATTTAAATTATGCATTTAAAATTAATGTTTTATATATTTTATTCAAAGACTAGAATTTATAATTTCTTTAAATACGCCGTATTAAAAAAAAAATCTTGATTTCAAAACTCTTTTTTTAAATGAAAACAATATAAACAATTTAAGCTGCTGTCCTGGTGACTGCCGATCTTAAAAGAAAAAGAAAATCTGTGCAGGCACTAAAACTTGTGCTTTGACTAGATTGACCTCACGAGCAAGTTCCCTTGAAAGACAAGACGTATAGCTAGAAATCATGTTTTTCAGTAATTTTGTATATTTTATAATAATATATATTTATATAAATTTTAATATATTAATAATTAATATTATATAAATTTTAAAATATTAATATATTTATATCATCTTTAAATTAATTTTATATAATATTTTAATTATTATCTTATATTGTAAAATTGTCTTATATATGAACAAGAGGCAAAGGATATTTTTCTTTTTACAGTTTTACTGCAGAAACTTGCAAAAATGTGAGGGGCAAAGAACTGTGGGACCTTGTCGATTATGCACAGAATTGGCCTTTAAGGACTCTCAGTTCCTTCCGCAACAACCCCCCCCCCCCCAAAAGAAAAAAAAAACAACTTAGCAAGAAAATTAGAGACAGTCATTTTAGTTATAATTAAATAAATATGATATATATAATAATTAAAATATAATATGATATAAATATATTATTAAAATTTATATAATATAAATTATTAATCTATCAAAATTTAAATAATTATAAAATATCTTATAAATAATTATAGCATAACTATACGAATTGTTATACTTATAAAAAAAACTCAAAGATAGGCGAGAAATAGATAAACCGTGTATTCTTATTAATTTAATATATTTTATAATATTATATTTTATATTTATTTTAATTTTGATATAATAATAATTTGAATTATGTTGATAGGTTTCGAAAAAATATATATTTATGGTTGTTGAACCGAGAGACCAACGCCATCTTCGTCGTCATTAGCACCCATAACTCAATCAGTGTGAGCTGTGATGTGAAAGAAAGAAAGAAAACCAATCTTGTTTTAATAAAATTTTATGGTCATATATGATCTTTCTTTTTCTCAAGTTTTCAACAATTCACACCCAAAAAGTCCAACCATAGCCAATATGTATTTATTTCGGGTGCTTCATAATAAAAAATATTTATAAATCAGATTAAATTAAATTTTATTTATGCTTATTATTTGAATTTTTTTATTATTTTAAAATATATCAAAATTATTTTATATTAATATTTATATATTTTTATAATTAATTTTAAATAAAAATATTTAATATAAATTAACTTTAATTAATTTAAATAATAAAAATTTTTATTTATATTTAATTTAATTTAAATCAAATTTATGGTTTCAAATAAATATTCAGACACATATGAATATGATGGCTTTGCTCTCAGCTTTTCACCAACAGTGTTTTTTAAAAGTAATGTGAACAAAGAAATTTCAACGTTAATACTATTCTTTTAATAAAATAATTGTTTTTGAAGCCTTATAGCTTTATTCATCGGAGTAATATGAAAAAAAAATAAATATAATATGATAAAAAATATTATATAAATATATAATTATAATAAAATATATAATATAAATTATTAAAATATTAAATTTTATAAAAATTATAAAATATTTTTAATATAATTATAATGCATAGATAAAAAATTTACTCCCTGAAAAATTTTATCTTTTGCAATTGCAATTTGCATGAGGCCCCCACGAGTGGGGCACGGCACTACTGCTGCAAAATTTACTGTTTCTTTTAAAGCTTTGGATTTTGCTGCTTCTTCTCTCACCTACTCCTCTCTCTCTCTCTCTCAATGGATGGAAGTCAATCACAACGAAGAAAAGAAGATCCCCACGCACTAACAGTGGTGGTGTTGCTTGGATCACAACTCATAATCCTTTAGCCAACATTAAAGTAAAAAAGAAAAAGAAATCAATCTCCGAAGCCCTTCTCTAATTTTCTTTCTTATTTTATTGAGAAAGGAAAAGAATTGAAGAAATATATATATATATGAGCAAGAACAAAAATTAAAAAAAAAAAAAAATGGGTTCCAATTTTGATAGTTTAATTTGATAGGCAAAGAAATCTTTTGGAAACACCAGACGGAAATAATGGAGTCACAGAGCAATAAAAGCACCAGTAGCAGTGACCATCATCACCACGACCAAAAACAAGAAGCTTCACTGCAACTAGTCTCTCGTGATGGTCAACAACAACCAGCTGCTGGTGGCGCACATGGTCATGGGACCTCCTCTCATCAGTCTCAGGCCCCAGCCCATGTCCCATTCATGGGCTCCATTTCCAACGAAATTGGGGCTCCCTCTTCCTCCTCTACTTCCACTTCTTCCCTTGCTAAACCTGCTCCCAAAAGACCCACCAGAGACCGTCATACTAAGGTCGATGGCCGTGGCCGTCGTATCCGAATGCCCGCCGTCTGCGCTGCCAGAGTCTTCCAACTGACCAGAGAATTAGGTCATAAATCCGATGGTGAAACCATTGAGTGGCTGCTTCAACAAGCGGAGCCAGCCATCATAGCTGCAACAGGAACTGGCACTATCCCAGCCAATTTCTCCACTCTCAACGTTTCACTACGCAGTAGTGGATCTACCATTTCAGCTCCTTCATCAAAATCTGCACCTCTCTCTTTCCACAGTGCTTTAGGTTTTTACAACAGTAATGGAGATGAGACTCGAAGGTTTAGCAGCAATACTGCCGCTGGTGCTGCCATGTTAGGGTTTCATCATCAGCTTTACCCTCAAGTCCTGAACCCTGACGCTTCCGTGAGAAGTAGTAACCCTAACGAGAGCTACTCTACAAAGCCATTCAGAGAAGATCTTTTCAAGGAAACATCTCAGCACAATTCTGAAACCGGCGGTATAGATGCAAACTCTCCGAAACCGGAGAGAACCGGAATGCAAGATCAAGAACCCGGTTCGTTTCATACAGCCAACATCATGCCAGCTCCAGCTATGTGGGCAGTTGCACCGGCTACCACCAATGGAGGTAATGCATTCTGGATGCTGCCGGTAGGTGGCGGTGCTGCCGCATCAGCCACTGTGCCAGAAGCCCAGATGTGGACCTTTCCGGCTCATTATTCGGGTGGGGGTAGAGTGAGTCCGGTTCAGCTCGGTTCAATGATATTGCAACAGCAGCAATCCGGGGGTCAGCAGCTTGGCTTAGGAGTGACAGAAACCACTGTGGGGTTACTTGGCAGTGGAATTAATCTTTACAGCAACAATAATAGAGCTGGTTTAGGGATGAATTTGGAGCAGCAGCATCAAGAAAATCAAACTCAAGGCGGTGATAGTGGAGATGAAAATCTAGCTACAGATTCTTAATGATAAAAATTCCAAATTCATCTCACATTTTCAGTTGTTTTTTTTTCCTTGCTTTTTAGAGCTTTCTTGGCTGCCTTTTGCTTGGAGCAATGTTCCTTTGCTTTTCCTTTTGTAAATGCATGTGTTTTATTACTATCTTTGGTTTGTTGATTGCTTGTAGCTTTGATCCTCGGATGCTGAAATGTAATTCATTTGTAGTAAGTGGGTGTCAAAGATTGCCCATTAAACTAACACAAGCCATCGTTTCCCAACTCGTAGAAGTGTGAAAATATGAAGAATAAAGATGAAAAAGAAAAAGAGAATATTTTTCATGCGAAGTTTTATTGTTTGGTGTAAATTCTTTCTTTGTTTTAATGAAGTAATTTTGTTAGCATAGTTTTCGCAGGATATTATTTTACAATTTTAACTTTTTTTATCCTGAATTTTACATTAACTTATCATGATAACTTTTATTACATTTACACACTCGATAAACAAGATGCAATCAAGAAAAACTTTTTTAAATCCGTAATTTAAATCCCATATTTCTTCTTTTGGGAGCCAATTAGGAATGGGCAATTTATAACAAAGAAATGTAGCGGATAAAGTAGTGATGGAAGATAAGACCAAATATATACTATTGTTTAATTAGTAAAATAGGAGGAGAGATAGAAAAGATAACAAGTTGATTATGAAAGAATCATTCTCTCAAAGAAAGTTGGGAGCTTCTCAATGAAAGAAGGGCAAGATGGAGGCTGGAGGCCTGCCTTGGCCTATGCAGCCCCACGTGAACCACATGTCCTGATATTAAAGGATTAGGTTTGTACATCTATCGGCCTAATTTGTTGCAATTGGGGTTGGGAGAATTTCAAACAAGATGAAATGTAAAAGTAATTATTAAAATAAGGTGAAAGCAAAAGTAAATTGCAAAAATAAAAAAAATTATTAGAATTATTAACACGAAAAGTGCAACTACCATTATGCCCTCATTTTTCACTTAAGCTGTGGGCTGCCTTCTACCCAGGTAGCAATTCAGGGGGGTCGATTCTTTGGGTAAGAAACCGACCCTCACACCAAAATTACGAAAATATATATTAAATTATAATATATTAAAAATACCATTTAAAGATAAAAAATATTAAAAATATTTTTATTAAATCTTTAATTCATAAAATAAAAATAGATTAAATCTTGAATTATAAAATAATCTCTAATTATATTAAATCTTAATTACTATTTAAAAAATAATAAAAATAAAAATATTGTAAATTAAATCTCAAATTACTATATAAAAATAATAAAAATAAATATTTTATATTATATTTTGAATTGCTAGTTAAAAATAATAAAAATTAAAAATAATTTATATATTATTATATATTATATATAATAGATTATATATGTATATATATATATATATATATAAATGTGGGGGGAAGGGGAACCGATCCCCACCCTACACATATATATATATTATGGGGGAGCCGATTCCATTGTAAGGAAATTGACTCCCCCCTTTTTATATTATGTATAATATGTATTTATATATTAAATATATTTATCATAATATGAATTATTTATATATTTATATATTATATTGCGTGATTCTCATGTATCTTGATCAACGAATGCGCATAATTGATCTCGAACATTTTCACTTGTTTCATGGGTATATGGTGTAGCACATGATCAATTTTATGGTCTTGTACATTCATTAGAAGCTAGTTGTACATTTAGTTGTAATCAGTTGTACATTTAGTTGGAGCCAGTCGTACATTCATACATCCTTACATGTACATCAAGGCATGCGCACCTACTAAAGACTCTTGTTGTTCCCTATACGAATCCAATGCATAAGCGATAATGCGCATACCACGCAATTAGTGTACATTAATGGTGAAATGTAAACTAATTACATAACTTGTAGCCTGCATTGTGTGATTCTCATGTATCTTGTCCAATAAATGCGCACAATTGCTTTCAGACATTTTCACTTATTTCATGGGTATATGGTGTAGTGTAGGATCGGTTTTATGGTCTTGTACATTCATTAGAAGTGAGTTGTACATTGAGTTGTAATTAGTCGTACATTTAGTTGTAATCAGTCATACATTTAGTTGTAATCAGTTGCACATTTAGTTGTAATCAGTTGTACATTTAGTTGGAGTCAGTTGTACATTCATATATCCTCACATGTACATCAAGGTATATGTGCCTACTTAGACTTTTCCTGTTCTTTACATGAATCCATTGCGTAAGCGCATTTCGTAATGCGCATACCATGTAATTGGTTTACATTACTGGTGAAATGTACACTAATTGCATAACTTGTTGTTTGCATTGTGTGATCCACATGTATCTTGTCCAACGAATGCGCATAATTGCTCTTGGACATTTTCCCTTGTTTCATGGGTATACTATGTAGCATAGGATCAGTTTTATGGTCTTGTACATTCATTAAAAGCCAGTTGTACATTTAGTTGTAATTAGTTTTACATTTAGTTGTAATCAGTTTTACATTTAGTAGGAATCAGTTATACATTTAGTTGGAGTCAGTTATACATTCATATATCCTCATATGTACATCAAGGCATGCATTACCTACTAAGGACTCTTGCTATTCCCAATACAAATCCATTGCGTAAGCTCATTTTGTAATGCATATACCATGTAATTGGTGTACGTTACTGGTGAAATGTACACTAATTGCATAACTTGTTGTCTGCATTGCGTGATTCTCATTTATATTGTTCAACGAATGCGCACAATTGCTCTCAGACATTTTCACTTGTTTTATAGGTGTACGATGTAGTGTAGGATCGATTTTATGGTCTTGTACATTCATTAGAAGCCAGTTTTACATTTGTTGTAATCAGTTGTACATTTAGTTGTAATGAGTTGTAAATTTAGTTGGAGTCAGTCTCACATTCATATGTCCTCACATGTACATCAAGGCATGCGTATCTACTAAAGACTCTTGCTATTCCTTACACGAATCCAATGTGTAGGCTCATTTCGTGATGCACATACCACATACTTGGTGTATATTACTGGTGACATATACATTAATTATATAACTTGTTATGTGTATTGCATAATTCTCATGTATTTTGTCTAGCGAATGCGCACAATTGCTCTTGGACATTTTCACTTGTTTCATGGGTATATGATTCAGCGTAATATCAAGTTTATGGTCTTGTACATATATTAGAAAACAGCTGTACATTTAATTATAATCAGTTGTACATTTAGTTGTAATCAGTTATAAATTTAGTTAGAGTTAGTCGTAAATTCATATATCCTCCCATGTACATCAAGGCATGCGTACCTACTACGGAGTCTTGTTGTTCCCTACATGAATCCAATGTGTAAGTGCATTTCGTAATGCCCATACCACGTACTTGGTGTACATTACTGGTGAAATGTACAATAATTATATAATTTGTTGTGTGCTTTGCGGGATTCTTATGTATGTTGTCAAACGAATGCGCACAATTTCTCTTGGCCATTTTCACTTGTTTCATGGTTATACAGTGTAGCAGAGGATCTGTTTTATGGTCTTGTACATTCGTTAGAAGCTAGTTGTGCATTTAGTTATATATTATATTATATATGTATTATATAATATATATTATATATAATTTATATAATTTATATATTATGTATATTTTATATATAATTTGCATTATATATAATATATATTATTTTAATTTACATAATTTATATATAATATATAATGTGTATAATATATATAATATATAAATATATAATTATTCATATTATTATAAATGTATTTAATATATAAATATATAAAATATATTTTATACATACTATAAAAAGTGGGGAGTAGGTTTCCTTACAAAGGAATTGACACCCCATAATATATATATGTGTGCGAGGTGGGGGAGGGGAACATTTATATATATAATATATTATATATATAATATGTTATATATATAATATATAGTATGTATTATGTAATAATATATAATAATATATAAATTATTTTTAATTTTTATTATTTTTAACTTGTAATTCAAGATATAATCTAAAATATTTTTTATTTTCTATTATTTTTATATAATATTTTTATTTTTTATTGCTTTTTAAATAGTAATTAAGATTTAATATAATTTAAGGTTATTTTATAATTTAGGATTTAATATATTTTTTATTTTATGAATTAAAGATTCAATAAAAATATTTTAAATCTTTTTTATCTTTAAGCAATATTTTTAATATATTATAAAATATATTATAATTTAGTATATATTTTATTTATTTTGGTAGGGGGTGGGTTCCCTACTCGAGGAACCAAACCCCCCAAATTGCTGCTTGTAGAAGGCAGCCAACAGTTGAGGTGAAAAATGAGGGCAGAATGATAATTTTACTCTCTTTATTAATAATTCTAATAATTATTATTTTCTATTTTGAAATTATTTTTTTTACTTTTACTTTTTTTAATAATTATTTTTACATCTATTTTTTTGGAATTCTCCCATTGGAGTTTAGTTGGGTTGTCCATTTTGTAAAATAAACGATAAATGAAATGGCAAATAATAAGGAATCTTGCCACCTAGTTCATTTCTGTGTCTTTCTCATTTATAGACAACCAAGCTTGGAGCTTATTATTGCATTCATCCTTTTTTGTTTTATATAAAAATCATTAGCCTTTTTCACACTAATTGTTTAATTTGGCATTGTAAGTTTAATAACAAAAACGATTAGATAGATATAACAATGGTTTATATCACTCATAATATATAAATTTATATATTATGAGTGAATAATATAATACCATTATATTAAAATTTTTAATGAGATGACTGTTTGCTTATCATTTATAAATTTGTATACTATCAATGTTCATTCTAATCATTGGACCATGGAATTTTCTTCCAAGTGTTTTTTAAGGAAAAAAAATGAAATTTGAGGTAACATTCAAAAAAAGAGGTCTCACTTTAAAAAACAAAAAACAATTGATCATTCAAGATTAAAATCATTAAGATATGTCCATTAAAAGTTCAATTCAAAGTGACGTACTCAATCCAAAACCAACAAATTTACAAATAATAAGTTCAAGTTGGAAGTCAACTTAAATTTATTTTTCTTAGAATTAAATCAAATTTTGTTGTAATATATCGAGAAACGAACCTCAATATATAAGAGCTGACAGCAATTTGAATTATCGTAGGGCCCTAGCAGGTCAGACAAATCGCTCGTCTGAACCTCTTGTATCGAAATATGAGATTGACTGAATTAAAAAATCGCCACCAATCTATTTTGGCTATATGTGTGATCGGTTACTTATTAAATCATTAATTAAAGAGTTACAAAACACTAGAGGAATGATTTTATGATCTGTGTATACCAAAAATCTATAAAGCTGGGCTTGGAAGTTGGTAACACCACGAGTAAAGAGTCGATGCTTCTCGTGATGCCCAATACTTGGTACCAACTAATCACATGTATCTGAATTTGCTTTCCTCGCTTTCAATCATATGTATTCAACCATAATCCCCATTTTATTTATTCTATCAAAATCAAACAAATATCAACATAAAATGTACCTTGGAATTATTATTGGGACTAGCTCGAATTTACAATTGATTTGGCGCAAAAATCATTTAAAAAGGAAAAATTCCACAAAAATGCTTGACTCCAAAAATACTCACTTGTTGACTCCATTTTCAATATTTTTTTATCGATTTTGATTCCTTTTGAAAGAAATCACAAAAGTAGTACACTTAGACAAAATTGAAAAAAATCATAATTTTGAAAATAATATGAAAAATCAACTTTATTTATTTCAACTAGAAAGCTTTAATGTGAGATATTAGGGAACTTTATTAGGACACACCTAGACCTATTGGCACATTAAACTATTTAAACATTAAACATGACTCCTTGAATCAATTTCGAGGCATCCATATGTCTCAGAATAGTAGACAACAAAAATGAAGAGTATTGAGATAGGGATAGATTTGACCTTTTAAGCTCTCTGAATTTATTTTGGAATATTCCTATCACATAAAATCATCAAACCAAATTCTAATGAATGTTGACTCACTATGCTTTGACATAAAAATATTCAAAAAATGTAAGAAAATCATTTTTGCTATTATAGGAATTTTTTAATTGGACACTACTACATTACATAGCATGTCCGACTAGCCTATATTTTGAAATTTCTTCCTAATTCGTCCTAACTAACCACCAGATAGCCATATATGCTTGGAAAGCTTATTCATAGTACTTTTAGTAAAAATATGAGAAAATATATAAAAATGATTATCCTCATCAAAAACAGCTTGTATTACTAATTAGGCACCAAAATAGAGCTATATGAATAACTCATGTTTTGGGATTTTACTGTATTTGTCCTATTATGATATTGAATGTTTCAATTGCCTATTTCCCAGTACAATCAATGAAGATTATATGAAAAATACTAACAAAAATTTGTAAGGTCTATAACCTAATAAAAACATATTTTTTTTATAAGATTACATTGTTGGATTGCAACAGTAGTTCTGACTCAACTTGTGATCGCGAAGCCTTTTGTTACATTTTTTAAGACAAGTTTTCAAACGTTCAAATGTCCAGCAATGAGAACAAATATAATCTATAAATGTCAAATATGAGTAATCAGTAAAGAGTTAGTGCTAAGACCTATAAACATGTTTTTCAACATTAGCGAATGCCTTAGAGTGATACGAATGACTCCGTTTTTTTTCTTTTATTCATTATTATTTATTCTTAGCAAGTGAATGACACACCAATGCCACTCACTTTTTTGCTGTCACCAGCAAACAAAATGACTTTAAATAACATTTGACTCACCTAAACATCATATAATGACTCACATTAAGGCTTATCAAGTTTTGGACTCAACAAAGCATATTTAAACACTTAAAATATTTTTAGTTGCTTTAAATCAACTTTGATTCAAGCTATTTTATTTAATTTCCCCAAACTATTTATAAGAGAGCTTATTAAACAAAATCAAACCTTAATTCACCTATTGATTAAACAAACTAAAGCTTGCCCTTAGTGGATTTTTTAAGGAAAACAATGTTTTTATCCATTCTAAACACAATATCATGCATTTTATCAAATACATATAATACTAAGCTAAAGTTCTAGACATTAATGATCCATAAAACCTATCCTAACTATGGAATTCCACTTAGTCAAAGCTAGCCAAACCAAGCTCTCTCATTTTCATCATGTTCGAACACCATATTAAGCTGAAAAATAATGATTTCATCATTTGAACTTCAAGATTTCAGCTCAATATCATTAAATCCTAGCCTAATTAAACTCGAATCATCAAAATCCTAGCAAACTAGATTGACTAAACCTTGATCTATAAACTCCTCTAATTTGAACATTAGGTTTAGTTCCTTAATCATGATTTAAGCTAGATTTCAACAATTAATCATAGGATCAAGCTTTAAACAACAAGAAATCAAGTGAACCATAGCTTAAATCAAGATGTAAATATAAGATCATCATGAATCATCAAACCTAAACACTAGAGATCATGAAATAAGCTTTACCGAACATCATTCAAGCATCGATAAACATGAATTGATCATTAAAATCATGAAATTGAAATGAAATTAAAGAGAAAAGATAGAAATTATACCTACTTTAAGCTAGATCTTCCTCTTAAAAATGATGAGAGCTTGAGAGAAAAAGGAATATTCTAGATTTTCTAAACTTTTTTAAGTGTTTAAAATTTATGAAATTATGGCTAATCACCCCTATTTATAAGCTTTAAAATTCATGATTTAAGCATTAATCACCTAGGGTGATCTTAGTTTAATCACTAACATCCTAACTAACTTAAGGGAAATTACATTAGTGCCATTAATGAATAGATGATTAAAATTTGGCACATTATGCACATGGGAAATTTATCCAAAGCTTAATTTTATACTAATCTACGTACAATTTTTTATTCCATTCAATTGATCATGATTTGTTTTTGTAAAATTGTAATTGAATGTCATCTTGTAGCAGTGTGTCCTAATGACTTTTTTCAACAAAAATCTAAAATTTCCTATCAATCTCTAGAATTAAGTCTTTAAAATTCTCGATATTCTAAATTCCTAAAGTCCTTTCATAACCCAGTCCTGATTGCACTTTCTAGACCTAAAGTCTATGTTCTTTTGTTGTAATTAATTTCAAAATCTAAGTTGCAAAATTTTCCAATTTCAAATCTAACTCTAGGCTAAAAAAGTTGACTTTGCCTGTAGTTAACTTTTGTCACTTTGTTTATTTTTGATTTAAACTTCTAAAACAAGTTGCTTTTTCATCCAAATGTCATTAGTGACATTCTTGGATTTTTGAGACTTGGGTTTCGATTTTCCAATCTGGCACCCCCCCTAAATGGGACATTTAAGCTTAAATGCCTTATTATGTTAAACTAAGCTCAATTCTTTTTTCTTTTCATTTTTTTCCTTTTCAATTTTTCCTTCATAATGCTCTTATGAATACCCAAAATCTATCTAAAAGATAATTTCTCAAAGAATAGGCTCACCAGCTCAAATAGCCAAACCTGATTAAGATGGACTTTCTAGGTACATAATGTAGGCCATGGTTCAAGGTTTAAGAAGAAAGTGATATATAGGCCCAAAATCAAGTGTTTAAGAGTGAAAAGATAAAATGATGATTTTTTTCTATGAAGGCTTTCATCCCTTCTACTTTTTTCGGATCACACTTTATCTTTGTTTCCTCATTTATATTCCTTTTCATTTTTTCTTTTGTTTTGCTCCTTTTGAGTTTTTGCTTTTGCTTTTGTTTTTTTCCTTTTCCTTTTTTTCTTCTATTATTTTATGAAGGGAATCCTAGATTTCGAAAACAAGTCCACTTTGATGTAGCCCTCAATTTATTGGGCCGTTCTTGAATTATAGAATAGGATGTCCACCTTTACATATTCCTAAAGAGATTTTCTCTTTCTATGCATAAAAAAGGTTTATTTTTCGCTTCACACAAACTGAACATGTGCAGTAGTTTTCCCTTAAAAACTATGGAGGGGGTGTAGGTGACCTAATGTTTTAGGTGGGGTGAAGTAGCTTTGGCTTCTAAGGGGTTAGCCTCTATTTGGGCCAACAAAAAAAAAAATCTACCAAGAGTAAATTCCTATGCTTGCCTAAGGTATTAGCCTTATTAAAAGCATGGAAGATACTACCACTCAAATTGATCCTTTTTTGACATAAATCTACGATGGGTAACGATAGGGTATCCCGTTATCTTTTTTGGGCTTGGGGAATTCGAGAATCGATTTAAAGGTTTGACCTCCAACTTCATATAGTGAACTATACTAACCACCTAGTCAAAACCATGCCCAAATATAGATGTTAGCAAAACTGTGGGACACATGAAAGGGTAAAACTACTTTTTTTCTCCTTTTTTGTTTGAATATTTTCATTTATTTGAATAATTCTGATATTTTATTTGAATCATTATGATTTTTATTTATTTAAATAATTCATAATATCATTATTTTTTATTTTGACTTGGATTTAATTTTTTTTTTAGGATGCTGAATTATGTTTTCTTTGGTGCATTTTTCTCATATGGATACAGGAACGCTTGCTTTAAAAATAGAATTTTAACTCAAACCAATTTTTGTTTGACTTTATGACAACAAGTATATGCAATGATTATTTCCAAGAACTTTGAAGAGGTTCATTCTGAGCCAAAGTTTAATCAGAAAGAGTACGAGGACTACATATCAAAGAGTTTATGTCAGAATTGCCAAAAATCACACATCTCGGCCTCTATCAGAATAGTTTAAAAGAGTTGGTAGAGATATAGGATCAATAGGGAAATATGAAGTGGACCCGATTTATTGAAAATATGGGCAGATTGCACTCATCTTCAAGATACAGATTGATGAACAGTTAGTCAGGGCTATACTAGAGTTTTGCGATCCATTATTCCACTGTTTCTTATTTAATCAGCATGACATGATTCTGACTGTGGGAAAGATCTCAGCTTTGCTTAGGCTTGGACCTTTGAAAATAAGGCCTATTTATTGCAAGGAACGTAATCTAACTAGCTTCCATAAGAAATTAGAGAAGTTCTTGACATATACTTTGAGTCAAGTCATCATTTTATTGAACAAAAGGGGAATACTAGTGTTGTTCCATTAAAGTTTCTATGAGAATACATTTGAGTACACTTTGACACTGAAAAGGCCCTTGATGCATTTGCTTTTGCCATATACAAGTTGGCTTTCTTCTCAAGGGTATTAGGACATGTAGAAGTAGTAGTGGTAGACTTGTTCAACTAGTTAGAAAGGAATATGCACCTAGCGCCTTCCATTCTAGCTGAGATAATCTAAACTCTCAATGCATGCCGAAAGAATGGTCCAGGTAAAATTTTTAGGATTGTTTTATTATTGTATATTTTGGCTCAAAGTTACTTTTGGGGTGAAAGAGCTGAGAAGGTCACCTTATTTCTCTTATTGCATCCCTCTTTAAGAGTTTATTGAGAAAAAAATGGCCTAAATCAGAAACCAAGAACTAATGGGTTGAAATACTGATGAACTTGTTTTTTGATGATATAACATGGAGAGCACCTTGGTTTTCGTCAAAATCTTTTGTTTATTGATGTGGTAATTTATTTTTTGTCCTTTTACTCGATATATAGGGCATTTAAGGGTATGCACCATCGTTGGTTTAGAGATACTATGAGATGCAACAGTTTATTCCCATGACTTTAGATGTAGTTAGTGTGGATTCGATATATCAGAGGAAAATTATAAAAAATCACTATAGGCAACTACTTTGCATTAGAGGGAAAGTATGAGTTAGGGCTGCATGCATATATAGATCAAACTACCCTAGGTTATGATGCTTGGAGAAAAATCTATGGATGTAACTTGATTATTCTCGCATAGATAAGGCCATTGCTCGATTATTTATATGATCAGAATCTGTCATGCCTTTTGAGGTTGATTTAATTGAGGAAGAACTTGCCAAGGAATAGAAAGGAATAGGTGTTGAGGATAGGGTATTTCAAGAAGGATTTGCCTCTTTAAGAATAAAGATGGAAGCGAAAAGAAAATAAGTAAAGAGAATGAAAGAAAAGTGTAATCTAATGAAGAATAGTTAGGTAGAATAGAATAAGAGGCTAAAGCTTGCTAGGATATCTGAGAGCTCTAGTGAGACTTCTAAAGGAATAATGGAGGAAATGTGTAAACATCATAAGGAGTTGAAAGTTTGGAATGCCAAAGCCTTGGAAAGAGAAGTTAAAATGGTGGTCTTTGATAGGGAAAGAAAAGGGCATCTTGATACTCATCTTTAGCTAAGAAGGTCCATTAAGAATAATGAACAACTCTAAGCTGCTCTGGAACTTGAATAGGAAAAGGTATCCTGATTGTTTGAAGAAAGAGAAAGCCTTACAATAGCTATTGTAGAGATAGGATGAGAGCTACAATGGAGAAAAGATGATATTTGCACTTTGGTATGAGCCTACTAGGACATAGAAGCATATTGTGATGAAAAATTATGGTGGGCTAAAGATGAGTGAAGATGGCAAGCTAGGAGTGTAGAACAACAAATGTCCCTTAATTATCTCATAGAGCAAATTTACTCAGCCATTATGCAAGCAAGAGAAATTGTGGAAAAGATTAAGGGCCAAATTAACCCCATAGGAGAACATAGGCATATTGTAATTTAGTATTTAGAGGAGGCTAAGAAACAATATGATTAAGTTAGGAAATTTTTTGGATGTAATCCCTACACGATCAATGATAAGAATATGTAGCTCACCACAAAGTTAATGGAAAATTTTTGAGTAAGCATCCCTATAAATGCATTCATAGATTCATACCACGTATACATATTATAAAGGCATATATACTCATACATAATTATTAATTTCACAATTATTAATTTCACTAATTCATTAATAAAATTTAACCCAAGAAAATTTGGAATTTCAAGTTTTCAATATTGCAAACTTAAAGAGACCAAATGGACCACCACTCACTTATCGATACTATACTCGATATAGAACCAAAAGAATGGCTGAAGACCACTTAGCAAGGCTTGACCGATTTGGGAGGCCTAAGAGGCCATGATAAAAAGATAAGAAGAATTGCAAGCAAAAATCACAAGGATGATGGAACTGCTGATGGCAAGGGAGTCAGTTCACCAATAGCCATAAATTAATACTGATACTCCTAATAGGGAGTCCAAGGGTGTACTGGTTGAAAGACAGATGACTAACATTCAAAATGCACAGCTGATAGGTACACAAAATGCACAACATAATGTGCCTATAGTTAATCCACTGTCAGTCATTGTCATTAACCCTGATGCCTTCTCGTAAAGGGCATATATGAGAAGTGTAGCCATGCAAGAAAAGTCGATAGTTCTTAACATTGATAAAGAAAAAAAGCATAAACAAAAGGGGCAAAAGCAGAGATTAAAAAGAGAAATTATAGCCTCTAAAGAAGAGGCTTAAAGTATAAAAAGGGCCAAACTATATAGTAGTATCGATGTTAAAGATCTCAGCTTGGTATCAGATTTGGTTCTTCTACCAAAAACTAAAATGCTCAAATTTGAGAAGTACATAGGCACCACATCCCCCCAAGCACACATCAAAATGGTTGGATGTGCCAAGTATGACAAGCTTCTGATTCACAGCTTTTAAGAAAGTTTGTTAGAATTAGCACTTAGATGGTCTAGCGATCTAAACTGTACCCAAATTCACTGTTGGATCGATTTGGCAAATGAATTTCTACAACAATATAAACATATGGCTAAATGGGTACTAAATAGGCTAATTGTGCAAAACAAGGAGAAAAAGCCTATAGAATTTTCAAAGAATATGCATAGGGCTGGAGAGATATGGCCTCTCAAATTCAACCTTCATTGATCAAGAAAGAGACCACAATACTATTCGTAAGCACTTTACACCCTCTTTACTATGATAAATTAGTAGGGAATGAAACCAAGAACTTTACTTACCTGATTATATCAGGGGAAATGATTAAGATGGCTGTAAAGGCCAGAAAAATAATTACCAGTGAATCTTCCATCAAAAAAAAGGTAGGACCAGGCAAAAAGAAAAAAGAGACTCCATCTTTTAATTTTACTGGTCAATCTTACTGCTAAAGACTTTGCCCTTATTATCATAACCAAGGTCGATAGTCTCAAATGCTTATTCTTTTAATGCACCTTAAGCTCATGTTCCACCAACCTACATACCACCATCCGAATCTACCTTTTTAAAATCGAACTAAGCCTAATACCAATCAACTAGTCCAAAGAACCAATTAGGCCAGACCTCATTCTGAGCCTTTTCCTTATTCTTATAAGGAAATATTTGACAATCTTTTTTAGGCTTGATTAGTGGCTCCTACTTTTTCAAACTGTATGAGGGTAATTTCCCCAATTGGTATAATCCAAATACTCACTATGAGTATCATACAAAGGCTGAAAAAAGGTCTAGAGTGTTCTCAAAGTAGGTGCCTTTAATTCGACAATACTCTAGGACCTAATGTCATAGTAAATCCTCTACCTAATCATCTTGAAGCTAGAGTAAATGCTCTAATCACTAAGGAAAAGCGATGGGTAGAGACAAAGGTCCAAAAAATTAAAACCCTGATAGAAAAGGTCCAGATGATTTTGATTAAAGGTGAAATCTTTGGTCAAAGTTGTAAGAATTTAGGAAGTCAATCGATTCAAGGTTTAATTTCAACAAGTTTTATGCGACTCAAGGATATACACTATAAAATTTTCTAGAGTTTTTATCTCTGATTCAAATGAAAATGAATGTTAGATAGATTGAATTTTAGAGAAAAGTTGATCAAGAAAAAGATAAGTCTATCAATATGATTGATGAATGGCTATCATAATTGCTTATGGTGTTGGTTGCCCTTTCATCATCTATTGAAACTAGCCAAAAGCTTTATCTCTGAAAGCGAAAATTCCTTCTAGACTCATTATTAGATCACCAATGCCCTTTCCATATAAAGATAATAAGTAGGTGCCATAGAGGTATGACAGTGAGGTGATAACTCCAAAGGCTATCATAAGTCAATAAATCACTGCCAACATTATAGGGTTAAGCCATGTAAATAGAGTGCTCATCATTATTGGCCTAGAAACTAATGAAGTTGGTGCTAAAGCAAAATCAAAGAGGAAAACATCCAAAAAAGCTGTAATTATTAAAAATGTCCTAACAAAAGTACAACAACCGATGGAGGAAAAAGAAGTGACCAAATTTCTCAAGTTTATTAAGCATAATGAGTATAGCATTGTGGAGCACTTAAAACAACAACCAGTAAAAATTTCTCTGCTAGTGCTATTGCTCAGTTTGGAACCATATTTAAATGCCTAGTGCTCAATAAGCATATGTCCCTCAAGATATATCAATAAACAAACTTGATCGCCTGGTAAACAACATTGTCACTGACAATTTAATTTCATTCAGTGATAAGAAAATCTCACTAAGAGGGACCCCTTCCACAAAAGCCTTTCATATAACAACAAATTACAATGGCACAATGCTACCTAAAGTTCTCATTGATAATGGATTAGTTTTGAATGTTATGTCGTTAATCACTCTATCCCACTTACCTATTGATGCCGACTAGATTAAACATAACTAGGCTGTTGTTAAGGCCTTTGATGGAACAAAAAAAAATTAACGAAATTATTTCAATCATTTTAGATATTGGCTCATGCCCGTTTAAAGTAGAATTTCATGTGATAGACACTATCTAGCATATAATTATTTACTGTGGTAGCTGTAGATCCATTTTGTAGATGCTGTGCCTTCATCACTTCACTAAAAGGTTAAATTAAAGTGGTCCACATATTCGAGAAAGAGGACATCCATGACTTCTATTAAGGCATGTATACTAAAGGAAGTGCCAAACCTAAAGAGTTTTTATTCCAAACCTTTGAGATTGTTAGCGTTGCTTCTGTTATGGAAAGGTATATAATCCCAAAACCTAAGCTTTCAAAGAGCACTTCACATGGGCCTTTTAAGCTTATGGTCAGGAAAAGTGCTCGAGTTGGAAGAAGGCTAGAGATATTTACAAGGGATCAGTGAATCCATCAATGCAGTTGGCAAAAGGGACAAACATGGGCCAGGTTTTAAGTTGGAATGTAGTTTGAAAAAGAAAATACAAAATAAAAATTAAGGAAAAAAGTTAACCTAGGCCATAGGTCAAGAATCAAGCCTGAAGGCAGCTCTCCACCCTTCCCTAAAGGAAATATTTCACAGTGGAGGGGTCATTAATCCTGAAACCAAAGGAAAAGAAACTAAGGATGTCATAATGATGATCAACAAGGCTTTCAAGAAGTGTCAAATGGCTACCATCGAAGAGAACAATGAGGAGCTGAATAACGATCATGGAATCCTTATGTGTTCTCCTAGATATATCTGGAAGAATTAGACTGTTACTAAGAAAACTATAGTGTTTAGCCTAATTCCAAAATAATTCCATGAGCTCATTTTGACATAAAGATCTTTTTTATAAAGAAACTTAAAATGTTAAATTATCATTTAAAAAAAAATGCATATAACCTTTTGTGTATATTTAATTTCTATTTTCTTTCTACATACACATACAAGAGTCATATCATATATTTAGTTGCCCATTCTTTTCTTCTTTTACCATTGCAGATCTCCCAATCAAAGAAAAAAAGATGATTTTAATTAGAATTTAGAGGTCAATTTTGAATGGGCTATTTACTTAAACGAGGTCAATTTTGAAAAAAATGTTAAAGTTTATATTTTGCCTCCAAATCTACTAAAAATAATGAAACAGAAAGACAAACGAATAATGCTCTATGAAGAGCCCATAGAAGTGATAAATTTAGGGGATAATGAGGATGATAGAAAATAAGTTAAAATAAGGACTGCTTTCATGCTTGCTATTAGGAAGGAATTAATAAGTTTGTTTTAAAGGTTCTAAGATGTCTTTGCATGGTCTTATCAAGATATGTTGGGGTTACATACGAAGACCATTATCTATAAATTAACTTTAAAACCAGAGTGCAAGCGGATTTAGCAAAAGTTAGGAAGAATGAAATCGAAAATGCTTTTGAAGATTAAAGGAGAGGTAAAGAAAAAATTTGAGGCTGGATTTCTTATGTGGCAAAATACTTGGAGTGGACAACAAATATTGTCCCAATTCCCAAAAAAGATAGGAAAGTCAAAATGTACGTGGATTATCAGGATTTAAATTAAACTAGTTCGAAGGATAATTTTCCTTTTCCCCATTGTCGGCACCTAATTTTATCCAAGCCTCTTCCCTAAGAGTCTTAAATATCTGAAATTAACAACTGATCTGCCACCTTGATAGAGGTGGACCTTTGCAAGGTAGTTTACACATTTTTGTAACTTATTCTACCATGCATAGATGGCTGTATGTGTACGTGACAGAAAAAGTGTCATTTGAAGACTGATATTAGATAAAAAAGATAAATATTCAGGAGAAAAATGAGTTTTTAAATATTCTTTAGTCAAATTTTGAAAATCATTTTTGCGGATAATGTCACGATCAAATTTTCTATTTTTAGGCATTTTTTGAGATTTTTCATAAAACTCAAAAAATTGACTGCGGTATATTTTTACCAAAACTTGTACAGTATCTATGTCGATATGCACTCCAAAAAAAATATTCAAGAAAAATTATATATTGGCATTTTATTTCGCAAAATGTTAAGTTGTTAATTTTGTCAATTATTTTTGAATTTGTCACACATCGCGAAAATTTTGCTGTAAATTTTTTTCAGGTAAAGACTTGTTCTAGACTTCGGATTTTCATCTTTACCATTTAAAAAAAAAATTAATATTTTGGATAATATTTTATTTAATTTATTTTGTAGGTTTTAATTTTTTTTTATTTTTCTAGATCTCAAAATACGAGCATTCCTTTGTTTGTAAAATGTTAGGTAGAATTTTCTCAAGTTTTGAACTTCAAATTTCTTAAAAATATTCCCATTAAGTTACTATAAAATCAGTTTTGAAAAATCCTAATCCATTGTGGTAGATTTTTCTCATTTCCAAAATACAGAGCTTTCTGCTCTGTAAATTTTTTCTGTTGGATTTTTTTAAGTTTATAATTTTTAAAATTCTTAAAATATTTTTGTAAAATTCATACTAAATCAGTTTTTGAAAATTCATTTTATTTTATGGGCTTTGAATTTTTTTATATGTATTAATTTTCTTTTATAAAGATATTTTTTCGTATAATTTTACAAGTTTTGGATTTCAGATCAAGATCTTTTTTATTATTTCATTTTTAAAATTTTGTTTATGATTATTAATTTTAATTTTAATTCTTTTTATTTATTATTATTAATTTATTATGGACTTTTTTATGAGTTTCATGGAAAGTAGTTTAATTGATTTCTAATTTTCCCCTAACTAATTTTGTTGGTTTTAATTACCCATTAGATGATATTATCCAAATAATCATGATAAAATATTATGATATGATCATTCGTACGAATCCATTTAATGTAATTCCTCTTAAAATTACAATTACTCATACAAATAAAATGAAAAAAAAACAAAGAAAAAAATGGGCCATTTGGCTAGCTATACATTAGATCAAAACATTATTTCCACCACAAACATGGAGCATGATGAAGACAATCAAACTATTGTAAATCAAAATCAAATATAACAACTAAAACAAGAAGAAATGATCATAGCCTTCAACCTTGGCCATTAACGTGGAACCAAATCCATGAGCTCAAGTCATTAAGAGGCTCACTAAAAGGAAGAAAAACAAACGAAATGAACAAAAATCCAAGGTTTTAGAAGAAAAACTACCTTAAAAGCTTTAGAAATATTAGGAAATAAAGAAATTTTTAATGTTTTTTTTGACAAAAGCCAATCCTTTTTTACTTTAAGCTTTCTCCTCTTATTTATATGGAAGAATTAACCAATACTTTGCTGAAATCAATGATGTTATGGTCTTTTCTTTCTACTTTCATGGTGATTTAGATGATTTGTGTTGATATATATTTTATGATGCCTTAGTTTTTTGCATATTTGGGCTTGATGATGCAGGTTTGTTTTGATATTCATGACTCGTGTTAACAAAATAATAATATAGTAAAATAAAAAATGTTTGTCTTATCTTTTTCATAAGGGCCAAACATGATGATATTGTTTATTTAAGTTTTAATGCTCGATTTAATTAGGTTTTGGATATATTGTCTTGTTTAAGAATTGTAGAGAGTTTAAAATAATTTTCTAAAATTTTTAGGCCAACGGATGGGTAGATCCATATTGGTTGAATCCTTTAAGTGTGATTGGTTAATGCTTTTTCAATATTTCAAATGTTATTTTCTAATTTTATGATGTTTAGTGACTAAATTAAAAATTGAAAAATTAATTCAAAGACCATTCATATTTGGTCGAGCTTGCTTGTGAATTTTGGATCTGAGTTTTGTGTTGATTTCAATATATTTGAAGTTTAATTTTATGTTTTAATTATGTAAGGACTAATTTGTAAATTTAGGAAAGTATAGGGACCATTAGCAAACCTTAGCATTTTAGGGTTAGAATGGTCATTTCACATTAAATTCCTCATTTAGGACGTTTTAGTAATTTTGGAATATTTCTAGCATTCCATTGGTCCTCCAGTAGGGTGTTAAAAATATTAAAACCTTTCGTATTCTTTCAGTTTTTTGCTAGGGTATGAAATGTAATTTTGAAAAATTTAGGGATTTAATTGCATTTTTTGCATTTTAGGTCATTTTTGATATCCAAAACACTCATTTAGGGTAAAATTTGTGATCACTTAGCTTTTCAAGTCCTTTAAGGTTACTAGAATACTTTCATGTCAAAGGTACACCTTAATTTTCTTAAAACTGAGTCCGATGTAGTCATCGTGATGCTTTTATGCCAAAGTTGTGCACTTAGGATAGGTTTTACCCTTCTATGAACTTGTTTCATGTTCGTTAGGGTTAAGGATACTTTCATGTGAAGGTACACCCTAAGGGCATTTCGGTTATATTTCTAGAACCGAGTCTAATGTGGTCATTTGGATGCTTTTATGCCAAAGTTGTGCATTTAGGATAGGTTTACCCTGCTATGATCATTTTCCAATCTTTTAGGGTTGACAAGATACTTTCACGCAAAAGGTATACCTCACAGGCATTTTGGTAGTTTTGTATTAGAGCCAAGTCCTATGTGATTATTAGGATACTTTCATGTCAATTAGGGATAGGTTCATCATTTAGACTGTTTTCAGTCTTAGGATATTCTATTAATATTTTTAATAAAATCAACTTTTCTTTTAGAAAATTAAAAAATGTCTTCAAGTTAAAATAATACATGGAATTTCTCCTAGAATATAAGAGGAGTTCTATGGATTATTTTAATATTGAGATATCCTTTTCAAAGTGAAAATCAAGACTTTTGTATTTTTTGAAAATATAAAACCTTTTGCATTCCTCTGGCCTTTCAACGGGAGGCGAAAAATATTTTGATTTTTAAAACATTTCATGTTCCTTTGGTTTTCTGATGGGGCATAAAAGAGAATAATAAAAAAAGCTTTCATGTTTCACTGCTCCTTTAGTGGGCTATGTAAGAGATTTTCATTTTCAAAAATTTTAAAAAACTTGGTTTTGTAGACACATAATAGTAAATTGGTTTTAGAAAATATTATTTTGGGAATTACAATTAAATGCCATATGTTGAAACTGGATGAAAATCAAATTTAGGTTAACATGTGATTAATAAGGTGTTAATTTTCAGGCATCACGAGAACGTCGATCCTCACTTATGATTGTAACCTACTTTCAGATCCTTTTATATGACTCTGGCATGATCATAGACATCAGAGTTGGTATTCAAGGGTTTCATACCCCTTGAAATATGAACTCTAGTAGGTGACTGATCTCACTTGGCCCAAATAGATTGGTCGCGACCCTAAAGAAATTGTAATTCTATAATGACTATTAAGGGTTAAGTTAAGTGAGTGATTTATCTTGATCACCCAGTCCTCGAAAATAAGAAAATATTAATAATGATATAGCTTTCAGAAATAAGAGAATATAAAATAGTGATATATCAATAAATATAAGGGTGAGGGCTATTTAATTTAGGCTTGGTCGAGATTTGTATTGGGGCCATGTTGTGATAGCTTGGTGACTCCACTAGGGATTGGTTAAAAGAATCAAGCTTAAAATTGATCATTTGTTAATTAAATTTTGATTGATTTAGTTTCAACCTATATTTTTCAAAACTAATTTTTTATACTTTTGATTTATATATCTTTTTATATTTTTACTAACTTATTTGTTTTCTTTGCAACATTATTTTGTGGGGCATCTAGAATAGGGGTTTTTATTTTTGAAATAGTAAAGTCATCATAGGCTTGTCCATTCCCTTACACACACTGTGCACATGCATATGCATTAGACTCCTCTGGCATATGGATGTGGCATAGACTACTCGATATTTTAGGAAGGGGTGAGGTAGCTTTGCCTTCTGAGGTGTTAGCCTCTGTTTGGGCCAATGAAAAGCCCTACCGAGTTTAAATTCCTACACCTACCCTAGGTGTTAGCCTCATTATGGGCATGAAAAATACTTCCACTTGAATTAAACCTTTTCTGACATAAACTCATAATGTGAAAGGATTAGAGTATCTCGTTAGTCCTTTTTGGGCTTGGAGAATTAGAAAACCTATTTAGGTGTCTAACCTGAATTTCATCTAATGAACTGTAAGGGCCTTACCTACTTAGAACCATACCCAGTTCTAAAAGTTACCAAAATAGGTACACATAGGGCAATGCTTCTAACCTTTTACTCTTATAATTTGATTTTCCTGATATTAATAAATATAATTGTGTTGCTTTGATAAATTTTATTTTTACCTTAATTTGCTATATTGAGACAAATTTTCTTGTAGTAATTTTTTGTAGCTGCTATTTCATTTTTAATAAAAGCTCCTATGACCAGAAAAATGAATTTCATGGATTCTTTCTTAAGCTAAAAAAAAAGAAAAAAAAAAGAAGTAAGTGAAAAAAGGAAGATAGCGTTAGGATGTTTCTTTTTTAATTTTTGCATCATATCTTTATTTCATGAAAATTTGCAAACTCATTCAAGCATCTTTTTCACATATTAATTTGTTTATATGCTCATGCATTCATAATTTCCAAAATGTGCTAAATTCATTTTATTTACAACATTTTAAGCATCAAAACATGGGTGATAATTTAGAGGCAAGAATCAACACGTTAGAGTCCATCTAAGAGAAATTTAGACAAGAGGTTTGTGGAATGAAAATAGCACGTACAAAATTGTTTGAAATAACTACTAGCATTTTTTAAAGGGAGTCTATAAAAGAAGCATCATCATCTATAAGCCAAGTGGGCATGACTTTGATAATTCAGTTGGCAGCACGGGTTAGCACTTTATAAAAAATCATCAGTGAAGTCAGACAAGATGTATAAGAAATAAAAGAGCTACTTTCAAAGTTGATAGAAAAGATAGGGGACTAGAATCAAAGCAAAATGGAGTGCTCTTAGGAGTCATTGTCACTGTAACCTTTAACCCAACCCTATGCACCAGACAATTCAAAGGATGAATCATGCATATTGCTAGGGGAGGATTCTGATCTATGGCCTGTTCAAATAACTAGAAAAAATATGTGAATCTTTCATCACTCTAGATCAAAGCAAGCCATCACCAATGTTTTATTGATCCTCGATCATCCCCAAGCTTCGGTGCGAGTAGGAAAACATAGGGAAACTAGAAAAAAAATTGATTTAATTCAACCTTATTAACTTATAGGGATATGTACCCTTATTTGCTTTAAAATTAATTGATCTCACTCGTTCATATTAAATCTCACAAAATTTCATATAAAAAGGGGTATAACCTTAGGCCTACTATGAGTACCATGCCAGAGCTCGGAGGCACTCTATTGAAGACTGTACTTAGTTTAAAAACAAATGGAAAGCTTTATAAACATAGAAGTGTTAAGGTTCAAAGTAGGAGCCGAATTGAAGGGAACTTATTGTCAAATTATTTGCAAACCACTTATCTTAAAAGGGTAGGAAAACAATCAAGACCAGAATCAATTTAATCTGATTCCTATTCCTTATGCTAAATTGCTATAGCAACTTATTTGAAACCATTTTTTGGTCCCCTTACAGACAGAGCCATTGAAACCTCTATACCTAAACGATTACAATGCCAATGAGCAGTGTAGTGATCACTTTGGTAATCAAGGTCACTTGATAGAAGACTACCTCCGGCTGAAAAACAAAGTTAAAGAATTCCTCCAATTAGGAATTTTGAGCTTCGAAAGGAAGAAGGACAAGTTCCTGTGGGAGTTTGACAATTAGACCTTTTTGCTAAGATAGTGAAGTGCTAAATGGTAATAAAGTGATCATAGAGATAATCTTTGATTACTTGGTTCAAAAAGAATCATTAAGGCTTACAAGGATTCCCCATAAGCATTAGCACAATTAGAAAAATGTAATGTTTTATAAGAATGGCCTTTTTCTTTTTACTTTAAATCCTATAAATGTACATGAAACATGAATAAATAAATCAGAAGGTTTTGGTTGATTAAATAATAGTAAAGAATTATAACTCAAATTCCTTGGTTTCTTGCCTTTACAAGAATCACCATGTTTGATACTTAGCCCATTACTTGAAATCTAATTTTTCTTATCAGATGCTGCTCTATTCATTCATTCATTCATTTACTTGTTCATTAATTCATGCATAAATTTTTGCATTAATTGACATACATATATAGATGATAATAAAGATTTATGTTAACAAGACACATACACATTCATGCAAACTGGTTTAAGTTTTGTTTTCCATGTAAGGGTAAAGTAACACGAATCACTAAAGGGAATATACCACACAGTAGGAAGAAATCCAAGCATAAACTGCAAGTTTGATGGAACTACTTGAGACAAGCAAGTTAGTTTTCCAACAACTAGAAGGTACTAATGCTGGCACTCATGCCAGGATATCTGTGGGTGTGAGCTAAACAACTGTCGACCAATGTTCAAGATACATAAATGGCAAATACCCAAAATATACAAGAAAACGTGCTTATGTTAGTATTTATATTAACCCTGATGCACTTCCATAAGGGGTAAGTGTAAAGACTACCTCCACATAAGAGGAATCAGTAGTTCCTGACTTGGATGAAGAAGAAAGGCATAAGCAGAAGGGTGAAAGCCTAGTTGAAATAAAAATAAAAAAAAAAAGTTATAGCTTCTTGAAAGAAAGTTAAAGGCCATTGAAGGATCTAAGCTCTATAATGGTGTCAATGTTGATTATCATAGTATGATGCTAGATTTATTATCCCGCCAAAGCTCAAAATTTCAAAGTTCAAAAAGTACAATGGATTCACATGTCTGAAGGTACATTTGATGACATATTGCCATAAAATGGCTAGGTATGTTAGAGATGAGAAATTACTCATCCATAGTTTTTCGAAAAGCTTGATTGGAACAGCTTTGGAATGGTACTTCCAATCAGAAAAAAGCCAAGTAAGCACATTAAGGGATCTAACTCAAACATCTTTATAATAATATAAGCATAGGTTGGAAATTGCTCTGGGCTAAGGAACCTCCAAGACGTGAGAGAGAATTCTAAGGAGAGCTACATAGAATATGCATGTAGATGGAATGATGTAGCCTTGTGCATCAAACCACTTCTCATTAATAGAGAAGTGCATGCCTATTTTATGGATACTTTCCCATCTCTGTACTATGATAAATTAGTCAAAAATGTGTTTTCTGAGTTTGTAAATATTTTATTTGTTTTAGAAAGAATTGAACATGGCATAAAGATGTAAAAGATCATAGACTCTAGCCAGATGGCGTATGTGAAATAAGAGAGATCCTGTCATTAAATGTCAACAAGTTATAGTTGATAGAAGTTAGGATCATAATGAGTTGAGAAAGTAAGGAAATCTATTTGGATAGTGTCCTCGCCTTTAGCTTTTCAATGGTTAATTCTTTCAATGGGTTTATCCCTATACCTCATAACCCTTTACTTAAACTTTTCTAACCCTAAGTTTTAAAAGATAAAAAGACACAGGAGATGATTTAGGCAATTTTTAGAAGTAGAAAAGAAAAGAGATAAATGTGTATCATGCCTCACAAATTTCTTACACTGAGCACTTTTCTTTGCGTATTCAAAATCAGATGATCTCTACTGTCCTAGTAAAGACTAAGAGACCTCCCTACCTAGAATAGTATAAACTGAGTGTCAGATATGAGTATCACCAAGGAGTGGAAGGTCATTTTGCAAAGAATTGCAATGCATTCAAGGGAAAAGTACAAGCTCTTAGGAATGCTAACCTAGTAAATCTATGAGTTAGTGGATGCCTATCAAGGATAATGGACATAAGGGTCATTGACCTTATGGTGGTATGCTAATTAGAAGCAGTTTCTATTTTGACTCTAAAATTTTGTACCTTGCTTTTTAGAAACTTTGAATTATGAAATAAATTTTGGTTTATGAATATTATGCATTTTATCATTGACCATGAATTTTATTTTTAATATTTAGGGTAATAAGAACCTTTCGAAAAAATTTGCTTTTAGAGATGATCATAATTAGGTTCAACTCTCCCAAAAAGGTTTTTCACTTCCACAAATATCATTGTCCTAGACATCATAGACCTTTCATAGCCAAATGTTCTTTTTCTTGTGTTGCTTGTGAGTTGAACAAACAAGTTATATTTCCTAAAAATTCAGATGTTATAATTTGACATGTGTTAAAATTATAATAGTAATTCCAAGATCTTTTCCATTTGAATAATATTTTACTATAACTTCTATGACACTTTTCCAAATCCTTGATTTAAGAAGAACAAGCAAACTTAAGCTAAAAAATACCTTTACCTTAGGATAAAATTATTTTCAATCCAATACTTAATAAATAAGATGTGAAATTCAAAGTTTTCCTATACTAATTTGATATCTTATGAAAAGGCCCAACTGAAACCTAGATTCACTACTGGCTATAGAGCTAATAATTTAAAGGGACATTCCCTAAGCCTAATATTGAAAAAAAAAAAAGAAAAAATTGATTGCAACATCATGTTATTGAGTTACTCAAAATGATTTCAGAAAAAATTCCATTATTTCTCCTAGTGAAATGCTTCCTAGGTCAAATAGGCTTGTCCAAGATGACAAATAGCCATCTTTCTCTATCCATTCGCAAAAATAAAAAATATTCCTTTCACAGTCCCCTTCAAGCCCAATATTTATTTCTTTTCTTAAACTTTGATAAGGATCACCCTTCTCACTAGAGGACAAGTGAAGCAAAGCTTCAAAGTTAGAAGGGGTAAATTCCGATACAAGAAGGACAACTTGAATCTTATAAAGCAAAGTTAAAGATTGATTCCAAGTTCAAATCTTAAGAATAGAGAAAGTTTAACTCTTAAATTCCTTCAAAGGGAAGAATGAAGAAAATTCAAGTTCAAGTTCCTTCAAAATAAAAAAATAAAAGAATAAAATAAAGAAAGAAATAGAAAAAAGAAGAAATAAAAAGCAAAAATAAAGAAACAAAGATGTATATTTGTCTTAAAACAAATGTCGAGTTGAGTTCTGTTGAAAAAAGTGATATTTGATTCAATTACCGTTAAACATTTGATTTGGCCTTATCTATCATTTTCTTACTAAACACTGAACCATGGCCTACGTTACGTACTTAGAAAAGGCCATTCTAATCAAACATATCCATTTGGGCTGTTAAGCCAATCTTGTGAAGCTCTTTGAAAATTCATCTTCTGAGATGAGTTTTGGGTCCTTAAGAATATGATGGGGCAATTAATTTGAAAAAAAAAAGAAAAAGAATAAAAAATAACAAATGAAGTTTTAGGGTGAAAACCCAAAAAGGGTAGTCTAGAGCATAACTCAAAAGCTTTAGAAATGCTCCTAACTGATAAAGGTGGATTAAAAGCAATTGTTATAGAGGTCCTTGGACTAGTACTGATCATCACATGATCGGTTCTTCAATTATTACTCTTATTAGCTTGTTTCGGCTATTGATTGAAAATTTTATAAACTATATATTCCCTATTATCTCTTTTTCTTCAACTCTTAGATGGTATTGATGTACCTCATTTCATTTTTGTAAGTAAGTTTTTATGCAGAGCCATGATTTTCTTCCAGCCCTTTTGAATTTCATTTTTAATGGTCTTGGATTACTGACATCAACAAAAATTTGGGTCAAGCACCCAAACATTGCTTTTAGGATAGTTTTTTTATAACCTTCATGACCTCTCCCAAAAATCGATGTATACCAAAATCCTTCCAAATCAACCCCTCAAGACTTAGTGTTTACTAGCATTAGTTTAACACCTATCAGGCTATTGTACTTGAAGATTAAAAGGATGTTATAACTTGTTTGTTTGTTTTTTAAGGAACTCCCATAAGGAGAACATTCATTTAGACTTGATTTTGATAAACCTTCACCTTGTTGTATCATTTTTTTTTAAATCAAATTTTATTAGTGTTAGCTCATTTGTGTCTCCAAATTCTTTTCTTTATCCCATTCAAAGATGTCCTAAATAGTGATAATCCATTGCAAGAAAGTCTTAATATCAAGAAGATGAAAATGGCATGTTCATTATCCTTGATACTGGAAAATTCATGGCCTTTGATCAAATAGATTCTTCTCTGTGTTATAATGAAAAGGTGATCTCATCTAGTAAATCTTGAAATTTAAATAAATTTTGATATTTTTTTATGATTTTCAAAGGAAGTATGTAAATAGACTTTTAGCATGAAATGTTAACTCTTATTCAATTACATAAATTATATTGTTGAATTGATAAATATTAATTCGATATTTGTTGACTTTTCACGAGAAATTGCATAATGTATAGATTCTTGAAGATAGGATTGGAAGGAAAATTTAATGGCGCAAACATGAAATCGCCCTTTAGTGATTCAAATATTTTGCAAGCCATCAGAAAAAATTACAAAAATGAGACTCAAATTGATGAGACCTCACTAACATATTAGCAATAAAAAAATGGTAACAATGAGGCTAAGATTGATAAAGCCTCGTCAACATGACATTTGAACATATGGCCTCTTCATTATTCTGTGAGGTATAGGTGAAGGAGGATTTTAGGAAGTTACCTCTTCATTTGATTCTGCGAAGGATAGGTTGAGGAAGATTTTAAAAAGTCACCTCTTCATTCGATTCCATGAAGGATAGGTGAATGAAGATTTTAGAAAGTTGCCTCTTTATCCAATTCCATGAAAGAAAAGTGAAGAAGGATTTTAGAGAGTTGCCTCTTCATTTGATTCAATGAAGGATAGGTGAAGAAAGATTTTAGAAAATTGACTTTTCATCTTATTCTATGAAGGATAGGTGAAGGAGGATTTTAGGACATTGGTCCTTCATTCAATCCTGTGTAGAGTAGATGGAGTTTTAAGAAAAATGGCCTTTTTCATGCAATCTTATGTATGGTAAGCGAAAAAGGTTGACCTTTTCAAGCGATCTTATGTAAGGTAAATGAAGAACACTTTTATAAGCCCAAGAATAGCTAATGGCTTTATCCTTGTCAAAATTGGCACTAAGCCCAAAAGTAGATGATGGCTTCAGCCTAATCAAAATTGGCATCAAGCCCAAGAGTTGCTCATGACTTTATCTCTATCGAAATTGGCATTAAGCCCAAGAATAGATAATAGCTTCAGCCTAATCAAAATTGGCATCAAGCCTAAGAGTAGCTGTTGGCTTTATCCCTATCAAAATTGGCACGAAGCCCAAAAATAAATGACGACTTTAACCTAATCGAAATTGGCAACAAGCTCGAGAGTAGCTTATGGCTATGTCCTTAAGAAATTGGCATAAAAAATTGAAAAGCCCAAAAGTAGCTTATGGCTATGTCCATATGAAATTGGCAACAAAATTTGAAAACCTTAAAAGTAGATGACAGTTTGATCCTTTCAAAATTAGTACCAAAATGAAAGCCCAAGAATAGATAATGGCTTTATCCCTTCAAACTTGGCACATGAAATGTGAAAGCTTAAGGTAGTTAGCCTTGGCCCCATCAAAATTAGCATTAAAATGTGAAAGCTTAAGGCATTTAGTTGAGTAGAAACCCAATGCAATTGGCATATATAGAAGAAATATATATTTATATATATATATATATATATAGTTCACAAAAAAAAGTGAGATTTCTTGCATGAAGGCTTTATCTACGACAAGGCTTATTACGGCTCAAATAAAATTAAGTCTATTCAATCTTTGCCTTGTTCATAGTTTTTAACAATGGCCAAAGAAGGGCAACTGTAGACATTTAATTTCATCTGATCTTCCTTGATAGTCCTAAATATCTAAGATTAAAAACTGATTGACCACCTTGGTAGAGGTGGGCATCTTCCAGGTAGTTTACACATTTTTGTAACTTATTCTGTAAAGCACAGGTGGCTATATGTGCACATGATAGGAAAAATGTCATTCGAAGACTGATCTCGGATGAAAAGGATAAATTTTAAGAGAAAAATTAGTTTTTAAATATTCTCTGGTCAAATTTTGAAAATCATTTCTACGGATAATGTTACTGTTAAATTTTTTATTTTTAGTCATTTTTAAGATTTTTTTCATAAAACTAAGAATTAACTTACAAATTTTTTTACCGACACCTGTGTAGTGTCTATGCTGATATGCATTAAAAAAATAAAAAATATTCAAGAAAAATTAGATATTGGCATTTTATACCACAAGGTATTAAGCTGTTAATTTTGCCATTTTTTTTGAATTTCTCGCAATATCACGAGAATTTTGCTTGCGAATTTTTTTGAGTAAAGACTTGTTTCAGACTTCAAAAATTTCAACTTCACAATTTTTAAAAATAATTAATATTTTGGATAATATGTTGTATTTTATTCATTTTGTAAGTTTCAAAGTTTTTTTTTTTAATTTTTCTCGATTTTGAATACGAGCCTTCTTTTATCTTTAAACTTTTTAGTGGAATTTTCTCAAGTTTTAGACTTTAAAATTCTTTAAATATTCCTACTAAGTTACCATAAGATCAGTTTTGAAAAATCCCAATCCATTTTGTAGATTTTTCGCGTTTCCAAAATACGGAGCTTTTTACTCCTTAAATTTTTTCGATTGGGTTTTTTTTAAGTTTATAATTTCTCAAATTCTTTAAATATTTTTCTTAAATTCAAACTAAATCAGTTTTTGAAAATTCAATTTATTTTATAAGCTTTGAATTTTTTTTATATATCAATTTTCTTTCATAAGGATTTTTCTCGTATAGTTTTACGAGTTTGGATTTTTTATCAAGATTTTTTTCATTATTTCATTTTCACAAATTTGTTTATGATTATTAATTTTAATTTTAATTTTAATTTTGGTATGGATTTTTTTACTAATTTCATGGAAACTAGGCTAATTGATTTCTAATTTTTCCCAAACTAGTTTAAGTGGTTTTTAATTACCGATTAGGAGATGTTACCTAGAAAATCATGAGAAAATATTATCATATGACCACTTAATGTAATTTCTATCAAAATTACAATTACCCATGCATAAAATAAAAAAAAAAAAGAAAAAAAAAAGACCATTTGGCCAACTTGATTTCAACCAAGTATTGACTGATTCTTCCCTATATAAATAAGCAGAGAAAGCTTCATGCAAAAGGGGAATGGCTTTTGCTAAGAAAAATACAAGAAAACATTGTAAATCTCATTATTTCCTAAGATTTCTAAAGCTTTCAAGGTAGTTTTTCTTCTAAAATCTTTGCTTTTTGTTTATTTCGTTTGTTTTTCTTCCTTTTAATGAGCCTATTGATGACTTGAGCTCAAGGATTTGGTTCCTTGTTAATGGCCAAGTTTGAAGGCTATAATTTCTTCTTGTTTTAGTTGTTATATTTGATTTTTATTTACAATAGCTTGATTTTCTTCATCATGCTTCATGTTTGTGATGAAAATAATGTTTTAATATTATGTATATGATGTTATGGTCTTTTCTTTGCTACTTTCATGGTGATTTAGATGGTATGTGTTGATATATTCTTTATGATCCTTTTTTTTTGTTTTTACACATTTAGGCTTAATGATGCATGTTTGTTTTGATATTTATGACTTGTGTTAAAAAAATTAATAAAGTAAAGCAAAAATTGTCTTTCTTGTCTTTTTCATGATGGCCAAATATGATGATATTGTTTATTTAAGTTTTCATGCTTAATTTAATTGGGTTTTGAACTATATTGTTTTGTTTAAAAATTGTAGAAAGTTTAAAATAATTTTCTAAATTTTTAAGGCCATGGATGGGTAGATCCATGTTGGTTGAATCCTTTAAGTGTGATTGGTTAATGCTATTTGGATATTTTAAATGTTATTTTCTAATTTTATTATGCTTAAGGACTAAATTAAAAAAAATTGAAAATTTATTCCAAGACCATTCATATTTAGCCGAGCCTTCCTTGTGAATTTTGGATGTGATTTTTGTGTTGATTTCAATATATTTGATGTTTAATTTGATGTTTTAATTATGTAGAGACCAGTTTGCAAATTTAGGAAAGTTTATAGACCATCAGGAAAGCTTAGCATTTTAGCGTTAAAATGGTGAATTCACATTAAATTTCGTATTTAGGACATTTTGATAATTTTAGAATATTTTTAGTATTCCATTGGTCTTCCGATAGAGTGTATAAAATATTAGAACTTTTCGTATTCTTTCAATTTTTTGTTACAATTTTGAAAAACTTAGGGGCTTAATTGCATCTTTTGCATTTTAGATCACTTTTGATATTAAAACCACTCATTTAGGGTAAAAATCATCATCACCAAGCTTTTTGAGTCATTTATAAATATAGGGATACTTTTACATCGAAGCTACACCCTACGGGATTTTCGTAATTTCCTATAATTGAGTTCGATATAGTCATCGAGATGCTTCTATGCTAAAGGTGTGCATTTAGGATAGGTTTACCCATCTATGATCTTTTTCTGTATCTTTTAGAGTTACCAGGATATTTTTATGTCAAAAGTATACCTTAAGGGCATTTTGGTAATTTTTTTGAAACCAAGTTTGATGTGGTCATCTGAATGCTTTTATGCCAAATGTGTGCATTTAGGATAGGTTTACCCTACTAGATCATTTCTTTTAGGGTTATCGGGATACTTTTATGTTAGAGGTATACCATAAAGGCATTTTGGTAATTTTATATTAGAACCAAGTCTTACGTGATTACTGGGATACTTTCATGTTGAAAGTATACATTAGGGATAAGTTCATCGTTTTAAATTGTTTTCGGGTCTAAGGATACTTTATTAATATTTTTAATAAAATCAAAATTTTTTTAAAAAAATTAAGGCAATAAAATTATATGTGAAATTTCTCCCAGAATATGAGAGGTGCTTTACAGATTATTTAAATAATGAGATATCTTTTTCAAAGTAAAAATCGAGACTTCTATATTTTTCAAAAAATAAAAACCTTTCACATTCCTCCGGCCTTCTAGCGGGGTACGAAAGATATTTTGATTTTTAAAATTTTTCATTTTCCTTTAGTTTTTCGGTGGGGTACAAAAGAGAATGATAAAAAAAGCTTTCGTATTTCATTGGTCTTCTTGTGGGATCTGTAAAAGATTTTGATTTTCAAAATTTTCAAAAACTTAATTTTCCAGACACAGATAAAAATCAAAATATTATTTTGGGAATTACAATTAAAAGCCATAAGTTGAAACTAGATAAAAATCAATTTTAAGTTAACACATGATTAATAAGGCACTGATTTTCAAGCATCATAAGAAGTCGATCCGTATTTATGATTATAACTGACTCTTGGACCCTTTTATATGATCTCTTGTATGATTGCAAACCTTAGAGTTGGTCTTCCAGGGTTTCATAACCTTCAGAATGCGAACGTCGGTAGATGACAAATCTCACCTAACCCAAACAGATTAGTGGTGATTCTAAATAAATAGTCATTTCATAATGACTATTTAAGGTTAAGTCGAGTGAGTGATTCATCTAAATCACCTAGTCTCGAAAAATAAAAAAAATATTAATAATGATATGGCTCATAGAAATAAAAGAACATAAAATAGTGATATATCAATAAATGTAAGAGCAATGGCCATTTAAGTCAGGCTTGGTTGGGATTTGTATCTGGGCCATGTTGTGAGACCCATGTTGATACTTTGGTTGATAACATTGCGAAGAACTATCTATTTTTTTTTTCATGGATGGATCCTCAAGGTATAACAAGATTAAAATGGCATCAAAAGACATGAAAAAGATCATATTTGTTACAATGTGGACACCTTTTGTTATACACTAATGCCATGTGAATTAAAGAATGCTAAGGCAACTTATCAAAGGGCAATGGTCACTCTATTTCATGATATGATGCATAAAGGGATCAAAGTATATGTGGATCATATGGCTGCCAAATCATCTTAAAAGGAAGGGCATGTCATAGATTTATGAAAGTTGTTTAAAAGGTTGAGAAAGTATCGATTGAAGTTGAATCTGGCAAAATGTACCTTTATTGTAAGATTAGGGAATTTATTAGGCTTCATTATAAGCAAAAAAGGGATTGATATTGATCTTGATAAGATTAAAGCCATTCAGGAATTCCACCTCTCTACATATGCAAAAAAAAGTAAAAGGTTTCCTCGAGAGATTAAATTACATTGCCTGTTTCATTTTCTAGCATGCAAACAAATGTGGTCCAAATTTTTTGACTTTTTTGAAAGCATAATTCGGGAGAATGAGCTAAAAAGTGCCAAAAAGGATTTGAGAAAGTAAAACATTACCTGTCGAGTTCCTCGATTTTGGTACCATCAATTTCAAGGCATCCCTTCATAATATACCTTATGGTATTTGAAAGGTCAATGAGATACATGCTAGGACAACATGATGAAACTGGGAAGAAAAAAAGCCATTTGTTAACCTAGTAAAAATTTCTTAGACTATGAGGCAAATTATTCCCCAATAAAAAAGATATATTATGCTCTAGTTTAGATTTCAAAAAAGCTTCCCCAATACATGTGTATCACACCACTTAGTTGATGACCAAAATAGATCCAATCAAGCACCTCTTTAAAGCACCAGCACTATTTGGATAGATAGCTAGATGGTAGGTCTTGTTATCGAAATATGATATAGTCCATGTGGGTCAAAAAGCTATAAAAGGGAATGACATTACTGAATTCCTAGCAAGTCAGGAGCTAGATGACTGTTAGCCTTAAGATTTTGATTTTCCTAATGAAGATTTGATGAATATCTAGGTAGAGGAGGAAAGAAAACCACTTGAAGAATCGACATTGAAGATGTATTTCGATGGAGTCATAAATGCTTTAGGTCATGGAATTGGGGCGATTCCAATATCCTCAGAAGAATCCTATTATCTTTTCACTGCCAAATTAGATTTTGATTGCATATATAATGTGGCAAAATATAAGGCATGTATCACGGGGCTCCATGCAGTATGGAAAGAAAAGCTTAAAAATTAAAATTTTATGGGGATTCAGCTTTGGTGATTTATTAATCATGTGGAGAATGGGAAATCTAAGATTCAACGCTATTGCAATATAAAAGGTTGATTCTAGAATTGCTAGAAGAGTTTGAAATGGTGGAATTTATCCATTTACCTAGGAATGATAATTAAATGGAAAATGCTCTAGCTACCCTTGACTCGATGTTCAAAGTGAATAAAGGGCAAGAAGTGACCCTAATTCAGATGAACATACATAAGTCTCCTACACATTGTCATAATGTTGAAGCAGAAGTATATGGCCTCCTATGGTATTATGACATCAAAAGATACCTAAAGGATTGAGTATACCCGGACAATGCTTTCAAAAATGGCAAAAAGACATTAAGGAGGTTGGCTATGAGCTTTGTTCTGGATAGAAAGGTTCTCTATAAGAAAAGTTATGATCAAACATTATTGAGATGTATAAATGCTTTTGAAGCACAAAAAATCTTAGAGGAGGTACACAAAGGGGGTTTGCAGAATCCATGCCAATGACATAAAATGGCATGACAAATCATAAGGTTAGGATATGTCTGGATGGCTATGGAAGATGATTGTATTAAGTATGCCTGAAAATTAAATAAACGCTAAGTCTATGCGATAAGATGCATGTGCCAACTTCACCATTGCACGTCATAACTGTGCCATGGCCTTTCACTATATAGGACATAGATGTTATTGGCCCAATTACCCTCATCGTTTCATTTTGGCGATGATAGACTACTTCACCAAATGGGTTGAAGCTGCTTTCTATGCAAATGTAACAAGGTCAACGATGATAAAATTCATGAAGACTAGCATCATTTGCTTATTCAAAATCCTTGAGAGTATTATAATAGATAACCCTCTAATTTGAATAATAAATTGATGATAGAGCTATGTACCCAGCTTAAAATTTCACATCATAAATCAATGGCATATTGTTCGAAGATAAATGAAGCTATAGAGGCAACCGATAAGAACATCAAGAAGATTATAAGGATTCACATGAGAAGCACCTTTTTGCCATTCTGGTTTACCGAACTTAGTTTAGACTTCAACTAGGGCAATGCTTTACTCATTGGTCTATGCTACAGATCTGTTCTACTAATTGAAGTTGAGATCCCCTTACTTTGGGTATTGATGGAGAACAAGTTATAGGAAGCCGAGTGTATTTGGGATCATTATGAACAATTGAATATCACTGAAGAAAAGAGGTTGGAGGTGATCTAACATGGATGAATATACCAAAAAAGAAGGATGAGAGCCTATGACAAGAAAATTCATCTGAGTAATTCCATCAAGGGGAATTGGTACTAAAGAAAATCTTTCTTGTCCAAAAGGATCCGCGAGGCAAATGGGCCCCTAATTAGGCAAGGCCTTACATGGTTCAAAATGCATTTTCTAGAGGAGCATTGATTTTGGCAGAAATGGATAGGGATATTTTACGAAACCCTGTCACTTTTTATAATGTAATGAAATATTATGCCTAGAAGATAGTGTCATTGAAAAATGAAAATAATAATAGAAAAAGATAAAATCCCAAAAAAGGCTTTTAAAAAAAATTGAATGAAAACCCAAAAGGGCATTCGATCTATGGTGATAAAAGGGAAGGCTTCAAGTTAAAAACTTGAAAAGGGTGGCTCGAGCATTTAGTAAAGAATGAGCAAAGCATAATGCGCTAAAAGGTTAGGGCTAGAAAAGGGCATGGTATGATTAAAAACATTTTTAAGAGATGGATTTGTGTAAGAGCAAACATTATGTATAGGAAAGATATTTAAAACCTTAATAAGAAATTCCATCTATTTGAGTAATATCCAAATTCCTTCTATACCTCACCATTATTTTTGGCTATTGTTAAAAAACCAATATTTTATCTCTATCTTTTGTTCAAATGCAAACCTATATTTTCATTCATACTGTTATCAGATTACTTTTTAATTGCGCTAACATTTCTGCTAAATGATGATTAACAATTTAAGGAAATGGAAAATAAAAATAACAAGGTGATTTTTTTGCATTACTTTGGAATAAGGACAAAATATTTAGGGACCTTAGTTAATATTTCAAATCTTTTGGACACTCTAACAAAGGTTAGGGTGGTCATATAACTATCTCGAACATTTGGGACACATGGTTAAAGAATATTCCAAAAAGAATGGCAAATTTTAGATGATTCCCTAAGAGAAAGATTAAAGACAGATACAGAGTCCTCTTACTAAAAGAAAAACAGATATCTCCAATATTTTATGAAAATGCCTTTAACTTTAAGTTTAGACACTAGCGCCTTTTGCTAAAAAGAAAAAAAAGATATCACCAACATTTTCTGAAGATGCCTTTAACTTTAAGTTCAAGCACCAATTCCCTTTGCCAAAAAGAAAAAGAGATATCCTAAACATTTTCTGAAGATGCCTTCAACTCTAAGTATAGGAGAAGACTCATCTTGTCCATTTTCTAAAGATGCCTCCAATCATAAGTTCAGGCATAAGCCTACTACATCAAATGAAAAAGAGATATCTATCACACTCTATCTTCAAAATAAGTTGGATCAAAAATTGTTTATAAATTAGAAAAAATAACATGAAAGTTCATGATATGCATTATGCATGCATTGCATTGAATGATTTGCATATCAAAAGCAAAGCATGATATTGGAGAAAAATAACAATTTTTTAGCATGTTGACTTTCTCAAAAGTAGAAGCAAAGTCTCACATCCTTTTAAACATATCAAATATCAGACCTTAACAACCCATGTAACTTAGGTTTTGCCTTGGTGACGATTGGATTTCAACCAAGCAAGTGTATGTATCGCAACAAGTAATATAACGATGAATAGAGTATCATTCCCACAAGGAATTGTACTATAATTGCTAAGTATAGAAATTAAAACAATTTAATCTTATTCAAACAAATAATTAAAAAACCACTAATTAAAATTAAAATTAAATTAAAGTTAGCTAAATTAAATTCAACTAAATAGCAAAGAAATTTAAATAAGGTTTACTTAATCAATGATAAAAGCCTAGGATTACAATTTCCTTCAACACTTTATTTGAATTTGTTTTACCCTTTTAACTTGAATAATGAAAGTTAGCTTAGTCTTAAAAGGCCATGATTAAAAGGCAAGAAGAATTGGAAGCGTAAATCACAAGATTAATAAAGCTGCTTATGGTAAGAGAGTCAACTTGCCAACACCGAAAACATACTACTAGCATTCTTTCCGAGACAATCGAGGGGGTGCAGTATGAAACACTGCTTAAGGAACTCAAATACCAAACACCCAAAATGTGCAACAAAACATTCCTAGAGTTACACTGCCTCCAATCATTATTGTTAACCTTTATGCCCTTTCACAAGGGGTAGATACAAAAGTTGTACCCGTATGACAAGAGTCAATAACTCTTACTTATGATGAGGAAGAAAAAATAAGCAAAAAGGTAAAGAGCTAGCCGAAGCAAAAAGTGAAAAGGAAAAATTATAACTTCTTGGAAAGAGACTTAAAGCTATAGAAAATGATAAGCTTTACACTAATATGGATGTTGAAGACCTTAATTTAGTACCAAATATAGTTTTTCCACTAAAGTTTAAGAGCTCAAAATTCAAGAAATACAAGGGCATCACTTCTCCTCAAGCTTACATCAAGATGTTTATTCAAAAAATGGTCAGATATTCACATGATGACAAGCTTCTTATTCACTTCTTTTAAGAAAGCTTGTTGGGCTCAGCATTAAATTGATAAAATAGTTTGAGCTGTAATCAAATTCAATGTTGGTTTGATTTAGCCAATGCGTTTCTACAATAATACAAACATATGGCTGAGTAGGTACCAAATAGACTAACTCTTTAGAACATAGAGAAAGCCTACAGAACCTTTCAAAGAATATGCTCAGAAATGGAAATATGTGGCCTCTTAGTTACAACCCCCATTAATTGAAAAGGAAACTACCATATTATTTGAAACTACCTTGTATCCTTCTACTATGAGTCTTGGGGTAAATGATCAAAGCTGCTATAAAAGCTGAAAAGATTACGATCGATGAATCTCTATTGCAAAGAAGATTGGACTTGGCAAAAAAAAGAAAGAAGCTTCATCTATCAACTATGCCAAGTCAACCATTTTGCCAGGAACCCTATTTTTTTATTGAAACTAAGGATAGCAATCTAAAAAACTCCTATGCTTTTAATGCATCCTAAGCTCTGGTTTCATCAACACTACAGACCATAGCCATAAATCCCTCTGAAAACCAAACAAGGCCTAATGTTAATCAATTAACCCAAAGGACCAATTAGCCCTGACCTTGCTATGAGCTTCTTCCTTATTCTTACAAAGAAATATATGATAAACTTCTTGAGGCTCAACCTAGTAGCTTTGTTTTTTACCGAACCACATGAGGGTAATTTTCCTAGTTTGTATGACCCAAATGCTTACTATGAATATCATGCGATAGCAGGTCATTCAATTGAAAATTGTCCTACTTTTAAAGGAAAGGTCCAGAGTCTTATTGAAAAAGGTGCTTTTAAATTTGATAAAGCCCTAAGACCCAATGTTGCAACAAATCCTCTATCTCACCCACTGAACCTAGAGATAATGCCTTGATCACTGAAGAAGAGCGATGGGTGAAGAAAGATGCCTGAAAGGTTGAGACTTTAATGGAAAAGTTTAGGTTATTTTCACTGAAGGCTGAATCTTTAGTTGGAATCATATATATATAGATTACCAATCAGATTTAAGACTAACTTTAGCAAGTTTCATGCAACCCATGGGCATAACTTATAGAACTATTCAAATTTTTTCAACTTTAATTCAAAGGATGATGGATAGTGGAGAAATTAAATTTTATGCAAAAGCTACTTAATAGAAAGAAAAGACAATTAATATGACTAGTAAAAGCCAATCATAATCATCCTATTTAGATTCCAGCACTTTTTCTGTATAAGGATAACAAGAGGTGCCATGGAGATATGATGCTAGAGTAGTAACTCTAGAAACTATGGTGTGTCAATTAGTAGTGACTAACATTACAAGGCTTAGTCAGGTAACCCAAATTGGTCGTATTTATAGCCCAAAAATCACCAAAGTTGCTAAAACAAAGATAAAGGGACAAATGTATGGGAAGGCTATAGCTACTGAAGATATTCATTTAGAAGTTCAAGAACCTATTAAAAAAAAAGAAGCTACCGAATTTTTAAAGTTCATAAAACACAATGAGTAAAGTATTATGGAGCAGGTAAAATAGCAACTAACGAAAATTTTCTTTGTTAGCTTTGCTACTTAATTCAGAAGCACATTGAAATATTCTACTAAAAATGCTTGATCAGGCTTATGTTCCAAAAGATCGATTAATAAGTTGGATTGCCTAGTGAATAATATTGTCATTGATAATTCTATCTGCTTTAGCGACAATGTAATTCCACCAGGAAGAACTACTTCTACAAGAGCTTTTCATATAACCACTCATTGCAATGGGACCTACTACTTAAGGTGCTTATCGATAATGGGTCAACTTTGAATGTGATGTCATTGATTACCTTATCCATCTTGCTAGATGATGCCAACCAGATTAAACATAGTCAAATAATGGTCAAAGCCTTTGATGGAACAAAAAGAAAATTTAAGGGAACCATTCCAATTACATTAAACATTAGCCCTTTCCTTTGAAATCAAGTTTCATGTATTGGACATCGTTCTTGCATATAATAGTTTGTTGGGATGACCCTGGATCCACTCTACCGGTGTTTTACCATTATCGCTTCATCAAAAAGTCAAATATATAGTGGATGACAAATTGATCAGCATATATAGGGAAGAGGATATAATACCATGACTTCAACTAAAACGTTGTATGTTGAAGTAAATTCTGAAGTAGAGGAGTGCTCATTTAGGGCTTTTGAAATTGTCAATGCTACTTTTACTGCATAAGGATCTCCATTCCTAAAGCCCCAGCTTTCTAAAAGCATTCGCATAAGCTTGAAACTTATAGTGGGGAAAGGTGCTCAAGTAGGAAAATGGCTTCAAAAATATCTGCAAGGGATAAATCGATCTATTCAAGTGATCAATAAAAGGGAAAATATGGATTAGGCTTCAAGCCTAAAAGGAATCAAAAGAAAAAGTTAAAAAATAAGGCTAGAGAAGAGAACTCGAGTCGAGATGTAGTTCTTAGCGCCTTCCTAAAAGAAATTCTCTGTTATGGAGGGGTCATTAATTCAATGACTCAAAGAAAAGAAATGAATGATGATGTAATGGGAATCATTTTAGCTTTTAAAAATTTTCAAGTGAATGTTATTGAATCAAGTGATAATGAGCTAAAGGCTAATCATGGAATTTGTCCCTACCCTCTTAGATAAGTTTAGATAAATTAGACTTGTATTAAAAACTATAGTGTCTGGGCTTAATCTAAAGTAATTCAAAGAACTCCCATTGTTTGTTTTGGCCTCAAACATATGAGAATCCTTTTGTAAAGGGCTTAAAAATGTCATATCATCATTTTCAGAAATGAAATACATGTACCTTTTGTGTATATTCAATTTGTTTTATACCAATATTTTCCTTTTTCTTTTATATACATATACATGAATCACCCTATAATTTTGTTTACCTATTCTTTTTTTTTATTATTTTTACAAATCTCTTAATCGAAAAAAATTGATGATCTCATTTAGGATTCAAAGGTCAATTATGAACGGTCTATTTGTTTAAACAAGGGTAATCTAAAAAAAGATATGGATGGTTACATTCTACCACCTAATTTGATGAAATTGATTGAGCAAGAAGATAGGCAAATAATGCCTTACGAGGGACCCATGGCGGTTATAAACTAAAAGGGATAATGATAATAGAAAAGAAGTCTGGATAGCAACTGTTATCATGCCCATTGCTAAAGAAAGGCTGATAAGTTTAATGCAGGAGTTTTATGATTTTTTGTATGGTCAAATAAGCATATGAAGGGTTTAGATCTAGAAATAATAGTCCATAAGTTACCTTTAAAACCAGGATGCAAGCCAGTTCAACAGAAGTTAAGGATGATGAAGTCCCAAATATTGTTGAAAATCAAAGAAGAGATGAAGAAATAGTTTGATGCTAGATTTCTTCAAGTAGAAAAGTACCCAGAATGGGTTGCTAATATTGTCTCATTTCCTAAAAAAGATGGAAGAGTTAGAATGTGTGCAGACTACAAGATTTAAATCAAGCAAGCCCAAAGGATAATTTTCTTCTCCCTCATATTGACATATTGGTTGATAACATTGTAAAAAATTATTTGTTTTATTTTATGGATGGATTTTTGGGATATAATCAAATTAAGATGGCACTTGAAGACATGAAAAAAAACCATGTTTGTCATAGTTTGGGGTACTTTTTGTTATAAAGTGATGTGTTTGTGCTAAAAAATGCTGAGGCAACTTATCAAAGGGCAATGGTCAATTTTTCTATTGATATGATGCATAAAGATATTGAAGTATACATGGATGATATTATTGCTAAGTCTCCCCTAGAGGAGATGCATGTCACAAATTTGCGAAAATTGTTTAAAAGACTGAAAAAATATCAATTAAAGTTGAATCTAGCAAAATGTACTTTTGGTGGAAGATCAAGAGATTTATTGCGCTTCATTGTAAGTAAAAATGACATTGAGGTTGATCCAAATAAGATTAAAGCCATTTAAGAGCTACCATCTTTGCGCACTCAAAAAGAAATGAGAAATTCTCAAGAGATTAAATTACATTGCCTGTTTCATTCCTAGCTTACAAATAAATGTGATCCAATTTTTGGCCTTTCAAGAAACATAATTTGAGAAAATGGGATGGCGATTGCCAAATAGCATTCGAAAAAGTGAAACAATATCTAGCAAATCCTCTAGTTCTAGTACCACCAATTCTAGGCTACCCTCTCATATTGTACTTCATGATGTTCAAGAGGTCAACAGGATACGTGCTGGGCAACATGATGAAAATGGCAAGAAAGAAAGAGCAATCTATTACCTCAGTAAGAAATTTTTGGAATATAAAGTAAATTATTTCCAAGTAGATAAAATATGTTGTGCCCTAATTTAGACTACAAAAAGGCTTAGCAATATATGTTATATCATACTACATGGTTAAAAGCAAAGATAGATTAGATTAAGTATTTTTTTTCAAAGCTCTAGCATTGTTTGGGATAATAGCAAGATGGCAAGTCTTATTATCAGAATATGATATCGTTTATGTGAGCCAAAATACTATTAAAGGAAATGCCATTGCTGAATTCTTAGTAAGTTGAGCCCTTTATGATTATCAACCTTTAGATTTTGATTTTCCTGATGAAAATTTGATGAATATCTCTGTTAAAAAGGGAAGTGAACTGTTAGAAGAACCAATATCGAAGATGTATTTCGATTGGGCCTCAAACACTTTGGATCATGGAATTGAGGCAATTTTGATGCCCTTGCAAAGACTATTTATCTTTTTACTAACAAGTTGGATTTTAATTGTACAAATAACATGGTAGAATATGATGCATGTGTTATGAGACTTCGTACAACCATTAAAAGAAATGTTTGAGTATTGAAGGTCTATGGAGATTCAACTTTAGCAGTTTATCAGCTCATGGGGAATGGGAAACTTGAGATTTAAGGTATAGTTCAAAAAAGTGGATTTCATTCATTTGCCTCGAGATCAAAATCAAACAACAGATGCTTTAGCCCCCCTTACCTTGATGTTTAAAGTAAATAAGAAAGAAAAAGTAATCTCAATCCAGTTGAGTTTATATGACTCTTCTACACATTTTCATAATGTTGAAGTAAAACCAGAAGGTCATCCATGGTATTATGATATTAAAAGATATCTTAAGGATAGAGTATATCCAGACAATGCTTTTAACAATGACAAAAAAAAACTTTTAGAAAGATAGTTATGAGTTTTATTCTAGATGGTAAGATTCTCTGTAAGAAAAGTCATGATTAGACATTGTTAAGATGTATTAATGTTGTTGAGTCACAAAGAATCTTAGAAGAAGTACATGAAAGGGTTTGTGGGATCCATGCTAACGGACATAAAATATCAAGGTAAATCATGAGCTCGGGTTTTTTTTAGTGACTATGAAGGGTGATTGTATCAAATATGTCCAAAAATGTCATAAATGCCAAGTCTATGCTAACAAAATCCATGTACCACCTTTATCATTGCACGTTATAATTACACCATGGCCCTTCTCTATATGGGCCATGGATTTTATTAGACTAATTAACTTTGTAGCTTTGAACCATCATTGTTTTATCTTGATGGCTATAGATTGCTTCACCAAATCGATCGAAGCAGCTTCCTGTACAAATGTGACAAAGTCAATGGTGATAAAATTCTTTAAAACCAGCATCATTTGTCGATTCAGGATCCCTAAAAAAATTATAACAAATAATGCCTCTAATTTGAATAACAAATTAATGACAGAAGTGTGTACTTAGCCTAAAATTTCACACGATTATTCAGTGCCATATTGTCCAAAGATAAGTGGAGCCATGGTTACAGCTAACAAGAACATCAAGAAGATTATAAGAAAAATGGTAAAGATTATTAGGGCCCTTCTAGCTTATCGAACTTCAGTTTGAAACTTTAATTGAGGCAATAACTTACTCATTGATTTGTGGTATAGAAGCCATTTTACCAATTGAAGTTAAAATCCCCTCACTTTAAGTACTGATAAAGACCAAGCTAGAAAAAGCTAAGTGGGTCTAGGATCATGATGAACAATTGAATTTCATTGAAGAAAAGAGGTTGAAAGTGATGCAATATGGACGAATGTAACAAAAAAGAATAATGAAAGCTCATGACAAGAAAATTCATCCAAGGCAATTCCATGAAGGCAAGTTGGTATCAAAGAAAATCCTTGCTAACCAAAAGGATACATGCGATAAATGGAAGCCAAATTGGGAAAGGCCCTATATGGTCCAAAAAGCATTTTTAGGTTAGGCATTGGTTTTAGTAGAAATAAAGGAGACACTTTGCCTAATCCCGTCAATGCTGATAATGTAAAGAAGTATTATGCCTAAAAGGCAATAATAAAAAAAGTAGGGCATCTAAATGAGAGTGTTAAAAAAGAAAGGCTTTAAGTTAAAAACCTAAAAGGGCAGCTTGCTAAAAGAATGTGTGAGATGAAATTTGTTAAACAGTCGAAGTCAAAAAAGGAGGGCAGAGTGTAATCGAAAACATCCTCAAGAGATTGATTAACATCAGAGTAATGTTCCATTCAAGAAAAACTTTTGAAGAATTAAATGGGAGATTTTGGCTATCTGAGTAATATCTAATATTGTTCTGTACCTTATTCACACTCTTATTAAAAAAATAATAGTGTACTTTTTCTCTATTGGAATGTAAATACATATTTTTATCCATACATTGTCAAACCCTTTATTTGTGCTAACATTTGTTTATAAATGATGATTGATAGTTTAGAAACAAATAACAAAAAGTTTTTTTTTTTTGCATTTCTTTGGACTTAGGTTAAAAATTATATGGATCTTGATTATTGTTTCAATTCTTTGGACATTCTACGATGGATTAAAATAAATGGATAATGAGGTTGAATGACAAAAAACAAACAAAAGCAAAAGAAAAAGAGAACTTATCGATGGTTATTAAAGGACATTTTGATAAGATGAAAGATAAATCTCTCAAGGAACACCAAATACAGGCATAACCTACCTTACCCAAAGGAAACAATATCCATAACATCTTTGAAGATGGCTTTGGCTTTAAAGTATAAGAGTAGGTTCATTTTACCTTTATTATTTTCTAAAGACACCTATAATTTATGGTTTAGGCACTAACTCATTTTGCTAAAAAAAAGAATAAATTTTGCATTTGCTAAAAATGCTTTCAATTCCAAAATAGGTTGGATCAGAGATAATGAATAATGATTAGATCCATAGGTCATATAAGGAAATTATAAGATTTCATTAATTGCATTTTGCTTGCATTCACATTTGCATTCGATAATTTTCAGGAAAAGTTAAGCCTGATGCTAAAAGAGAGTAACAATTATGCTTATTCTCTCAAAAGTAAAGGTGAGTCCTTCTTCCTATTAATTGATAAGTATTAAATGTTATGTTACCCCTTGAACTCATTGACTTGTATGGTTTCATCCTGTTAAACCTTTCTCATTCGTTAATTTATATGTTTTCATCCTCATCAACCCTTTAAAGTTGTTAACTTATATGGTTTCCTCTTGGTCAACCCTTCTTATTTGTTGACTCATATGGTTTCACGCTAGTCAACCATTTAAGCTTGTTGACTTGTATGGTTTTGTCCCAATCAACTTTCTTATTCGTTGACTTGCATGGTTTTGTCTCATTCAACCTTTCTTATTCGTATGGTTTCATCTAGTTAACCCTTTAAGCTTTTAACTTGTATGGTTTCATTACGATCAACCCTTCTTATTCATTGATTTGTATGGTTTCATACTGGTTAACCTTTTTCATTCATTGACTCCTATGTTTCATCCCGATCAACTCTTTAAGTTTGTTTACTTGTATAGTTTTATCCTTGTCAACCTTTCTTATTCGTTGACTTGTATGGTTTCATCCCCGTTAGCCCTTCTCATTTGTTAACTTGTATGGTTTCATCCTAGTTAACTCTTCTCATTTGTTGACTTGTATGGTTTCATCCCTACTGACACTTAATTTTGTCTAATCAATCTAAAAAATATCTGAGATAGAAAACTAGGTACTTGTCCCAATAGAGGGAGACTTCCTTTAAGTTAAATGAACATTTTCAAGACCCATTTAGTTGTGTTTAAATGACCGTAGGTGCACGTAACAAAATTATCACCATTTCAAGGATCGTAAAGAACAAATGCTGGGTAAAAAAAGGGATGATCATGAAGGTAAAAATTAGTTTTTAAATTTATTCTTTTGAAATCTTGAGATTTGTTTCTGCAAATGTTATCACGGTCAAATTTTCTCATCTTTAAGAATTTTTTGAGAATTTTTGTAAAATTTGGGAAATTGATCGCCGTATATTTCTATCGATACTCGTGCAATATTTATGCCAATACTCACTTTGAAAAAAAAAAAAAAGAGAAATATTCAAGGAAAAATTCTTATTGGCATTTTTATCACAAGGTATCAAGCTATCAATTTTGGACTTAAATTTGAATTTTTCACAATACTGCGAGTGTCATGCTCATGAAATTTTTCTTGGTAAAAATTGTTTCAGACTTTAATTTTTCAAATTTATTATTTTTATAAATAAATATTTTGATTAATATGTTGAATAAAATTTATTTTTATAAAATTTGAACATGTTTTTAAAATTTTTTCGTAAGTTTTCTACTTCGTAAACTTTTTTGGAGAATTTTTTGAGTTCATAATTTTTAAAATTCATTAAATATTTTCATTAAATAGATATTAAATCAGTTTTTGAACATTTAATTTTTTTATGAGTTTTGCATTTTTTTCATATAATAATTTTCTTCTAAAAGGGTTTTTACTCATAAAATTTTACAAGTTTAAAATTTTTAATTGACATTTTCTTGCACATAAAATTTTTCAAAAATTCCTTTTTGAATTTTTATATGAAAATTTTATTAATTTATTTTTAATGGGCTAAAATTTATTTCATGGGGCCTTAGAACCTGTAAATTTTTCTAATAGGCTCGATAAGCCCATTAATTTTTTTAAAAAGCCCAATAAATGTTGATTAAATTTTTAATTAAATTCAATTATGAAAAATTTTATTCTTTGATTACGTAATTTTTATTTGTTATAATTTAGTCCTTATAATTTGTTTTTATTCAAATTAACTTTTTCTCTTTCATATATCTATAGCTTGATGATGTCATGCATGATGCAATCCATAAAATGACAAAAATAATTAATTTAAATCAAATCAAAGTCTACAAAATAAAAAAAAAAAAAAAAACAAATCTTAGAAGTCTCTAGGATATGGCCAAGGGCTTTTTCTTCAGAGCCCTTGGCCGACTTTCATCCCTTATAAATAGAGGATGCTTTCGACATTTTGCTGCTTTAGCATTTGAGAAATAACTAAAAACATAAAACTTCTTTAGGTTTTCAAGCTTTTAAAGGTAATTTTAATTGTAAAAATTTTTTATTTTTGTTTATTTTATGTTTGAATCTTCATTTGTGTGAGCTTTATGAATACTTGAGCTCATGGATTTTCATCTATGTTAAAAGTTAGGTATGAAATATAAGATCAAAATAAAAAATTTCTTGATTTTGTTGTTAAATTTGACTTTTCGTAGAAATAATTTAATTTTCATTGAGATTATTTGTCTTTGTTGGTTAGATATATTGTTGTTTTCATCTATATATGTGTATTTTATTTTTCTTAATATTTTTATGTGATTTATATTGATTTATTTATTATTTATTATGTTTATATGCTTATTTATGTCTGGTAAAAATTCTAATATGTATATATATTAATATTTAAGAAAATATGTGATGAAAAAAAATCATTTCGTTGCTGAAACATCGTGCTGGCTGAATCATGCTTGGGCTTGTTTGTGATGTTTTTGATTTTTTTTTAGTCTATTTTGTAAGTATGGAAACTTTAGCTATTAAATTGAAAAAATAAAAAATTTTGTTTCAAGGCCATCTGTACTTGGTCAATTGCTTATAGATACTTGAGAAACTATTTTCCTGCTTATTCTAACATATTTGTATGTATTTTACGCATTTTCTATCATTTTTAGGTCATTTAGTAATTTTAAAAAATTTAGAGACTTATTTGTAAAATTATAGAATTTTTGTTCTAAGGCCATAAGTGCTTGGCCAAACTGATTATATGATTTTTAACATATTTTTCAAAACTTTTTATGATGAATTTTATGTTTAATTATGTGTTTATTTGTGTAAGGACTAATTGCAAAGTTAAAAAATTTTATGTATCATTTTGTAAAACTTTGTATTTTAGAATTAATGTGATATTTTTTATATTTTGAGAATATTTCTAACATTTTTCTAGTCTTCTAAAGAGGTCTAGAAATTATTAAAACTTTTCGTATTCCTATGGTTTTTTGGTTGAAGTGCAATTTTGAAAAGTTTATGGGCTTGTTAGTAATTTTTGCTTTTTAGGTTAATCTTGATATTTAAGCTACCCATGAAAGGTATAATTGTTATTTCATATCATTTTTTAGTGCTTTAAGGTGCAATGATACTTTTATGTGGAAAGTACACCTTAAAGGTATTTTAGTAATTTTCCTTAGGCCCAAATCCTATGTGATCACTGAGATACTTTTATGTCGAAGGTGTACAGTAAGAATATGTTTATTTATCTATGATGTCATCAAGTCCTCTAGGTTACTAGGATACTTCTATGTTTAAGGTACATCTTAGAGATATTTTAGTAATTTACCCTAGAATCGAGTCATTTATGATTACTAAGATACTTCTATGTTGAAGGTGCATAAATAGGGATAAGTTCATCTTTTTATGACGTTATCAACTCCTTTAGGGTTACCAAGATACTTGTAGTCGAAGGTAAATGTTAGCTATATTAGCTTTGAATTAATCTTAGTTTTGATATAACTAAAACTTAAGCTTAATTAGCTTGTGTTTAAA
>JBBYHK010000015.1:13252385-13267824 GCA_038382065.1 Adansonia grandidieri | reverse complement strand
ATATATATATATATATATATATATATGTGCATATATTATGGTGTCTAAAGCTTTTTCTTAATAATTCTTGTTGCTCAAGCGATCCTCTGTTTGGCATTTATGCATGTTTCTTTTCCTTCTAATGAGCAACTTTCCAGCCATATAGCCTGCTTTATTATGCACATATGCAAATGGCTATCTCCTTTTCTGGTGTTTAGAGGAAAATGTTGCAGAGTTACTTCATCTCTGTATGGATATTGATGTATCAATTTCATCGGAGAATGTCAGTGAACAACTTTGACTGTCATGGAAATTGTTTTTGCTTGTGACGCTAACTGATGGCTGATTGACTGTCCTTGCCATGAAAATTTTCCCTACCAAGATAATACTAAGCTGAAATTTCTTGGATGTCAAGACTTAGAAATGACCAAATTTATGTTTTCTGGGTCCTCGGTTTCTTATGTAGCTAGAGTGCTGCCAAAGCTTTTGTTAGTGTTATGGGAGACGTAACTGAATCTTGCATGTATTTGGTTTACTGCCGGTGGGAAGTAAAACTTCCTGTAGGTAGCCCATTGGGAGATGTACAAGGAAAGGGAAAAGAATGGTGTAGAAAACAGGGGTGGTGGGGTGAATGGCGAGAAAACTTTGAAATCCATCTAGGCACAATATACATGCATGTTGCATTTTGAATATTTGAAATATCATATCTTCACCTTTTAGTGAAGAAACCTTGTGGCTGTTTTCAATGCTATTTTTTTTTTCCATCTGTTGAAAATGTCCTTCAACTGTATAGTATTAAGAAAATATAGTATTATAATATATGAAGGGTGTTATATCATTTTACACTAAAATAACTTTAAAAGAAATTTTGGTAACATCAAACAACTGTCTAGCAGTTACACACTTTCTTGGACACTTTTCCTGTCTATTCCCTTCAAACACTCTCTTTTATGTCACCAATGCTTATATTTTAATAATTTAAATGATCCTTTTTGGTCTCTTTTGCAGATGCACAGTGAAAAATCCAAGTCAGTCAGCTATGAACACACTAATAACTAAATGTAAAAGTGCAAAAAAGCCTCTGGTGGTTGCGGGTTGTGTTCCTCAAGGAAGTCGAGATTTGAAAGAGCTAGAGGGGGTCAGTATAGTTGGAGTCCAGCAAATTGACCGTGTGGTTGAAGTTGTAGAAGAGACCCTGAAAGGGCATGAGGTGCGGCTTTTGAACCGCAAGACCTTGCCAGCGCTGGACCTTCCTAAGGTTTGAACCGTGGATTATTGCAATTTCAATTGCTTAAATGAAGTTTCTTTATGACTATTCTAACACATTGATGGGATTTTTATTTCCTGTAGATTTTGTAATGGACGTGTTTCATAATTACTGACTAGAGTCTAATACCACCCGCCTACATAACTGAAACAAATAAATATATAAATTATTTATTAGAAAAATAAAATTACAACAAGATTTCAAGATAAGGGGAGAGAGAGTTGAGTAGACTAGGTGATAGTGAAAGAACCAACTGAAAGAAGATGCTAATATTTTTTTTCCAATTAGTACCAATGTGTTCTTTAGCTTTGATGGTGTTTGCATGTAAATGTTGTTCAATGGCTAATAGTTAGTGTTAAAAACTGCCAAGGTTTCTTTTATGTAAAAGTATGGATAATTGCAGACTAGCATAAAGATGATAACTTTTTCCTTTTTAAGATGAATTTAACTCAAATTTGTTTTGTTTTGTTCAGGTCAGAAAGAACAAGTTTGTTGAGATTCTTCCAATTAATGTTGGTTGTTTAGGTGCGTGCACTTATTGCAAGACAAAGCATGCTCGTGGTCACTTAGGGAGCTACACTGTTGACAGTCTTGTAAGTTACGAAGCTGGACAGGTGCATCTTTATTACTGTTTGGTTTTATTTTTACTAACCTCTTTTATATGCAGGTTGGGCGTGTAAAAACTGTTATAGCTGATGGGGTCAAGGAGATATGGTTGAGCAGTGAAGATACTGGAGCTTATGGTACTTTAGTGTTCTGTCTGCTCATGGTGCCTAAGAAACTTTAGATATAAGAGTTCTGCTCTTGCAGTGTCTATAGTTGAAAATACGAAGTTTTATAATGCACACATACATGCATATACGTATAAAGATGAATAGTTGCATACACACACTTGTCTATGAATACATATGCATGGAGATTGTTCTCATAGGTTAAATAATCTTGCAGGTCGTGACATTGGGGTTAACCTACCAATTTTGTTGAATGCCATTGTTGCGGAACTTCCTTCTGATGGTAGCACAATGCTACGAATTGGGATGACCAATCCTCCTTTTATCTTGGAGCATCTGAAAGAGATAGCAGCTGTTTTACGTCATCCTTGTGTATATTCCTTTCTTCATGTACCAGTTCAATCTGGAAGTGATGCTGTCTTGACCGTAAGTCCAAAATTGGTCATATAGCATTTCTCTTCATCTTGCCTAACAGTGTAAAGGTGTTAATTGGTAACTAAAACAAATAAAAAGCAATTTGTACTTAATGCAGGTAAATGCCCTGAAATTTCTGCTAAATGATAATTGTCTTACTAAGTATTCTTTGATTGTTTTAGGCAATGAATCGGGAATATACTGTGAGTGAGTTTAGGACTGTGGTAGATACCTTGACTGAACTTGTGCCGGGCATGCAGATTGCAACTGATATAATATGTGGATTTCCTGGTTAGTATGCAGATTCAGTTGTCTCCTTTTCTCTTTAATCCTTGTTTTTGGTATTATACATGTGGATTTCCTGGTTTTTGATAATATATATATATGTATATATATATCTGAAAAACTCAAAGCTTATTTAGGGCCTTTTGCGATTCTAAATTCTTTTAGTCTGTGCCATAGGGCACCTCTATTTTTGGAAAATATTTCCATTTTCTATATCCAGTTTTGCTCTAAATATGATCAATCAATTAAGGTAAAGAACTAATTACTGAAACCAAGGTTAAAGAGTCAAACTGTTAAGGCCTACGGTTCCCGGACCAATGGGTTCTACCTGTTGGATTGGCTGGTTCACTTTAAAAAATTTTAAATATTTAAAAAAATTATTTTAATGTTAAATAAATATTAAATGTAATAAATAATTAATAAAAATATGTATTTAACTTAATGATATGGTTTTTTAATATAAAACTAAAAGGTTAAAGGTTCAAATCTCATCAATTACAAAAAGAAAAAAAAAATTGAAAAAAATGAAAAAATATATCAAACCAGTTACCGGTTTTTATCAATTAAACTGGTTTTCTACTGGTTCATTAAGTAACCGTTTTACATAGTGTAACGGACCAGACAGCCTGCCAGTTCCCAGTTCAACGGGCCAGTCCAGCCCGGTTTATAATCAATGATTGAAACATTCTCTAGTTTATGGAACATTAAAATAAATTAAAATTAGATGTCCCTTTTTCTAGAAACTTAGAAAAGAAGGTGATGCGCATCAGAAGGGATTTCAAATGTAGTAATTTATTAGTACCTTATCTCATTGCCCATACCTAGAATAAAAGTGGTGAGGGAAAATATAGAATAATTTTTGAAAATAAACAGGCTCCCAGCATCTCTCATCAGTTTGGAACTAATTAGAGTTTTCTGCTAATGGAAATTCTTCAGGATATTGGCGTTGTATGGCTGCCCAGCTCTGCAAGCCTGGCCTGGTTTGGGCTTGCACTGAGCAAGGATTTTAGCACAAGCTCTGAACCAGGCCAAGCACAAGTTATTAGTTTCTTGAATAACTAATGCTATTTATTTAGTTTTAATTTTCAAAATTAAAAAGGATTATATTAATATAAAAATAATTTATTTTAACTAGAACTCTAAGCTAGAGGTGCCCATGGTCCAGCCTTCATTACGGCACAAACCTTTGAGAGCTATTTCTGGCCCACTCATGAAAGTGAAGTTTTATTATTAAAATAGTACCAAAAAAATTATATTAATTGTTAAAATCTAAATATAAATTTAAATTCAAATGAAATTAAATAAATTGTCTATTTAATAAAATAATTGCTTGGGCTTTAAAATCTTACTTGAAAGAGGTTGAAGCTCGCAGAATGGGCAGGCAGCTAGCCCATGGAATGGTCTACTCCAGGCCAATGGACTTAGGGAAGCTCTTCAAGGCTGGGGCCCAAATTTGGCTATGAAGCTCTCCCGAGTCAGGCCAGAGGCCTCTAATGGGCGGGGAACTTCGATCTCATCACAAATATTTTGAGGATCTTATCAGAACATTTACTCTTGATAGGCTGCTTAAGGATATAATTTAATGGTTTTTTTCTTCAATTATACTCATGTTTTGGTCATTTCAGGTGAAACTGATGAAGATTTTGCTCAAACAGTTAACCTTATTAAGGAATACAAGTTCCCACAAGTTCATATATCTCAGTTCTATCCTAGGCCCGGTATGGTGCTTGGTTGTTCCTGCACTTCTTTGTTATAATTTTCTACTTGTCCTTTTCCCTTGTCAACTTTATTTCGCTTAAAACTTAATCTTTCTTTTGTTTACTAATTATTTGCTCTTGAGGCCACTTGCAATGCATATTTTGTTATGTTCTATTGGAGCTCATGAATTCCTTGATGTTCATACATCATTGCGTAAGCAACCATTTAAGAACTTTATTGTTATGGCAATCTTTAGACTATGTTTCACTGCCTTAGGAAGCTTCTTTTGTTTATTAAAAAAACTCAGACAAACAAATTCTTGATAAGTAGTTTAAAAGAAGAAGATTTAGTTTCGATGGCTTTTCTTCCTCTGAATAGCTGTAGGATAGAAGTTGAAAAGTACAGATTAATAGAGCTTGTTAGTTTTGAAAACATTTTCCATCATCCATGTCGGCTGTCTGATTTTCTAGATTTCCTTTCCACAACTCTCTTTACATTTTGGTTTGATTTATGTTCTGTGAGCATTGTGACATAAAAACCTTAAGACGAGGAGGCAGGGTGCATTTAGTAACAAAAATGCATAATTGCATAAGATGGAACAATAAGGTTAAATTTGTAATAGTTGTTCTAGAAATCACCTTGAGCAAAGCCAATAGAAGCCCCCCAAAGTTGAAGGAAGAGGACATTTAGATTTAGCATAGTTAGAAACGAGTAAATCACTTTGTAACTACTTACAGCGTTTGTTTTTTGTGAGATATAGATGATAAATCATCCATATGTTAGGAATAACATTCCGGAATACAAACTGATTTAAGGTTAATAAATTAAGCTCCAACTGCCTAATTATCGACAGCAACATTGGTAGTTGACCTATTGGATGCTGAATAAATGTAATAGAAAGATGATTTCTGTAGTTTAGAGCAAGACAAACGATTGGCCTTCCCCAGGATTTATATGTTTTTTGTCAGCAGAAGGTGATGTTCATTGGACCATTTGGTCCGAACTTTAAGTTCTACTAAGTAAAAAATAAAACAAATTATATCCACAGGATTTACCGCCCCATTTCTCCCTCTTCCCCTCTGAAGAAAAAAAAAAAAATTATAACTCTCCCCCTCCCCCCCCAAAAGAAGAAAATTATAAAAATTAGGGTGCATTTGATAAACCATTGAAAATGAAATTTTCAATGGTTTATTTATTTATTTATTTTTCAATATGTTTGATAATTCATTTTAAAAACTACTTAAATGTAAATTTTCAATGAAAAAACGCATGAAAATCTTTAGTTGAAAGGTGCTTATGATTTCAATCTTTCTTATTTAAGGAAATTTTTTTTCCTTCAACTGCATTATCCTTACATTCTTTCCCTTTCTAAATATAAAGGTTTTTTTTTAATTTATTGATGTTAAATGCTTAATAAAGTGAACAAAACATCTATTGTTTATTTAATTTTCAATAGAGTAGCAAACAGTTTTTACATTAACAAGTCGGTATTAATTTTTTTTTTTTCAAAAGGAAAAATTCAGTACTTAATTTTTCACTATTGAGGGTTTTTTTTTTTTTTTTTTTTTTCAGTTTCTCAAACAATGCTCATTAAGAAAAAGGGAAAAATTACGACAAGAACCTGATCACGACAAGAACACCTAAACCCCCCCTTAGAAAATTATCTAATGATATAGAAGCAAGTAAAAGGAACACTCATAGTCTTATGCAATAACTTCTCTGAAATATCAGCAAGAGATTTCAAAACAACCAGCTAAGTGTTATAATTTATCATGGGATTCAGGATCCAGTACATGACAGGAGTGTGTATCAAACATGGATTTCATGTTTTTTGCAACTTTGTGGATTGATTTAATAATGTCGTACACATATCAATCTAATGCATCCAGGAAGTGTTGGACTTGGTTGTGCTCTAGTAAAGTGAAGAGTCCTTGTAGTTGTAGCATTGCTTATGCTAAGTAATTGAGGATTTATATGTTTTTTGTCAACAGAAGGTGCTCCAGAAATAATCTCTAATATTCCTCCTTAAGCTTAGAGCTGTGAGTTGACTCTATAATTATTATCCTATTTGCAATGATTAGAGCAGATAGAGATGCCCAATAGGCCATCTTAAACGAGACAGTTATGTGTAGATGTTAAAATGTTTGGCTCTTGAATGCAAATCTGATGAAGTTTAAGTAAAAATTTCTCAACACAAACAGGAATTATGGTGAGGAGGGACTCATTCAGGTGCATCCCTTTGAAGAAAAACTTTTGGCTTTGTTTGGTTAATGAAAACTAGTTTCATGGATATTTTTCCAAATGTGCAATAAGGAGATTGGGAAAATTTTGTAATTCTGGTTTCTTCGATGTCTTGCTTATATGCATGTGTCATGATTTTTCCTTTTTTTTTTTTTTTTAATTTTTCAGATTTACCAATTTTGCATCTTATACTACTTTTATCATGGAAAACTTGGTTTTCTAGTCTCAACAGCTAAATTCATGATCTATAATTTTTTTTTTTGGTGTATTTGAACTTAGGGCTTCCCATGGCTTTAGCTTGTTGTTTTGCTTTGGACCAAAATTACATTGGCTGTTATTTACATGTTATTTGCAAAAGAAAAGCTACAAATAGCGTAATGATGAAATCTCATGTTTGCATGATGGAATCTATTTAAAATGCCAACTATTATTTGCTAATTTCTGTTCTTGGTTATTTTTTAGTTGAAATCTCTTAATGTCTCTCTGAGAATTCTTTGTAGATTGTGTTTCATTTTAATTCTTTTTTAAAGATCACGGAAATGCGCTAGTAAATTTAGAATATTTTGCGCCCACCTTTCCAACTTTTGTTACACTGAAAAATAGCAAGTTAATAGAAATAAGGAATTTGCAGTATTTAGCTGTATTTGATTCTGATAAATCCGTGTTAGAGTTGGTACACAGTTTCTAGATTAGCGGGTGTGAATTTAGATCTCAATGTATGAACTCCAAAAAATTGGATACTGAGAACCCAACTCCAAAAAATTGGATACCGAGAACCCACCTAACTGTATAATTCTAAACTACTAATAAACAAACCATGCTTGACTTCTTGCTTAGGCAATGTAAATACTAGTCTTTTATGTGCTTCCAGCTATAGTATCCCAAGAAATTGATGCGTATGATCTTTCTAAAACTAGGGACACCTGCTGCAAGGATGAAAAAGGTCCCAAGTACCATAGTGAAGAATCGGAGCCGTGAATTAACTTCTGTTTTTGAAGCTTTTTCACCGTACAATGGAATGGAAGACAGAGTTGAAAGAATATGGATTACTGAAATTGCAACTGATGGAATTCACTTGGTAAGAATATTTGCTATTGGTAAAAATTAACTTTTCCACAACTTCTGTATGCTTCATTTTTCATCCTGTGTTGTGGCACTAGTTTAAGCAACTAGATTTCAGCTTAAACTAGATTACTTGTCGGATGGCTGTGGCCCAAAGCTCTGCTGTTAGGTTGCATTTCGATGGCTTATTAATGTGTTTATAGTCCTTTTGTCTTGCTCTCTGGTGAACTTGATTGCATGTTTTTTGTTAGAATTGAACTGCCCCTTGGAAGCCAGTTCAGTGTTTAATTGATTTACTCTGCATTCAACTTTGCTTTCTTTTTACTTTCGGGGTTGACGGAAGGTGATGTGGGAAATTTTTTTTTTCCTACTTTTGCGTGTCAATGCATTTTGGCAAGTGTTGTCAATCGTATCTGTTTCACTCTCTTAAACGACTAGCTGAAGTTAGTTGTTTAATTTTGTTCAAAACCAGTTCATGATCTAATGATTTAGTGGATATTTCAAGTTGGCACTTGGCATTTTATGTGCTCAGAATTTATCTAAATGCAATTTTCAGATCATGCTACTATCTAGCTTCTGTTTGCTTCATGGTGCCAGTTATTGAGAACCACTTTATGCTTCAACCTTTCACTAGATATTCCAATTACATCTTGTCACTTTATCTAAAGGCGCTTTTTCTAGCATGTGCTAATATCTAGCTCGCATTTACGTCACTATCCAAGGTTGGCCATACGAAGGGATACGTGCAGGTTCTCATAATTGCTCCAGAAAGTATGCTGGGTACTTCAGCTATGGTGAAGATAACATCCGTGGGAAGATGGTCAGTGTTCGGAGAAGTGATTGAGACTCTGACCCAAGTAAATGTGAAAACGGCTCCAGAGAAGGGTTCTAAGCAGGAGAAATGTTCTCCTTGCTCTGATCACTATAAGAGTTGTGCATGTTCAAAGGAGCCAGAACCTTGCTCTTGTGGACCAGATATCTGTGGAGGACAGATTAGTTCAGAAGAATGCACGGTTTTCAGCAATGATAGTCGGATAGAAGATCGAAGCAGCAAAAATCTGATTGGGTGGTTACCAAGGAAGCGAAGGAACCATGAGCAGAAAAAGGTGGAGAGTGGCGTTGCCTTGGGGCTAAAGAATAAGCAGGATTGGTCCCTGGGCAGATGGGGTATTATTGATAGGGCTCTTCTTGTTGGAATCCTTGTCAGCCTTTTTATGATTTTTGCAATAATAATGCACCTAGAATTTAGGACTTTATTATCAAAATGAATATTCTATTTTAAACTGTTATTCTCTTTCTGGTTTTGGAGGATTTCCATGTCAGAATTTGCCTATAGTGAACTATTTTTTTGTACCAAAGCAACTTTTTGACATAAGTGCCAATGAGATTGAGAGATTTTCCTGCGCACAATATTTTTGAATTACAGAAAGAACTATTGTTCAACTTATTTTTATTATAACCATTTTTATCCTGTAAACTGGTTGTAAAACTTGCAGGCACTAAGCCTACAACACCTTTTTCATTCCTTTTCAGCGCCCTTGTGGACATATTGCTTACATTCATGAAGTACAAGGACAATAACTTAGCAAAAATCTTGAATAGCAGCCGAAAAGAACGGTGGATTCCATAGATGAATCTGAAGAAAGCTGAGATTCTGCTTTGATATTTGTTGAAACTATTTACTGAATCATCTTTATTCACAAACTGCTCAAACGAATGATAAAACTAATGATGATGGAAGTTCCTTTTCCTCATATTAGCATGTCTGACTTGGATGGTAATCTTTTGAAGAAGTTGACAGGCACCGATGGCAACTTGCTCCTGAAGCGAGGATGGCGCAGCCAGTAGAGCCCGAACAGAATGGCCACCACTTGGAATGGAGTAATATAAATGAACACAGCCCAGATCAGGGAAATGATGATGAAGATTGCTGTTGCTCTTGGATCACGCCAGCTTAGTATTGCCTGTGCCCTCTCCCCTTGGCTTGCTAAATCTCCAACCACTGTCTGCACCCTACCTGCAATGCTTCGGAGCCTATCGTACCTCATTCTTACAATATCTGCTGGTCTGGATGTCGGAAATGTGTCGAATTCCTCATCCAGCTCATCTGGATGTGCACTGTCGGCTTGTGAAAGCCGAGCATCCATGTACGGCGGATGTCTTGGTCTAAATCGATAGTTCCATATCCCAATTACAAACAGGTAGAGGAAAATTGTAGGCAAGATTAGTTCAGGGTAACAAACAAGTATCAAGAATAGAACATGCACCAGACATGTTGTGATTGGGTTTCTCCAGTAGCAGATATCGTTGAACCACTTGCAAACAGCGCTAACCCCGGAAAGAAGCGACATTATGCGGTAGAAATTTGCCTTGCTTCTTCTCAGACTCCACATATGGTAATCCACATCCAACATGTACTCGACCACCTCCCGCCTCAGAGGTGGCTCAGCTCTTTGCAGCCTACTTGCCACAATCTGCATCGCTTGGTGGCGCAGCCAGTCAACGTGCATAACTGGTATAGGATAGACATAGTGCATCTTGGGAAGCAATGGCCTCCCATATTGAGCCACCAGGTTAACCCAAGCAGTGCAAGTGAACCTTAAAGCCAATTGAAGTTCCCCATGCTTCTTTAAACCAGAAGGTGTAAGAACCAACAAAGGATAATAATGGGTATAAACACGATCGATTTCGAGAGTTGATAGCCGAATTCTCACCTTCCCAATTTTTTGATCCCTTGCATCTTTGTTTCCATTGATGTGGGAATTGTCAAACACTCCAATGGTGATTACAGTACACGGGTCATAAACTTCCCAAGTGTATTGTTCGTTCCATCTAGGAGACAAAGTGTCAAGAAGAGTTCTAGTCCTGACCCATTTGTTCCCATACTTTGCCACACAATATGCATCTGTCGTCTTACCTTCCCTCATCTTCATAGGCAGCAAATTTCTTGCACTCAAAATCCCAAGTTCAAGAATTCCAATGCTTGGCTTCCTAAGGTGCTTTGATGATGGCTGGAGATCACTGCTAAAATGTGTGGATTCATCAAGAACATGGTACCCTGCCTCTATAAAAATGCGTAGCAGGATCTTGGTCGAGAATTTTTCTTTCCTCTTTTCACCCTCCTGTTCTGCCAATGAGGGCTTGAGCAGACTGACCCAGCGGGGATCCGGTGCCTTAATAGTCTCAAATCTTTGGGGCACATCTCTAACCGGAATCATCGCCCTCCCTAAAATCTCATCTTTTCCAGGCCCAATCCTATCCTCAACAGAAATAATTATATAATCCTCGAAAGGCTCAGAAACAACAAACATGAGTTGGTCATCCCAAAATGGATGAATGGTTCGTTGCTGTACCTTCGTAGGTCTAATCTGATTACCGACTATCACCTTTACATATGGATCCGGCAATCGACCTTTGTCATGTGGGACAAGGTCTTGCGCTTCCATAACATGAACTCTAAGGTAATAAAGTTTGGGGGAAAAATAAACCTGGGATCGCGTATTAGCCAGGTTAGAGTGGCTAACGTTGTGTGCATCTGAATGCCATGCCCCAGGAAATGCCTCATCGGCTTGCGTTCCCATCCAAACTGCCAGCATAATCTCCCCTTTAATCTTCTCCCCTTTCTTGTCTACCAATTTGTACCATTGAGGAGCCAGTGGACTATCTGGTGGGACTCGAACAGGTATTTCTAAAACATCAAAAACAACTTTCCCAACAAAATCATCCTTGCCAATATCCTTATCTTTCACAATTACTTCAAGCAAGTTTGATTGCACCCTTTCCTTTGAGAAAGCAAAGATTTGCTGCCACACCGGGTTTTGATTCTTCTCCAAGTGTTTGGTCTGGCCTTTGTAGTTCCCAAGCTTCACTTCCACATAAGGATCAAGGCTTCCTGAAATATCCATAACAGGAAGATCCTTTGCCTTAACCACATTTACATACAGGTAATGCATCTGCTCTACCAAATCATAAGTAGTCGAAGTCTTGTCACCTCCTCTGTACCGCAACCGCGCCGCCACGGGTGGACTAGTTTCCACCAACATGAACTCGGGATTCTGACCTGGAATCCGCATATGCATTACGCTAGGCGGTGCCGCTTTGGCAAAATCTGCTCTAGTCTCCACCACTGGTGCCTTTTCCTTCATTGCTGTGAATCCCATCCCACCAAACATTGGGGGCGTAGGCGTAGCAGCAGCAGGAGGTGGAGGACCCCCAGTTCCGGTCCCTATAGAGTGAAAAGTCCTCACTTCTTGTTCTTTCTTCTTCTTAGTAGTATTCTTCTTTTCCTCTACCTTGATCTCTTCAACAAAATTGTTAGTTTTGATTTCCTGAAATGGAGTTTCCTGGAATTGGGATTCTTGAAAATTTCCTGTTTCTTCATTCTCAGGAACACTAGTAGTAATAGGAGTTGCATGTACTGGCACCGCCTGAGGAGACGTTCCACTTTCATCCTGCACTGCATAAATTTTCAATGCAATTTCGCCTTTAATATTAGAAAAAGGGCCACGTTTATCAAGGGGATACCGTTGGACACTGGAATCAGATTCAGACGACGGGACGGAAACGCCTGAAATCCTGACTCGGCCAAGAAAATTCCTATGGTGACCATGGCTGTCTTTTCTATCATTATAAACAGTAACTCCAATGATCTTGTTTGCAAGATCCCCGGGCTTGTTTATATTGAAAACAAGCTTTTCTTCCCAAGAAGGGTTAAGATCTTTGTGCTTGGTTGCAGTTCTTTGACGTTGCTCATCGAACTCTACTTCCACGAACGGGCTTGCTGAACCCTGATTATCTTTGGGCATGAGATCATAGGCACCAAGAACTTCCACTACAAGCTTACTCATGGCAACAGGGTGGTACCTTGAAAGAGCTGAATTGCCTTGCAGGAATTACAAAATGGGCAGAGTTTTGAATTCCCTTGTTTTTTCTTTCTTCGTTATGATCAGATTAAAGTGAAGAAAAATGAAAGAGTAGAATTAAAGTAGAAGACAGAAATGGAGGTAAGAAAAGGCAATGGAGATGGGATGTTCATTTTGGAGTATGAAGACAGAAACATGTGTTTAAGGGGGAGAGAGAGAAATGGCCATTTGGTGGAGAGTGAGGTGGCCCCCTTAAGTCACATATCTTTGATAGAGGGAGATTCTGGTGGCCACATTTGTTTGTTAATGTGTACGAGTGAGAAAGAGAGAGATGTATATGGGCATAAGGATGAAGTTTCATCAACAGTTACAATGTGGGGTTTGGAAAGAGATAACGCTTACGTGGTAGGGAAGAAAGCTGAATTTTTTAGTAATTCGTATTATTTTTTAATATTATAATTGTGTTTAAATATTGTAACGCTGAAGCCCCAAAGAAATACATTAAGTTTTTGGTAAAGTATTAGAAACTAAAGATTAAATTCTAAAATCATGTTTAAGATATAATATATTCATTTTAAAATAAAAATACTTATATTATATAAATTTTTATATTCGTATCCTATTTATTTTATTTTTTTATTATATTATATTTTTTATTATATTTTAATTATTTTTTTATATTTGTATAATCTGCCTCGTCCAATACTTCTAATGTAGTGAAAGTGATCATCACTTCATTGATGAAACCTACAAAAGTTATTTTCACAAAAGCAATCGTCACTTTTTAATAGGATGTCTACTTTTCAAAGGGAAATAGGGAGATCCATTATTAATACCATTGTGGAGGTTGTGAAGTCCTTGGCCTAAAAGGTCAGCAATTTGATAATTCTGCTTTCGACTAATGAAAGAGACTTTTGATTGATACTTTTTCTTTTTCTTTTTTTTTTTTTTTAATTTTCATTAGAATAAGTTAACTCACTTTAAGCTCTTCTTGTCTCTGTTGTTACCCAAGATTCCAATCCACACCTACAGCCTGCTTCTTTTCAAAATCAAAATGAGTGGACATTTTAGAATTCAATATATATATATATATATAAGGATTATAATTTGAATTTAAAATTATTAATTAATATCTTTAAAAAGTTATTATATAAATTAATTATAGATTTAGCTAATATAAACAAATTTACAAAAAAAAAAAAATAGTTTATGTATTTTTGAGGAAGATCTAAGCATGTTTTAATAACAGTGTTTAAGAAGGACAAACGAACTCAACATATTGTAATTCTGATCATTTATCACATAGTTTAAGGGTATTTTTGAGTTATTAGATGAAAAATCAGAAAGTCGCTTTTTTTTAAAATAATAATAATAATAATATTAGCCATTGTCGGCCATGCTATATTATTAAATAATTATCTTTAATTTATGTTACCAATTTATTTGAAAATATTATAATATTTTACCCACTCTGGTAAATTCTAATACATGTAAATACGTCAAACTTTACTATCATCTTTATTAACCGATTAATACTATTCGAAATAAGGTTTTCAATCTTGTAAAAGGGAAATGGAAAAGGATTAATGTAATTTTTTTTAAATATTAACTAATATAATTTATGTAAATTAATTTAAACTTCAAATTTTTTTTAATACAACACAGACTATTACCCTTCAAATATATTATCTATGTCCAAATTCTTATCAGATGAAAAGGTAAAATTTAGATATAGATATATATATATATATATATACAGATATAATATTATATTTATTCCCTATATACTCTATAATATAGAAGAAAAAGTTTATTGTCCTATTGAAAAGAAATTTGTTTATAATGGAAAATCTAATGAGTTCATATTCTAATGAACTCACTATACAATATAATTAAAAATATATATATAATTAATTACATGTTGATGACACATATATATATAATATAAAGTATAAAATAGATTAAACTTTTAAATATAAATATCATATTAAAACGGAGCTAGCTTCACAGCTAAATATTAATATGGGGTGGCAATGGCTAGATGATGGTAGGTGAATTGGTAAAATAATTGAATTGAGCTAACTTCGAGGCTAAGTATGTAATTCTTCCGAAAATAGGAAGTTATTATGCATCTTCACAATTTGACTATAGGCATCACTTTTTCTCTCTCTCCTTTTCGTTTTCTGGTTTTATTTATTTATTTATTTATTTTTATCTTTTTATGCATCGTTTGTTTGCATTATTTTAAAGATAAATTTAGAAGAAGTGTCCAATTCTAAGGGGTCCCCTAACTTTTAATCAAAGTTGCCTATCCTATATAATAAAACAAATATATCAATAAAGTTGATACCATGGTCGGTAGTACTATAGGCCCCCAAAAAATTTTTTTAAATTTTTTAATATTAAAATTAAATTTTTCTAAATTTTGATTTTCATTGTTTTTAATGTTAAAGCATATATATATATATATATATTTCAAATAAAAAATAATTTTGAATTGTCTAAAAAATGGAAGAAAAAAATAGGTCATAGAAAGTAGCATCTTTTCCTCGAAGTTGATAGCCCATTGCTAGGCCTAATAATTCGTGTTTTCATAATATATTTATATATTTTATCGTATCATAATTTTGTTTAAAGTTTTTTTATCTATATTAATTTTAATACGTTTATAATCCATATTAGATAAATTTTAAGAATATATTTATGTCATATCATGATAAATTTTTAATTTTATATTTATCATATTCATCTAATCGTATTAAATATTACCAAATTTGCCTTATCATAGATCTCTATCAAGTGGGCAATGACGGTACTAATACTATGCAATTTCCTTTTGAATAATCGAAATATGTGACCACACCATTGTTCAAAATATTTGTCATTCCATTAAAAAGTGT
>JBBYHK010000015.1:13234656-13252285 GCA_038382065.1 Adansonia grandidieri | reverse complement strand
TCCCCTTTTTACAAGGATTTGAGTGTAAACAAATAAAACCTCTAAAGGTTAGGTGTTTACAAGAATTTTGGCTAAAAAAAATGTATCTAAAGATACAAATAAAGAGTAAAAAAATAGGAAGAATTAATCCTATATAAAGATGAACTGCTTAGTGAAAATGATGGAAAGGATGAAAGATTTGATTTTAAGCATAATTTTCTTGGTTCTTCTTCTTGTTGAAGGTATTAGAGTGGCTTATTTATACCCTTGATCATGTTTATAGCCATTGGGAACATTTGGTGAAGGAATATAGCCTTTGGAGCCTTCAAAATGTCATTTCTCGTTGTTCCCCGTGCCTCTGTATCAATACAATTAAATGGGTATTGATACATTGTGTTTAACGATCTAAAATATGACCGTTAAACAGTCTTATATCAATACAAAAGGATTTATTTCGATATCTGAATAGTCCTGATCAATACAGAATGATCTGTCTCGATACAGTGATTTCTGCATTTTAAGGTTATTTACCTAGTGCCAAGTATTGTATCGATACATACACATAGTGTATCGATACATTCATATGAAAATCAATTTTAAAAGGTTTTTCATGACTTTAAAACATGTAAAACTTATCTAAAAAATGTTTTATATAAAAATATGTATTAAGAACATATTTTTGAGTGCTTGAAAGAGTTAAAACGCATTCTAGTATTTTTCAAGGTGTTTACAAAATATTTCATGGAAAAATACTAATCTTGAAAATAATTAAATATAAGCTAATTAAGCTTAAGTTTTAGTTATATCAAAACTAAGATTTATTCAAAGCTAATATAGCTAGCAGTTATGATTCTTTAAAAGTTAAATATCATAATTTGACTTCGTGATAAATAGCCATGATGTTAAAAATGCAATTATTTGGAAAATGTTCCAAACTAGAAAGGATTGCATGTTTATAACTTAAAGGTCATAAACAAACTCTTTTGTTTAGGATGACAAAAGGTGTTACATTTGAATCATTAGTTTACAAGCTAGTAAAAGATTCCTAATAGTTGTTAAAGTGTCAACTGAGCCATATGATTGGAATCTAGGCCTCGTTGTGATCCAAATAGTTGATGACCTTGATAATGAGATTATTATAAATGCAACCGAAACATATTCTCACAATAGTACTAAAGCTTTGTCTAAGTTGAGGCACATTAGTAATCAAAAGAGTTTGGCATTGGATGCATTAGCGATTGGTTTAGTGCAAGTAGGAGATGTTAGTATATGCCCTAGAGCCAATTGAATTAGATAAGATGTATAATAGTTACTAATGCAAACCATACACTTATCTTAGTGATTCAAGGTTTTCATACATGTCAGTAGCGTGATTGACAATCATGCAACCACTAATTAGATGAAGCCTATGAAACACAATGGCCTTGAAAAATTAGTAATAAGTTATGATGATGAGATCCTTATGCATAAAAATCATATTTTTAAAAACATTCCTTGTCATCGATAAGGCATTGACAGTGCTCAAAGACTGGCATATGCTAGACATGTTCTAGTTATTTATATTAGTCATGTATATTAGTCCTCAAACTTATGATATCTGTAGACACCAAATTTTGTCCGGGTAGTTTTTATGACACTCGTTATTTGGAATAATTTAATTAATCAGGCTGCTTTTAATTTGAGTTTGTTGGATCCGGATTCGTTAGGCTTAATTCATTTAATTTAGGCTTGTTTGGAAAAATACAAAAAAATAAAATAAAAAGGAGTGGCCTAGGTTTTGAACCCAGGCCACCCTTATGAATAAGTTGCCTATGACTAACACACCAAGCGTATGTTTTAGTTATAAAATAACAAAAAAACAAATCAAAAAGAAAAGAAACCAAAAAAAAAAAAAATGAGTGGCCACCTTTTAGAGTGGGTCATTCATGACCCACACGGCAAGCATGAATTTGTGTGATAAAATGACAAAAACATATCAAAAAAAGGAAAAAAAAAAGAAAAACAGAGTACCCTGGGTTTCGAACCCGGCCACCTCTATGAAATAGGTTGAACCATACACTAAAGCTAAATTCATGTCATGAGATCACGAAAATAAATCAAAAAGAAAGACAAAAAAAGAGAGGCCTAGGTTTCGAACTCAAGCCATCTTTGTAAAATAGGTCACTTATAACCCACACGCTAAAGCTAAGTATGGCAAAAACAAATGAAAATTAAAACAACAAAAAAGGCGAAAAAAAGAGAGTCAGTTGCCACGCTCAGCATGGTAGCAGCTCTATTCATTTGTTGAACCAACCATGGTAGCTTCTACCATGGATCTGGTTCCTATACCACCAATCGTTTCAGCTTTTTTTTATGCATATAACCACCAAAGAAGAGAGATGAGAGGGAAGGATAGAAAAAATCAGAGTAAAAAAAATTTCTTTAAGAACCTTAAAAAAACAAGCTTTCAAAAAATATATATATATAAAAAAATAAAAAAGCTAAAAATGAAGCTTTTTGTTTAAAGTGGTTTTAATGCTTATTTCGAGAATCCCAACTGTGAAAAGGAAGCTCATACGGAGGGGAAGAACATACTAAAGTTTGGGAATGATCCAACGATGGACAGTGGTCAGGTTTGAGGTAAAATGTTCAAAGTTCTCTTATAGATTTAGAAAAATCCAACTCTGGATTTGAAAAGAGGAGGTCGAAAAGAGTCTAGAGGTGAAGTTTAAGAGCCAATAGCCACAGACGAGCGAAGACTGCTAGCGATGGCTAATAGTCGATATGGTGGTCGGTTGCTGGTTTCTAGAAATTTTTTTCTTTTTTTCTGTGTTCTAGTCTTGAGGTGAGAAAGAAGAAGAAGAAAAAACAAAGAAAGAAAAAAAAAAGGAGGAATAAGGAATATAAAGTAAAAGAAAAAAAATTAAGATTGATGGGAAGAAAACCAACCACTGAGTCTCACCCACTCTTCAGGCATGAAATGTAAAAAAAAATTTAAAACTAGTACTAGGATGTGGGGTAACATTTTTATGTTTGAGATTGTATTTTATCATTATGAAATGCTTATTTAAATGCCTCTTGATGATATTTGTTCTATGCCTTCGATTTTTAATATTACTGATTTATTTTTTAGTTTTTATCATACTTGTTTAATGTGCTAATGTGTGTATATATATTTTTTTGAAAAAAAACAACCCCAAGTTAGATTAAGATTAATCCAAATAATGGGATTAATCTTGGTCTATTATTTTTTATAAATTGACACTTTAATCTCGGCATAATATTAAGCTATTTATGTTGGGATTCAAGGTTAAAAGAGGCTAGATATTCTTGTTTGTTTTAAATAAAATGTCCTTTTTTAGTGTCCAAACTTGTTTATGCCTTGATCTTTGCCTAGAGTCCTTGGGTTAGTGGCATGGTCAATGAGCTGTTTCATCATCCCAAACTACTCCGAGATTGTGTAGATAAGCTCATAAAGCCCATGTCACTTATTGATTTCTACCACGGACATTCAGATGCCCATGGCTCGAATTTAGCCCAAAGAAATCTTTGGTAGCACTGTATTCATGACTTGAAAAATTATTTTCAAATCATAAACAATTTTTCATGAATTTTCTGACATTTTTTTGTATGAAGGCATTGAATCATCTTTCCAACGGTGTCTTGCTTGCCCTCGGATCATTCCGGATGAATGAGTTATAATTTTTTTGAAGTTTTATTGTCTGGGACCCCTGGAATCAACGATTCACATTCTATTTGGGCCGTTTTGGCCCACCAACAGATTTTGCTAGATTTTTTAAATAATTTTCATAAAAAGTTCGTGAAATTCCTTTCCACAAAAGTACATTTTGTGATTTATACTGATTCCTTATGAGTCTAAAATGATTTTTCAAATTGAGCTACTCCACTTCCCCTATGTATGCTGCCAGTGTCAAACTAGTCCCTACTTTGAAAAATATTTCCACCTAGGAGGCAATTTTCTATGATTCTTGGAATAATTTTATATTGATTCTTATCTAGTTAACTTTCAAACAGTACTTACACGACCCCTAGAACCTTCAGATTTGTCCAGAATAAAATTGAAAATGAAGATAGCAAGATGCTGTCCCCTGTTTTCAGCATTGTTCAAGATTATTCCTCCGAATTCCCACTCCAAGGCATTCGAATGCCTCCATGTGATCCCGATCAATACATCTAGTCGAAAAGAACATGCATTGACTCCCATAGGCTTAGATTAAGGCACAAACAATTTTTAAGCTTTATCATCCCTATTTTTATTAAAAATCACCTATTTTGTCAAAAAAATTATCATTTTGTCAAAAAATTACCGAACCTTTGTCAAGATAAATCCTTCGAGCTCATTTCTCTAAAATCATTAAAGTTTCCATTGGGATACTCCAACCCCGTTTTTGCAAACCTTATTAAAATTTCAAAACATACCAAAGTCTTCATTTATGGGGATACTCCAACCCTATCTTCTGAGTGGAAACTCTAACCCCATTCTTTTTCAAAAATTGTCAAGAAATAGTCAAAATTCATCAATTTAAATTTGTCAATTTCATTTTTCTTAAAATTGTCAAAAAAATCAAATTTTGCCTCCTCGTATTTCCTTCAAACTTTTCAATATTCAAACTTGTTTTTACACTTCGATTAGTCAATGGATCCCAATGCATCTCTAAAATTGTTAACTTGGTTATTTCAAGATAATTGATGATAATAACAAGATACAAATCATCGATTCCCCTCTTCCTTCTTTTGTGTGATTTATTTTATGCAATATTATTTCTTTTTCATCTTACTAAAACGTTTTCCCTTGTGTTGTTCACCTCACATCCATATCTTCAAAATCGTTTTAAGAAAAAATCACAAAGGCAATGTTTTGTGTTGGTATCTCTTTAGCACTTGACACAAAAATCTGATTTAAAAAAAATTATTAAACTTAAGAAGCATTTTTAATCCCAGTTCTATGTTCTTTACCTTTTTGAGGTGCATATGAGATTCAAATTTTCTTTAAAACTTGAGTTTCCTATTTTATACAAAATTCATACATTAAAAGGGGATTATATTTAATAATGACAAGTCAAATTTGAGAAAACCAAAACCAAGTTGGGACATGGCTAGAAACATACCAATTTTAGGTGTCGCAGGGAGGTTTGTGCCTCTTTGTGTGTAACCGACTCCCAAACCCAACTATCGAATCTTTGGACCACATAGACCATTAAACCAATATCTCGAGTTTCCTAACTCGAAATATTGATTCAATAAGCGTCTGATCATGCCTAGCTCAAATGATCGATGGCGACTCCAATTGTTGGCCACTTAAGACTAGTTGAATGAGTGATTTGTTTGACGGTCTCTTTTTAGGGTTAAGAGTCGAGAATCCATACTCTTTTGCTACCATCATGTCAAAAAAAATGAAGAGTCCCAGTCGATAGGACTTTTCCCCGTCGAGAAATACTATTAAGTCACACGCAATTCCTTCGTGGGAGGCACGGTGCTGACAATACTAGGTCATCTCACAGGAGGAGTGTCATACTTTACTTTATTTGAAGCGGGTCCACAATGGATGGATATTTAAGGTAGAGTACGTTAGGTATAAGATGAATCATATTGTGGATGAATGACTGATCCAGAGAGGATTCACCACTTTGAGTGACATTGGAGACATACTTCATGTGTTCTTGGCTTTGGTTAACTTGATAAAGTTGTGGGCTAACACAGGATGAATTTAGGAGAAATTATTTCTCTAAATTCATGAGGTTAACTGAAGGCTTAAGGAACGAATATGGATTGATACATAAGTAGATGCTACACCTACTCATGATCTTTCTAGGATATATAGTGAAATAACCAAAGTCCATTGAAAGGCTAGTTATTGAAAGGTTTCTTAAGAAGTCATATTGACTCTTCCTACATACCTGGTGCCCATGATGCCTTGCTAGAGGCCAATCTTGGTCTATAAATATAAATATACTTAATTGGATAATTATATTTATTACCGTTATGATAGAAGCCTAGTGGGTCTTACACAATAAGATGATCTATTGGATTAGAACAAGGGTTTAATTAAGTAAAAAGTATAATGAGGAGAACTTAATTGAATATGTTTAACTAATAATAATATAAAATATAAATTAGATTTATGAAATCTAATTAGATATATATTAATATGGCAATAAAAATAAGACTGTTTCATCAAAATAATATCTATTTATAAACTTGGTTTTAGGGATATTATTAAACAAAGCCAAATAATTATATTTGGATAATTAAATAATTATTTGATAATTATTTAATATTATTTACATAAAGTAAAATTCTTTTACTTGTCTTAGAAAATTTAATTATGAATTAAATTATCTAATATGTAAATTTAGGGGTTGGGCCAAAAGCCCAATTATCAAGTCAATAAAGTTTAGTTATGAACTACTCCTAGTTGGGCTTGCTAATGGGCCAAGTGCATGGAATAGCTACCTTTGTTATGCTATTGGGCTAAAATATTAATAAATTAATATTAAAGCTCAATTATGGATAAGCTAATTAAAATAATTTTACCTGGGCCCTAAGAAACACTCCAAAATAGGGTTACCTTCAAGATATATTAGTAATGAGCTTAATTGATCCAATAGTCAAGCCTAACATAGCCCAAGGTGTATTTAATTATAGTATTAGGGATTTTTGGTTGATAAGAAGCATTAGAAAAAACCTTAGGCATTAACTTTAGACTTCCTTAAGGGATTTGATGCAACACCTATGCTTCCGTAAGCTCTCTTTATGTTTTCATAAATTTTCTGTGTGTTCTTGAATTGTTCTTCACACAATGAAAATAAAAAAAATAATTTTCTAGCACTGAGATTTTAATTTTTCATAAAAGTTATGAAATTGGCTTAATCCCAAAATCCCTGCTTCCCTAAGCCCGATTATGGAAATTTACATTCTGCGTGATCACAAAGTGTTATTGATCACAATGAAAGATGAAAAATCAATTTTCTATCCTAAAGGAATTAACCTGAATAAAAAATTAGGATGTTTGGATTTGTTTGCTTACATCTACCAAAAACAGCTACTTCTTTACGAAGTTATTTTATTTCTCTTTAGTGCAACAAGCATGGGAATTATTCCTGGATCATTTTAGATCTAAACCTGTTGGCTATATATCTTTTAGTTAAGACTTGAGAAGCTTTTTGGCTAGCATTGGAGAACCGTTGGACCTTATGAAGGCTTCAAGAAACATTTGTGTGGATCATTGTTGGAGGCATGACACTTGTGTTGCTTGTGGCCTCAAGAAGTGTTCATAATAATCAACCGATGGTGCGTTTGTGTGAGGATCAACATACCTAGAGTTACGAATCTCTAGGAAGGTATGGTTTCTAATAGATTTGTGCTTTAAATTGCTATCCGATCACATGTACATCTCTTCCTAAAATCTTGAGAAAATCCAAGTGTTTCTTTATTTAATTCTGCTGCGTATGTTTAATCTGCTTAAATTTTTATACCTATATCGATATGCATGAGCCCAAATTTTTCTTATCATAAAGTTCAAATCAATATCTGTATCCCTTATCCTATTCATAAATGACATCATCCTTCTTTGAAAAAAAAAAAAGAAAAGAAACCAACTCATTGTGTTTAGACCACGTTTGAGAATAACTTAAAAGTTAAGAATTTATTTGAATACAAGTTAAAGGTTAGAGATTTATTTGGAGTGCAATAAAAAAATATATGAACTTACTTCAGTAAAGTGATAAAGTTCAAGGACTTTTTCTTGTTATTCTAGCATTGATTTTTAGAGGGTTTAAAGAAAAAAAGCATTGACATTAATGTATTTTGTGTTAGTTTTAATTTGCTTTCCTTACAAAATTGATGTTCTATGCCCTTTAATGTAAAAAAATATATATCTTATATAAATTTTGATATGTTAATAATATGTATTATATAAACTTCGAAACATTTGTATATCTGTGTGTTATACTGTGTTTTAGTTATTTTTTTTATATTGTACTTGTGTTGTTTACTCATATTATGTTTGTATTATTTTTCATATTGACTTTAGCATCGTTTTTATTTATTTTTTTCTTATTTTGTAATTGTACCGTGTTCAAATTTACCAGCTTTGCATGAAGCCAAAAAAGAAGATTTTTTGCAGTTATATATATATATATTCTTTATCTTCAAACTAAAAAAAATGCAAATCAAGAAAATTTGAGTTTTTCTATAGTTAATGAGTAAATAAATTCTAACATGAATATAACTATGACTCATTAAATGTCATTAAATGTCTTTTCATAGCAATGCTATTTATATTTTTAATAAATTATAATAGTATTTATAACTCCCTTTTTAGTAAGTTTGGTTAATGTAGTCAAACCATATATTTATTTCAAATTCAGTAAATTTCAGAGCATAGTAAACTAGTAAAATTTACTTATAATATCTACAACTTAAAGTTGTCAATCATTAATGGAAAAGTTTACTTAATACATCACTTTTTTTAAAAAAAAAATTTTGAAAAAAATACAAAAAAAAAATTCTAAAATATTTTCTTTGTTAATGTAACTTTTATAATTTTATTATATCCAAATAATTTTTTTTTTTTTTGCAAAGTCATTGTTTTATCAAGCAACCATACTTAAAATTACAAATTCTAACAAAAAGCCAATAGAGACAGAACAAGGCTTCACTGCGTAGCATAATAAACCAGAAAACAATAAAAGATAACAACTTGGTGAAAAAAGAGATGATACCAAAAGAGAAACTACGGCAAACTTCCAAAAAAAAAAGGGAAAAACAATATAGGACATAAACAAACTTGTGGTCACATGCCTCAATGTCTCGAGACTAACGTTGCGTACATCAAATAAACTGCAAGAAACCAACTCGTTGTCTTTAGACCAAGGTCGAGAATAACAAACAAAACATGAAACACTAAAATCCATGTACAATCCAACAAAAAAAAGAAAACCGAGCCAACCACTAAAATCCATGTAAAATCTTGAAGCTTTAAAAAAAAGAAAAAGAAAACATCAACCCACACATTGACCACCAAAATAAAAAATGTTATTCACAAACAAATCTGCCTACTTGTTCCAAATCCATTTCTGATAAGAATACATTTGTTTCTACAAGAAGGCCCAAGTACTCTACCAACTTTCAAAGTCTTAGACTGCTTCAAATAAGTTATTATTTTGAATGAAAGACTGATTTATATTAAATACTTATTTAATATTAATTAAAAGTTAAGAACTTTTAATATAAATTAATCGTTAAAGATTTATTTTGAGTACAATAAAATATATACGAACTTACTTAGGTAGTTGATAAAATTCAAGGATTTTTTTATTTATTCTAGCATTGATTTTTAGAGGGTTTAGAGAAGAAAAAAAGCATTGACATTATTGTATTTTATATTAATTTTAATTTGTTTTTCTTACAAAATTGAGGTTCTATGCCCCTTAATGTAAATATATATATATATATATCTATATTGTTATAAAATCCATGATTGATTTTGGTGTCGCAAATCAAAATGACGCTAATCCAATCAAAGAAATTACACGAAAATCAAAATTAAAAATTAAAAATATATATTTATAAAGATATTTGTGTTTTTTATTAATTTTATAAACTAAAAACTATTTTTTTTAGGAACTATCCATAATTTTTTAAAGCAATAACCACCAAAATAATTTACTGTCACTCATATATTTTTAATAATTTTTTTTTCTCATCTACCCATATAGTGAATGTGTGAATTCTATATGTGTGCATATATATACACCCACACACACACACACACACACACACACACACACATATATATAAATGAAAAGGTTATTTGGGATATAAGAAACGTAAGATTATATGATGTTAAAAAACAATAGGGACATCTAGAAAAAATGAACAAAGAAAATGAGATGAAGGAGGAGTAATAACTATATTAAATATTTTAAATAGACAAAACAATATTGAAACCATTTTTATTTTAAGTTTTGTTAAATGGATGAACTTAAATATTCAGTTTCTATGAACAAAAAAAAAGTATTCAGTTTCAAAATTTTAAAAGATATAAATGCCATTTTTTAATTTTTTTTGTTCTTACTTTAATTTAGATTTTTTGATATTTTACTTGATTGAATTAGTATTATTTAACTTATGAAATCAAATGTAGTTGCTCCTTTTAATATAACTAGATTTTAACACATTAATAAAGTGGGTGATTTTTTAAATTTATTTTCTTGAAAAAAAATAATACATTAAAATTTAAAAATATTAGTAGTTTTTTCAAATAAAAAAGTGAATCTTTTTAAAAAAATTTAAAAAGATAGCTATTTTTCTTAGTAACACTTGATTTATGACACTAACTCAGTCTGGAGTTTTATAAGAGTATAGATATAGATAGATGATTGATTGATAAATAGATGGATATGCTTATTATCTATTTGATTGACACTAACTAGTATTTGTTACCACGTATGTCACGTGTGAATACTCATTTTATTTATTTAAAAAATATGCAATTGTATATTTTACGAATAACTAAAATGCATCAACATTTAAAGTTTTTTCAATGTTCAAATTTATAAATCTAATATTTTTAATTTTAATATAGAATTAAAATTAAAATTAATTTTATGAAAATAAAAGGCCTTTATAATTTGAACTTTATTTATTTTTTATCAAATAACTTTATTTGTATTTTAAAGTTAATGAGAATTAAAACCCTAAAAATAAAGAGTTTAATATAAAGTTTAACTCTTTTTTATTTATCATAGTAAGTGAATATATTTAATAAAAATCGTTGAATGTAATTAAAACTCTTATTATAAAATGGATAAATTTTATTAAAACTAAAAAGTATTTACAATGACAATTAGAAATATAGTGAATACCTATTATTATGTTCATTAATTCAAAAGATTTTCAACATTCGTACTTTTATACTAGTTTTTAATGTCCCGTGCATTGTATGTGATTTTACATATTCAATATTTAATCAATTAAATAATATATTTATTAAATAACTTATTAAATAATAATCTTAATAGATAACATGTAATTAATATATAATAGACATTATTCAAATTGTAGAAATAATTAAAAAATATATAATATTTTGGTAATTCAAATTCTATAATAGCGAAAGAAGTTCAAATCATAATTAAAATACCAATTCAATGTTAAAAATATGGATTTGTTATAGAACAATACTTTCCGCTATAGAATTAAATAATAAATCAACTTAAAACTTTTGTAACATGAATGATATTGAATTATTAAATACATATGATATTAAATTATTAAATACATCGATATGGCATTAATTAAATTTAAAGTTTATCTACTAAGAATTAGAAAAACATCTTCCTATATATCTTTTGGAAATAAAGATCGTAATTATCAATATAATAAGAATTACTATTTATTAAGATTTAGATATTTATAAAATACTTTAATTATAATTATAATACGATAAAATATATAAATTTATTACACTATAAAATGCTTATCATATTTGATCTGACTAACGTTTGGCTATTATATTATGCTTCTTAATCCAATTTCCTGCTCCTTTCCTTTCTTTATATATATATATATATATATATATATATTTGCTGAAATTTTCTTTTGTTTTTTATTAATTTAAAATATAAAAATTTAACGTGTTAACTCAATTACTAAGCGACAATTAATTATATAATATATCCATGTGATTAACTTTTAAATATAGTTAAAAATTTGTAATTATCAAATATATATAAGTTAATAATCAATCAAATCAATTTTTTTTTAAATATTAAATTATTAAATAAACAGATTAACTATTGGTTTGAGAATTAACAATGGCTGTTGTCTCAATTAAAGATTTCATCTTGAAGTTAAGTTAAAATTAATGGTATTAATTGTTTATCCAAAGAATATTAGATTTAAATAACAATATAGAGCCCTTCTAATCGCATTAATAAAACATAGTTTAAAATTAAAGATAAATTTAAAACTTAGACTTCCATAAAAATTGAGAATACTTCTAATCTTATTAATAAAGAATAATTTGTTAAAAATTAAAAATAAATTTAAAAATTTAACTTCCTAAAAAATTAAAATAAATTTAATTTAAAGAGAAATTCCAATAATATTCGAAAAAAATCAAATCTCTTCTATTTGATCTTCTTCTTTAATCTATCATCACTGGTGTCATCTTAAATCAACACAGGAACTTGGTTGTCAACTGATTTAATATCTACTGCAATTAGCAATTTTTTATAACTTATCATATTAAGTAAAATAAACACATTCTTATTATTGACACTGATAGGTTCTTTTTTTTTTTTGGTCCATCCTACTTTCGTTTCTTTTTTTTTTTTTTTAATTGAGAATATTGGTTTGGCACAAATAATATCTGGCAAAAGAATAAAATATATATTTCATTTATCATTCATATTAGTATCATAAGATATATAGATTTTTTTATTCTTAAAATATGCCTATCTGCTTGTTGATGTGCTTTCTCAAATCATTAAAGGATACAAAATCATAGAACAAAATATTTTTGGAGATAGGAGAAGTAGCCTCATTGACAATGGAATATTGTGTTAGTGACAATTCAAGTTTATTATGAATATTCTTATAAAATGCTTTTTTAACTATATCATTTGTAATAATTTAAGTCTTTTCTTTTTTGAAAAAGATCTTTGAACCTTATTATAGTATCATTAAATATCACAGTTTGAATTTTGTTTCCTAAAATTAAAAAAAATTAAAAATTAAAAAGTTAACTATTAAAATTAAATTTTATAATATTACCTCATCATTAATCAAAATTATTTTTAATCTATCTCTCGTGCCATTGTCATTAAAGTATGTGTTAAATTTTTTTTTTCCAAAAGAACTATTTACTTTGATGCTTCATTTTTTTTTAGATATTTTTAAATTGTTAATATTAACAATCATCATTTACTTTGCATCTATATTAAAAAAATTGCTGTTTTATACTATTATAAGTAATAGTTAAAAATAAAACTATATAAAAAGAAGAATAACTTGTAGAGGAAAGGTAAATAAGAAAGAAATTTTTTTAAAAAAAGTACAATGAACAGAATTGATGCAAATGCTATCTTAGATACTAATAAATCCATTTTATAATGAAAATCCTTACTTTAGTTGATATATAACTCTAATACTAATTAAGTGATAATTAATTAAAATTATAACTCTAATTTAATTAGAATATAAATATAATACAAATTACATAAGACTTACTCTAAAATTATAACAATTTAAATATAATTTTTAGATTTAAGTCATTTTACAATGTCTATAATATCATTAATTATATATAATATCAACAATACATGATAATTTCAATATATATAATTATCAATATATAATTTAAAATAAAATTATCTATTTCATTTTATATATATCTCATGAAAGAAAATTCGTAGCTATCAATATATATAATTTAAAATAAAATCATCTATTTTCTAATTATTAGTTTAAATCTTATTATATAATTAATAATTAAATATTATTCTAAGATTATTTTAGTAATATGATGAATAATAAAAGGTAATTTTATTAGTTTCAAAGATTCTCAATATTTATATTTATATTTTTATTATAGATTATTACATATAAGCATTAATTGAGTTGGTCTAATGAATTTACTAAACACTGACTCAACTGAAGAAATATCTAATTAAATATATAATATAAAATGCAATTAAAAATAATTATGTAATTTATTTTATAAAGAAAATCTATTTCATATAGGAGATCGTAATTTCATTACGTTATTAAAAAAACTACAGCAACTAGAGGTGGCAATTGAGTGGCTTCGAGTAAGTTTTTTCAGGTTCAGGCTGATTCAGGTTTGGATCTATTCCGGTTTGAGTTTTTTCGGGTTCAGGTCAATTCAAATTCGGGCCAATTCAGGTTCGGGACTATTCGGGTTCGAGTCTGTTTTACATTATTTTTTATTTTATGTTAAATGTAATTCAGGTCCGGTCCTCTGAAAAAATCTTAGTTCGGTTCTATGGGCCTAGCCGTGGCTCGAAAAAATTTTGAATTCTAAGCTCATGACCAAATATGGCTTGGCCGACCCATTTAATTAAAAAGTTATTTTTATATTAATATTTACATATTTTCTAATTAAATTTAAATAAAATATATTATTTTATTTTAAAAATACCGTTTCAGGTCAAGCGCGCTTAAAACTTAAAATCTAAAACTTGAGTCTGATCGTGCCGAGCCTATTATGTTGAGCAGGCTGTTTGGCCTATAGACAAGTTTAGTTGCTAGTCTAACAAGTAATTTTTTTTTTTTGATATGGTATTATCTATTCTGGCTTTAATTTGTTGTAATTTATCTTATTACTTTGTTATATTATTATCATACTCTAATTATCATTCCTTGAAATAATAATAATAATAATAATACTCAAAGAAGTATTTAAAAATTTACTAGTAATATGCATAAACTCTCAATATTTAATGATTTTAACTAATTAAATTTTTTTTTAAAAAAGTGATAAATGGATGATTATTTTATTAACAATGCTTTCAAAGCTAATGATATAATTTACTTTTCGATAAATTATGATTTTATCATATATAGACCTACTCAAGGATTGGGCTACCCACTCGGTCCAAATGGGCCTGGCCTCGTGTTCTCATATTTTTATTTCAGACTAGCCCGACCCAACTCGAAACAGTAATTTTAAATTAAAATAACATATATTTTATTTGAATTTAATTATAAAATATATAAATATTAATAAAAATATTCTTTAATATGATAAACAATAATTCTAGCTTAAACAGGCGAGTCTAGGCACATTACATAAGTGCTTGGGCTTGGGATTTTAAAAAATTTAAGCCGCAGCTCGGCCTAACCCATGAGCAGATTTAATCACATATAAAATATAAATTAAGTTTTTAATATTTAATTAAATTATATATGGTACTAATAGTTAATATTTAAAATATAATATTTAATGTTTGATTTATTTTTGATATGGTATTATCTATTATGGCTTTCATATTTTTTTAATTTATCTTATTATTTTGTTATACTATTATCAAACTCTAATTATCCTTACTTGAAATAATAATAATAATAATAATAATAATAATAATATTCAAAGAAGTATTTAAAATTTTACAAGTAACATATATAAACTCTCAATAGTTAATGAGTTTAACTAATTAAATTAAAAAAAATTATAAATCAATAATATACTTCATTAATAACGTTTTTAAAACTCATGATATGATTTACTTTTTGATAAATTATTATTTTATCATACATAGACCTACTCAAGGGTCGAGCTACCCATCTACCTAATTGGGTTTGGGTTCTCATGTTTTTGTCTTAGATTAGCTCGGCCCAGTCGGAACAATAATTTTAAATTAAGATAATATATATTTTATTTAAATTTAATTATAAAAATATCTAATATTAATAAAAAATATTCTTTAATATAATAAACAATAATCCTGACTTTAATAAGCACGTATGTGCATGTTAAATAAGGGCTTAGGCTTGGGATTTAAAAAAAATTTAGACTACGACCTAGCCCAACCCATGAGCAAGTTTAATTATTTTTAAAATATAAATTAAACTTTTAATATTTAATTAAATTATTAAAAGAATATTAAAATAAAATTCATAATAAAAGTTTTTGATTTATTAAAAATTGTTTAATTATAATTTCTTCATATTTATTTTTAGTGTTAAATTCAGGTTCGGGTTTGGATTCGAGTCAGGCTCGGGTTTTGGTTATTTCGGGTTCAGGTTCTTTTAAGTTCGAGTCATTTTGGGTTCGAGCCATTTCAGGTTTCAGTTTTCTCGGATTTGGGCAATTGATTTTTTGGTCAAATCGGGTTCGGTTCAAGTTCAAAATCTGATTTTTTCGGATGAATTTTCGAGTTCGAGTTTATTTTGTCACCTCGAACCGCAACACATAACTTCCTTATTTTTCTTAAAAAAACCCTTAAATTATTAGATTATTTTAAAATATTTTTTAAATTCATTTTTTTTTTTTATAATTTCCTCTACATTTGTGGCCGTGCAATATCCAGTTTAATATATAATTTAGGCAGGTTTTTTCTCATCTTACTTTTCATGGATCAAATAATTCTAATAAAATATTCTGAGGTAAGTTCATCCAAACTGCAAGACTTTTGCCCAAAGCTATGGCAATCTCCAATCTCTCCGCGGCTCAAACTCCACTTTTAGATGACACAGTTGATGCCTGTGTTGACTACAAAGGCCGCCCTGTGCGGCGGTCGAACTCCGGAGGTTGGAGATCCGCTTCTTTCATCATAGCTGTCGAAATTGCTGAGAGGTTTGCTTACTATGGGATCGCTTCGAACCTCATTACTTACTTGACGGGGCCTCTCGGCGAGTCCACTGCCGCCGCCGCTGCACAAGTCAACGCCTGGTCTGGGGCGGCGTCGCTTCTGCCACTCTTGGGTGCATTCATTGCTGATTCTTTTCTTGGCCGATTCCGCACCATCATTCTTGCTTCCCTTCTTTACATTTTGGTAAACCGAATTTCCTTTCTTTTTTTTCCCCTCAGTTAAAACTAAAAAAAAAAAAAAAAAACGAAAGGCACTGATTTTTCATCTTAAAATGGTTATGTTCATAATGCCTGGAATTTTGGTGGAACATAATTTAGCATATTAAATATAAATCTCTCGACACTCTGGGAATTCATTTTCTCAATATTGACATAGGCAATGGACGATATACTTTCGTTTCGCACGATAGTTTGCATGATTTTGAGTCTTTTTCTTAGATTTCGGTCTTGAATTCCACATTAATTTGGCTTCAGTTCTCATTTTGAGTGGGGTTAGAAGACATGGAGAGCAGTTAATAAAGCTGATGGATTAGAAAATTTTGGTGTTGGTTCAATCATTGTTACATGATATGTAGCCTGCCGCTAGAATGCGACCTGCTTCATATATCATAAGTCTGAAATTTTTTTTTTTTTGCCAATTTGGGTTCTGTCTGGAGTTCATAGCGCAAGATTCCATGGTTTAAACTTGTTTGGTATGATTTCTCCTTGCGAAATATTCTCTTTGATTGTTGAGCCTGGGAAGACATTGGAAGTTTAGCTTTTGCTTTCTACTCCTTATGAGAAAAAAGGGGTCATCTTTATTTGGTTGTCATTTCACTTACAAAGATGGTGAGCTGGAGTAAATGAGAAACTATGCTAGATGAAAGAGCATCTTAACTTTAGACTTCGGAAAAGAAAAGGCGAACTTTTGCTGCCTTAGCTCAGATAAAAGATGTATTAATCGTAAAATTGTGCTTGCTTAACTTCTTGAGTCCAAATTGTGCTTGATGACAATATAGTTCATAGATATCATTTACTACTTTTAATGTTTATAATTGTATTTGGAGCAAGGTTTGGTTAGTAACTCCCATCTGCTTGTATTTTCTTGTTAGCTGTTTGCAGCCATCGTTGATCTTACCCAAGAAAGGGAAATAGAAAGAGAGAATAGGAATCAGAGGGAAAATTAGAGACTAATTGAAGAAATTAGGGCGAAACAGGAAGTAAATGATGCAGGGTGGGGATGATAGGAAATAAATAGAACACAAAAGAATTGAAAATAGTCGAAAAAGATAACGCTGTAGAGATATTTAGGTTCTAGAAAGAAACCTTTTA
>JBBYHK010000015.1:13217887-13234556 GCA_038382065.1 Adansonia grandidieri | reverse complement strand
CTCAGTCATGGCTCGCATGAATGTACTAGGAGCATTAGATAGGCCGAAAGGCATTACTAACCATTCATACAAGCCTTTAGGAGTCTTAAAAGCAGTCTTCCATTCATCTCCCTCTCTCAATCTGATTTAATGATATCCACTTCTTAAATTAATTTTAGAAAATACCTAAGACCTTGCCAATTGATCGAGCATGTCCTCCAATCGAGGAATGGGAAATCAATACTTGATCATAATCTTGTTTATAGCTCGGCTATCAACACACATCCGCCAAGATCCATCCTTCTTAGGAGCTGGTAGAGCTGGGCAAGCACATTGACTTTTGCTTTCGCGCACCAATCTTTTCCTTATCAAATCCTCAACCTGTTTTTCAATTTCCAGCCGCTGAATTGGTGGCATTCGATATGCTAACAAATTCGGTAGAGATGCTCCAGGCACTAAATCTATAGCGTGTTGAATGCTTCTCACTGGTGGCAACCCCTGTGGCAAAGAGTCACTAATTGACAAAGCAAACTCTTCCAACAACTCCTGAATTACAACAGGTTGTTCTTTAAAGTTCTCATCATTGCTAGATTTATTTGTGACCTTGCTGGCTTCATTCTTAAAATCCTCTTTATCATCTTGGTTAGCGGTAGTCATCACCCTTCTGATCATCAAGGATTGTCCTTGTGCAAGGTATATATCTATGAACTCCTCATCGTCATTATATTCATCATAAATTGAATTCGGTAGTTCTAGATCTTCTTCTTTAAAGTAAGTTTCTATAATGGCTCCGCATTCCAAGTGGTCTTCCTCGGGTAACTCCATGTGGAAATCATTCACTTGGATCTTTGCTCCTCCTCCCATTAACTCGAGAGCATACAAAAACCGATCTTCCAATCCGCCTCCTACTGCAAAGTTTGCAGGTCCAACATTATAAAAAGGGTTCTCCAGCTCTCCATCTGAAACATCTTCAAGACCACCTTCTGGCAGGTCAAAAGGATTGTACTCACCTTCCGGTATCTCCATTCGGGCTCCCACATCTATTTGTCATTGCAAAGCTTGTACAGCTTGCGACAAATCCTCCACCATGCGCCTCAACTCGATCAACTCTGTTTGCTGTTATCGATTCCCTCTTCCACGGCCCCTTGCACATCCTGCCATGGCTCTGATACCAAATTGATGCAGGGTGGAGATGATAGGAAATAAATAGAACACAAAAGAATTGAAAATAGTCGAAAAAGATAACGCTATACAGATATTTAGGTTCTAGAAAGAAACTTTTTAGATAGAATAATAAAATAATAATCGAATCCATTGTAGCAACTCCCTAGATGCATATATATAGGCTAGAACTCCTACTCCTACAAGGTTTACTATTCCTAGTAGAATACTAATTAAGCTTTAATCATAAAACTTATCCCAAACTAAAACTCTAATCCTAAACATAGATCTAAATAGATTTCTTTATTTCAACAGAATTTAAAATTAAATAGAACTCCTAATTGTTAATGCTCCTGCATCAGTAAATCAGGAGAGAAACCAGAGAGAATCAATGAAGGGGATAAATCTCAAACTCAGGGATTCATCATCCAAAAAATCTTGACATTTTATAATTGAGGCCTATAGGTATTTATAAGCCAAATGAAACCCTAGTAAAATGCGTAATACCTAACATAGCTCAAAATCCTAATAGTTTTAAAATGAGGTAAGCTAATTAAAATATAATAGCCTAATAAACATAAATTGAAGTAAAGATTACATTTAAACTCATAAACTACAACAAATTACAAAACAAAATCTTTAATTCAGACAACTCCTTTCCATGCTGCTTATGTCTACTTGCTTCTTGTGTATTTAAAATTGTTAAATCATCTATTGAAACAAAGTTGAATTTAGGCTTGAGTTCAGAAGCCTTGCCTCAAGCTTGCTTGAACTTATAAACCATCATGAATGAATGAGCTCCATCATTCTCAAATTAGTGAAGTTGCTTGCAATGCTTAAACAAAACTTTGAAGCTCAATTCAAACCTGAGAAAACAGCTTTAATATCTACTTGTATATGAGCATCCTCGTGCTTGACTTTGCTTTTCTCATTGGTAGCAAGGGGGTAGCAACAGCTTTGGATAACTAATATCAACTGAAGCCCATAATCTGAAGTGCTGTTCAGGATTATTTTAATTGTTTTAGTAATTGATTAGAGTACTTGCTAGGTGTTTTCCATGATGACTTGATTTGGAATGATTTACAGGGTCTAGGCTTGTTGGCACTGTCTGCCACTCTTCCTTCTGTCAGCAATTCTGGTGGCCAAGATACAGATAATGTCACATTAAGTTCTCGTCAGTTTCAAGTGATGCTATTCTTCTTCTCACTGTATCTAGTAGCATTTGCACAAGGTGGGCACAAACCATGTGTTCAAGCTTTTGGTGCAGATCAATTTGATAGACAAGACCCAAAGGAGTGCAAAGCCCAGAGTTCATTCTTTAATTGGTGGTACTTTGGTATATGTGCTGGCACCTTCATAGCGCTTTGGACTTTAACCTACATCCAAGACAATCTTAGTTGGATTCTTGGATTTGGGATACCTGGTATTTTAATGGTTGTTGGACTGGTTGTTTTTTTGCTTGGAATGACGACTTACAGATATAGTATCAAAGGGGATGAAGAAAGCCCATTTGTGAGAATTGGTCGAGTGTTCATTTTAGCAGTTAGGAATTGGAAAACAGCATCTTCAGCGATTGCTGCAGACGAAGAAGCCCGAGGAACTCTTCCAACAGAAAGTTCGAAGCAATTCAAGTAAGTGAGATATTTTTGCATAAAGGAAAATTAGGACCATAAAAAAGGGATAAAGAGTGCTTTATTGAACATCAATATCAAAAGTCTCATACACAGCTTCCTTCAGGAAACAAACTGAAAATTGTGGAAAACGATTCATGCTGATTTCTTTTCTGCTTTAATGGCATCTGATATAAGTTCCTATTATTATCTAAACAAGGCGTTAAGCATGTACTTTGACATGTGCATGTTAGGATATTGTAAAATTTAGTGCCACCATAATTTCTCTGTTTTTACAAAACCTGTAATAAACTCATGCTGATATATGTCCTGCCCTGGACATGTAGTTTCTTATGTCAATCTGTAATTGCCTTGGTTGAGGCATGGTATTATGATGTCTAGTTGATAAGGGAGCTCTTGTTCATTTCTTTTCTTCTTCCTACGATTACAATGTTTAGAACTTCAACTTTGCTGAATCATTTGAGTACTTCCCTTCCTTTAGGTTTATGAAATAATGTTCCTATTTACATTTTCTATAACAATAACATCTCTTAAACTGCAATATGGTTTTTCTAATATGTAGATTCCTCAATAAAGCATTGCTTGCTCCCGATGGTTCAAAGGATCAAGGAAAGGTGTGTAGTATCAGAGAGGTTGAAGAAGCAAAGACAGTTATAAGGCTTGCACCAGTATGGGTTACAAGCTTGTTTTATGCAGTCATCTATGCCCAATCATCGACTTTCTTTACGAAGCAAGGGGCTACCATGGACAGATCAATTACAACAGGGTTTAAAATACCTGCTGCTTCACTTCTGTCATTCATTAGCCTTACAATCATTCTCTTCATTCCTATATATGACCGCATTTTTGTTCCTTTGGCAAGAGCCTTGACTGGGAAACCAGCCGGAATTACAATGCTTCAAAGAATTGGAACTGGAATGCTTCTATCTTCCTTATCAATGATAATCGCTGCTTTGGTAGAAGTGCAGAGGCTTAAAACTGCTCAAGAATATGGGTTGGTAGACAAGCCAAATATCACGGTTCCAATGAGTGTGTGGTGGCTGGTCCCTCAATACATACTGTCTGGATTGTCTGATGTATTCGCAATGGTTGGTCTTCAAGAATTTTTTTATGATCAGGTGCCAAAAGAATTAAAGAGCATCGGCCTTGCACTATACCTTAGCATCTTTGGTGTTGGAAGCTTCTTGAGTAGCTTTCTCATCTCAGCCCTTGAGACTATGACTGGTGGGGATGGCCGAGATAGCTGGTTTGCAAATAATCTGAACAGGGCACATCTTGATTACTTTTATTGGCTGCTTGCAGCATTTAGTGCCATGGGATTGGCTCTCTATTTATGTTCCACAAAATCTTATATTTATGCCAGGGAAAGTATCGTATAAATTGAATTCGGTCAGAGCAGTTTAGTTGGTATTTAGCAGGTTTGAGGTTCAAATCTCTACATTTGCAACCTCTTATCTTATTCTTCAGATTGTGGATTATTTTGTACCAGAAAAAAGTACATTATAAATTTCTTCTGATGTGATCGGTGTTCTTCTAGGTCTCACGATGACGTCTATTGTTTGTAAAGGTAATATGGTATGTCCTAAATTAACTTCCTACTTTGTTTTTTGGATCAATAAAGTAACTTCCAACTTGAATATTGGCTGAATTGTAAAAATGCAAATAAAAAATACAAGTAAAATTTTAAGTTGTCATCTTTTGTTAGTTATCTCTTTTCTAATTGGCATTGTTTCTCCAATAAGTTTAAAACCGTGGTGGTCACGGGCATATCTTTATTGGTAATGTCATTTTAAGGTATACTCTCAAGTGCAAATTATCAAATTTATTTGTATGATTATTGAAAAGGAAATATGATGGAATAAAGGCAAGAAAACCAAGCCTACTTGAAATAAGAGCCAGAGGAAGAAGAAGAAACAATAATAGTAAGACACTTGGTTACATGAATTGAAGCAAAATCCAGCTAGCAGTTTATATAACAAACACATTGATAACCCTCATTGACATTGGCCAAGCAAACTCCATTTCCATTCTTGAGTTGAAGGCATTGCTGTTTGCAAGGAAGGAGATTGCATGCCTTTGCATCAATCACTTCAAGGCACCTCCCACCATTTTTTGCCATCAATTCCCTCCCCCCTCCTGCTTTTTCATTACAAAAAAAAAAGGAAAATTTAATATCAGAGCACGGTTAAAAAAAGGAAAAACAAAAAGAAATATACCTGATGATGCCATTGCCAATAGAACTATAGCTAAGATGCAACAAATAAAGCTGGAATTCTTCATCCTTAAGCTAAGCAATTGTTTATTTATATATATCCTATTACAATCAATACGTGCAAGAATTTATATAGCATTGAGGGAAAGAAAAGACAAAGAAAAGCTTGCAGCTTTGCGAAGGTACAAAATTATTGGGTTGTAAAGGAGGCATAATCAAAGCAAGTGGTTTTTAATTTATCAGGTGGCTGTTCATTCTTTTTTGTCAAAATATTGGAGTAAATGCGTGCAAGCATGCGCAAGGTTTTTTTCTCAGGTAATGAAATATGAGGATTTTGTAAGGCAACTTGAATTTGTTAACAGCAAAGCAAGTGTTTTAGTGGGAAGTGGCAGCAAATAAAGCGACTTCTCCCACTATCACTAGGACTTGGGATCATCAATAATCCTCCATGACCATGCACTCAAAGGTTGGCTTTTCTTCATTGCTTAGAGCCACTTGATTTAACCCTCCCAATACAGCATTCATTGGGAAAACGAAGTTAAAGGAAAGCAGAGAGTATTGACGGGAGAGATTTTAAGTGTGATCTTAATAAATATTATTATTATCAATTGCAACAAATATTAGATTATGCGGAGAACTGTAAAATATTGAGCAGAACTTGACTTTTAAAGTACGACCTCCGATATGTCAGTCCATGCCTACTCGGGACACGCCATGAGCACTTCATGTTGGGCTTTCGTTGGTGTCTAATGGGCCTTTACTTTCTTCAAATCTCCATCTATATGTAGAAAACAAAACCAGCTACATTCTCTCTAACTTTCGAAACTATGTGTTCCAAAATTGATAGCATAATTTTTTATTAAATCTATTCGGATAAGATATTCATTTATTTAAAAGATTTATTTCAAATAAAATTAAATTTATTACTGAGTATTTGTAATCTAGATCATAACTCAGCTTGACTCGAGGTACTATTGTAATTCGTAGAAGTATTTTATTTATAAATTTAACTATAAAAATATATAAATATTAATATAAAATTTTTAGTATTTTATATTTTAAACAATGAAAAACAAATGTTGGGTTTGACATATCAAATCAAGCAAAGCCTTGGACAAGCAATTCTTTTTGCTATTTGAACTCGATCCAACCTGACTTGATTCATAAAAGATTCTTTTGTTACTAATTCTTTTTTTTTTTTTCCTTTTATCTTTCGCTAAATCTATTTTTTATTATAAAAATTTTTATGATCAAGTAATTAGAATTCTTCTGATACAGAGGAGGTTGTAACCTAGGAATAAAAAAAAATTACAAATATTAATATTTAAACTTTAAACTTATTAGATATTAATTGTCTATATAAATAAACTCAGCTACACTTTAAGTTCAACTAAAAGCATAATTTGTTTGCATGAATATTCATCTTTTTATTGAAGAAGGAAGTTAAAAGTATAATTTCTTTTGCATAAATAGTAAAATAAAAGCCTCATCTTTCTTTAATCAAATCACAATTAACACCTTATAAAGAAATTATAATTTTATTTAAAAGCTCCAATAGACTTCTCTCGTGACCAAAACTTTTTAAAATTAAAAATCAAACTATACCTTGTTTTTGATTTTACAATGGACAAGGCCCAAAATGAAAAGCCCAAGCACTCACCTGATGAACCATAGTGCAATCGTAATTCCATATATATATATATATATATGTATATTAAAGAGATAATTGAATGGTTAGGATTTGAAGTTTTAACTTATAATAATAAATTCAACTCTTTTAACCATAGGAGTACGTGGATGTTGGGGCACTACGACCAATATACTTTTAAATATTTAAATTTATTATCAAAATATCATCATTTTAAAACATATTATTAAAATGCTATTGTTTTTACCACTCAAGTATTTCATACTGTATTGTCATTGTACTTTGTATAATAAAAATATGTATTTACATCACAAAGTAAAATACATGTACTTTGTATAAGCAAAAAATTACATGGTCAAAATAATAATATTTTAATAATATATTTCAAAATAATAGCATTTTGATAATAAAATTAAACATTAACAATAAAATGGTTAAAAGTCAAATATTAAAATCTTAAATATTTTATAATATTAACTTTTGAATTTAAACGAAGAACGTAAATTTATGAGATCTTTAACGTTAGCGACTATACGACTATTGTAAACCTCCACATAGTTTTTTTTTTTTTTTCTTTTTTTGTAAATAAGAACAGCTAAACACAATATGCTAATGTTTTTGAAAAAAATAAAATGAGCATACTTGGCAGGCTTTACTAGAGTGCAATTGTTTAATGGTCATGTCAACCTATTCTTTCTACGAATTCTTTCAAGTGAAGATTAATCATCTTATCTTATACTCTTTTTTTTCTTTTTTTTAAATAAATGAGGCTTTTCGAGATAAGAAAAAGACAAAAATGTTAGAATTTATTTTATTTTTTTATTTCCTTAACATTATCTTCAAAATGATGGGACCTTTGGCTCTGTTTTTTCAATCTAAAAAGGATCTTATCTAAATTCCATTTGATTTGAGTGCCATTACAAGAAATAGTGTATAATCTTTTGCATGTTGGTTTCGTTATCCTAAAACAAATTCACCAAATTAGCGACCCATCATTTTCCCAAGCAATTCATACTTCTCAAAATATATAGTATATTGCAAATCTAAGGTGTGTGGTGCTCCATATTTAGGTTTACCTAATTATGCTGTCTCTTGAAGAGATATATATATATATATATATATATATATATATATATATATACACACACATATATATAATTAGAATATTTCTCGTATCCAGCTGTATTCTCCCAACTCTAACATGCAAAAGATTGCAATGGATCCTAGTAATCATATTCTTAAACTTTATACCACTAAACAATTAAAAAAAATGGTGGAATTCCTGTATTCTTTTGATTCCAATGATTATTTACGTTTACGTATTTGACCAATTTGATGATGGTGTTACTCGTTAGTTGTATCCTACCTGTCGACCCACATATCGTAGCCATTCACTTAACAAATATATATATATATATATATATATATATATCCAAAGGGAAAATCTTAGATATAAGCCATGGTGGAAAAATAGTTGCATTTACTGATTGAGTCAGTTGCACTATGTTTGATTTGATTGACAATTCTAAAAATTTAGCTTGAAAACGACTCCACGAGTTTGACTATAACGTTTAAATTTATTTATGATTAAAATATTAATGATATTTATAACTAAAATAAATAAAAATAATTATTTTTTATAAAATAATATCTCAAAATTTTTTTTAAGATTCAATTCAAATCAGACGAGGCTAACGGGCCTACTGGATAAGTCTATTTGTGAATAAATCTGAAAGAAAAGAGATTTGAGATATAATCTTTATTAACTTGTGATAAATATTTTACAGTAAAATGAAAAGTGGAACATAATCTAAAGGTATCTGTTTTACCACTTAAAAATAGACACAAGAAGAAACAATGGGATGCAAGACCTCAAGGTGCCAATTGATCGGCATACATTAGGTAAGATGCAGTTGACACTTCGAAGGCTTATCCAAAGCTTGGCATGACTTATAGGTCTAAATAGACCTAGATTATTCAAAAATAATATTATAATATAATAATGATTTTATTTAACATTTTAATATTTTAAAAATATATTTTATAAAATTAAATTAAATATTAATAAATTAATATTTCAATTCAGTATTAAATTTAAAATTTTTTTTTAAACTTAACTAGGTTTGACCATGCTTGCAGGTTAAGGACTACTCAATCTATAAATAAGATTAGTACAACAGTTAGTTAAAAAGAAAAAGGCATGCATAACAATAATAAAACCAAACCAACAAACCAACGAGCACTAATCCCAACATATTTGTAAAAACCAAGAAAAAAAAAGCATTTACATCGGTACATGCATGAATCCCCATCATCCAATCAGTTCTATAAACTACCGTCCCTTTTCAAGATCCTATCGTTTAATATCATTATTAATCACCTCCAACCGTGTCTTTCTAGTCTTTTATTCAACCTTTTACCATACGTGACATTAATTTGCCTAATCTTCTACTAGGTGCATCCCTCAATCTGTTCTTGTGCAGCTTAACCACCATAAACTATTTTCTCTCATCTTATTCTCCATAAGAGCTATCCCAACTTGGAGATTAATATCTTCATTTCTAACTCTTTGATTCTTAGCTCATTCCGCTATTAACCTGATTGTGGTTGCCTTTTTATTTTATTTTTGTGGAATTAGTATCAATGGAAAGATCAGGGTTAAAATCATATTACCAAGGGTTTGCTCCTGCACATTCCATGCTTTAGTCCGTTTTCTTTTTACTTATTTGAGTTAGGGGCTTAATAGGCCGAGTAAGGGCCTTAGTTTTATGACACATCAATCTCAACCATACTCTTTTTTTTTTTTTTTTTTTATATGTTGCTTTTATTTGCCCAACACTTTGTCATAAAGCAAAGCAAGTATGGCAATTGTTTTATAGAACTTTCCCTTCAAACTTAAACGTATATTGCACTCGCAAAAACACTTGTAGCACTCCTCCCCCATTGTCATAACATGGCCCGAATATGAATCTTGATTAAGCCCGACTTAAAAGGCCATCATTTCTATATTTATTGATATATCATTATTTGATATTCTCTTGCTTCTATGGGCCACATCATTATTAATATTTTCTCGTTTTTGAGGATTAGGTGGTCAAGATGAATCGCTCACTTGACTTAACTCTAAATAGTCATTACAAAACGACTAATTATTTGGAGTCTTCGCCAATATGTTTGGGCTAGGTGAGATTGGTCACCTATTGAAGCTCGTATTTCAAGGGTTACGAAGCCTAGAATAACAACTTCGAGGTCCACTATCATACTAGACATCATATAGAAGTGTCTAGAGTCGGTTACAATCACAAGTAAGATTGACCCGCTCGTGATGCCCGAAAATTGGTACCTTATTGATTACATGTTAACTTGCATTTTGATTTTTATTCAATTTCAACATATGGTATTTTATTGTGATTCCCAAAATAATATTTTTTGAAATCAATTTATTATTCCGTGCTGAGAAAATTAAGTTTTCAAAAATTTTTAAAGTCAAAATCTCTTATGTACCCACCATAGGACCAGTGGAACACGAAAGTTTTAAAAATCAAAATATCTTTTGCATCTTGCTAGAGGGTCAGAGAATATGAAAGGTTTTATTTTTTCGAAATTTATAAAAATCCTAATTTTCAATTTGAAAAGTGGAAAACGAAAGTTTTAAAAATCAAAATATCTTTTGCATCCTGCTAGAGGGTCAGAGAATATGAAAGGTTTTATTTTTTCAAAATTTATAAAAATCCTAATTTTCACTTTGAAAAGGATATCTCGTTACTAAAATAATCCATAGGACCCCTCTCATATTCTGGAAGAAATTTCACATATTACTTTAACTGGGAGACATTGCCTTAATTTTTTAAGTATTTCGGTTTATGTATATTAAAATTACCCTAAGATTTGATTTAAGGAAAAGTAGAAAACTCGACATTATCGCAATTGGTTGAAGTGACCAACATGTCCCTTAAAGTTCGCTTTCCTTATGAAAGCATCCCAATAGCTCTAAAGGACTCGGTTTTATGATAAATTACAAAAATACCCTTAAAGTATACCTTCGACATGAAAGTATTTTGGTACCCTAAAGGATATAATATCATTATTAAAATTATGAACATATCCTAAATACACATCTTTGGCATAAAAGCATCCCGTCGACTATTTAGGACTTGGCTTTAGAAGAAGTTACTAAAATATTCTTATGATATACCTTTGACGTGAAAGTATCCTGGTACCCTAAAGGACATGACAAGGATCATCAAAAAGTGAACCTATCCTAAATGTATACCTTTGGCATAAAAGCATCTCAGTGACTACATAAGACTTGGTTGTAGAAAAAAATACCAAAATGCCCTTAAGGATTAGCTTCGTCATGAAAGTATCCCGACGACCCTAAAGGGCTTGGTAAAGGTAGGAAATGACAATTTTTACTTTAAATGGATCATATCGATATCAAAGATGACCTATGTAAAACTTGTGATTAAGCCCCTAAAATTTTGTAAAATTGCATTTTGTACCCCATCGGAGGACTAGAAGATACGAAAGGTTTTAATATTTCTACACCCTTTGAAGATAAGGAATGGTGAGAATACTTCAAAATTACCAAAATGCCTTAAATGATGAATTTAATGTTAGAAATGACTAATTTAACCTTAAATGAAAGACCTTATTAAATGGACAGTAAATTTTTCTAAATTTCCATGATGGTCTTTATATGATTTAAATATAAAATTAAATATCAAATATATCAAAATCAACACAAAAATCAAATCCAAAATCCATAAGCAAGGCTCAGCCAAACATAAATGGTCTTAGAATAAATTTTCAAATTTTCATTTCGTCTAAATATCATAAAATTAGATAATAGCCTAAAAATAAATCAAAGATTCACAAAAAACTCGATATGGTTCGGCCACCTTGGGAAACACCCTTCCAAGGCCTCAAAAATTTTGGTAAAATTATTTTTAATCCCTTACAATTTTTAAACACCACAAAATAAGCTAAATCATAAAAAAAATAACAAATAAAATTCATCCAAAGCCAAGCTTGAATTCGGCCGCCACAAAAAAAAAATCAAATGCAAACTTTCTAACATAATAAACAAATATCCTATTTCTACCAAACTCACAACATCATGATCATGTAAGAAATTATGAGAAATAAGCATAAAAGTATGTTTTAACAACCTATTAACATGAACATAATAAGGAAAATAGTATCAATATAAAGATGTATTATATACCAAAATCAACTTCATACCAATAACTAACATAATCCATGAAGACAATGATACTATTATTAAGAAAAAACAAATCCAACAACAAAATCAATGAACATGGTTCATAGCCATCATGTTGGCCTTCCAACATGAATCAAAGTTCATGAGCTAAAACATGATTTTGGCTCACCAAAAAGAAGAAAGATGAGTGAAATAAAGAAAAAAAACTATCGCTTTTGGAAGTAATCTACCTTAGAAAAGTTTAAAACTTGTAAAAGCTTTAGTATTTTTAGTGTTTTTTCTTCATTAAATGCCAATACTCTTTCTTGAAGCTTTCTCACCTTATTTATAAGGGGGAGAATCAGCCAAGACTGGCTGAAAAGTGGCTTGGCCAAATGGCCATGTAAAATCCCAAAACCATTGTTATTTTTTATTTAATTAATTTTTAATTTTTTTTTGCATGGGTAATTGTAATTTGCATTAAATAGATGTGTTCTAATGGTTATATCATTATGTAGATAATATCATCTAATGGAATAATTGGAAACTAACAAAATTGGTTAAGAGAAAAACTTGAAATTGAACCAAACTAGTTTCCATGAATAGCTTGGAAAAATAAATGAAAATAAAAACAAAATTGAAAATTAAAATAAATAATCATAAAAAAATTTTGGAATTGAATAAAATAAATAAATAATGAGAAAAGACTTGATTGTGGAAATCCAAACTTGTAAAGTTTTACGAGAAAAATCCTTAAGGGGGAAAATTTACATTTTAAAGAAAAAATCAAAATTCATAAAAAATTGAATTTTAAAAAATTGACTTAGTATGAATTTTATGAGAATATTTAAAGAATTTTAAAAATTAAAAACTTAAAAAAATCTTACCAAAAAATTTACGAAGTAAAAAACTCTATTTTTTTTGGAAATGAAAGAAATCTATAAAATGGATTGGGAATTTGAAAAACTAATTTTATGGTAATTTAATGGGAATATTTAAAGAATTTTGAAGTATAAAACTTGAGAAAATTCTATCGAAAATTTTACAAAAAAGAAAAGCTCATAATTTGGAACCGAGAAAAATTTAAAAAATACATTGAAACTTATAGAAAATGAGTTAAATACAACATATTACCCAAAATATTAATTTATAAAATGACAAAGATGAAAATCTGAAGTCCAGAATAAGTCTTTATCGAAAAAATTTACGAGCAAAATACTCGCAATACTGTGAGAGATTCAAAAATATTTGGCAAAATTGATAACTTGAGACTTATTGTATAAAGTGCCAGTATATAATTATTCTTGAATTTTTTTTATTTTTTGAAATACATTTCGATATAAATACTAAACAAGCATCTGTAAAACTATGTAACTATCAATTTTTTGAGCTTTACGAAAAATATCAAAAAATGCCTAAAAAAGAGAAATTTGACCGTAATATTATCTGCAAAAATAAAGATTGTCAATTTTTCAAGGTTTACGAAAAATATTAAAAAATACCTAAAAATGAGAAATTTGACCATGACATTATCTATAAAATTTTTTAAAATTTGACAAGAAAATATTTAAAAACAAAAATTTATCTTGAATATTTGCCCTTTTTATCTAAAATTGATCATCAAAATGGCACTTTTCTATCACGTGCCAATATGGCATTTTAGGGATGGCTAAATTAGTCCTGAAAATGTAAAGTTTGCTTGATGGAAGTCGACCTCTATTGGGGTGATAGCTATGTTCCTAGTCTCAGATAATTGGGACTATTGAAAAAGGGCCCAGACGAAATTAGTTGCCTACAACTATCCTTTTTTGGTCGTTGCTGAGAATTAGGAACCGGGCAAAGACCAAATGACAATTTTGTTTGAGTTGTAAAGTATTTACAAGAATAAAATAAAACTACACTAAATATATTAATTAAAAATAAATAGCCAAGGCCAAAACCTAGGTTAAGGAGGGAAAGTAGATTATGCTCAAACCTAAGTCTAGAAGATTGACTAGGGCGAAATCGGTACAGTCAAATAAGTATGACCAAGATATAACCTAGGTCTAAAAGGTTGATCAAAGCGGAGCCTAAGTCTAGAGGATTGACCAGGGTGAAACTGATATAGTCAATTTAAGGTGACCAGGGCAAAACCTAAGTCTTTGACTAGGCTGAAACTAGTATAGTCAATTAGGGTGACTATGGCAAAACCTACATCTAGAGAGTTGACTAGGGCAAAACTGGTATAATCAAATAAGGATGACTAGGATGTAACCTAGGTCTAAATGTTTGACTAGGGCAAAACTTAAGTTAAGAGAGTTGACAAGGCAGAACCGATATAGTCAAACAAGAATGACCAGGATGTAACCTAGGTCTAAAAGGTTGACCATGCCAAAACTGGTATAGTCAATTAAGGTGAAATGGATTGATATCTGAGTTATTTGAAAGAGTACGAATTTACCTTTTAGTTTTGAAACAATCAACATATCAAAAAGCTTTTTCCAAATCATTTTTAACTTTGGATCTACAAATTATTAAATGTGAATGCAAATGCATGAAGAATGCATATGATGAATTTTCATAATTTAATTTTCTTTATCAATGTCTGATCCAACCTATTTTGTTGTTGAATATATCTTTTAGAAAATGTGACAGATATTTTCTTCTTTATTTGGTGGAATGGCCCATACTTTCACTTAAGGATTGAAGGCAGCTTTAGAAAGCATTGGGGATCTTTTTTTCCTTTTGGCAGGAGGGATCCAACACCTGAAATTAAATTTGAAGACACTTTTAGATATCATTGTAGACAATATACACTTGCTTTTATTTTTGGGATTAAAGGTACCTTTAAGAAATGTTGTAATGTTCTTTTTTCTTGATGAGCAGTAAACCTTAACATAGTATCAAAACCTAAGAAGCCAAACTGGGTGATGCATAAATATCATTTAAGAGTTAAAAAAGAAGAACATGATGGAGAATATATGGTTTCTAAAATTTCCATCAATAACTAAAACAAACTGATAATAGGGTAAAAAAAAGCATGATGGGACATTTATGGTTTCTAAATTTCTATTAATAACCAAAACAAAATGATAACAGGTTAAAGAAGAAGAGGATGATGGGGAACATATGGTTTCTAAAAATTTCCCATCAACAGCAGAAATAAACTAATAACAGGCAGAAGAAGAAGAGCATGATGAGGAATATGTGGTTTCTAAAATTTCCCATCAACAGCTAAAACAAATTGATAACAAGCTAAAAGAAGCATGATAGGGAATATATGGTTTCTAAAATTTCTTATCAACAGCTGAAACAAACTGATAACAGTAAGGGTAGCCCAATAATTGTACAATTGGATCTTTAATCTTTTTTTTTTTCTAAGAAATCATCTAAAAAAACTTAACTTCTTTTTTATTGAGATTCTACTCAAGAATGTCATTTGTCCACACTAATCCTTCCTATAATATCCGAAAGAATTTGGAATATAACTAAAATCCCTACAATGTTTTGATTTTATTCCAAAATAATACAAAAAAAAAATCAATTTGTTAACTTTTTGTCAATTTCCATTTCCTTAAATTGTTAATTATCATTTAGCAAAAATGTTAGTATGGTTAAAAAGATCGTCTAATCAAAGTATGAATGAAAATATGTACTTGTAAGCAATAATGAAAGAAGATACAATATTAGCTCTTTTATAGAAATAATGGTAAAGTACAAAAGAGATTTGGATATTAATCAAATAAATGGAATCTCCTATTCAGTTCTTCAAAGATTTTTCCTGAATGGAATATTTATTTTTGTGTAAATCCATCTCTTGAAAATGCTTTTGATCATACCATACCTTTTCAGACTTTGCCTTTTGGCAAATTATGCTTTGGCCATTCTTTTTAAATGTTTAAGCCGCTGTTTTAGGTTTTTAGCTTGAAGCCTTTCCCTTATACCACCTTTGTACGAATGCCCTTTTTGGGTTATTATCCGAATTTTTAAGGAACGAATGCCTTTTTAGGTTTTCATCCATTTTTATTATAATATTGCCTTCTATGCATAATACTTCTTTACATTATTCGATTTAATGGGGTTTCGTAAAATGCCCCCATCCATCTGTACCAATATTGCTCCTCCTAAAAATACCTTTTAGATTACATAGGGCCCTTCCTAACTAGGTGCCCATTTGGCTTAAGGATCTTTTTGCTCGGGCAAAATTTTTCTCGGTACCAATTCTTCTTCATGGAATTTTTTAGGATAAATTTTCTTATCACGTGCTCTTATCATCGTTTTTTGGTACATCTGCCCATATTGAATAGCTTTTGGCCTTTTTTCTTTAATGAAATACAGCTGCTCATAATTATTTCGAACCTATTTAGCTTCCTAACTTAGTTTCCATTAGAACTTAGAGTCTAGGGATCTCAGCTTAATCAGTAAGACAGCTTTTGTGCCATAGACTAACGAATAGGGCATTACTATGGTTGAAGTTCAGACCAAAGTTCGGTACGCAAAGAAGGGAAAGTTGAGCTTTTCATGCTAATCCTTGTAGGTCTCTACCATATTCTCTACAATCTTCTTGATATTTTTATAAGTTGCCTCCATGGTTTTATTCATTTTCAGATGATCTGTCACTGAATTTTGATGGGAATTTTGAGTTAGGTACATAATTCTGTCATTAATTTATTATTCAAATTGAAGGCATCATCTGTTATAGTTCTTTTGGGGATCTTAAATCAACAAATGATGTTGGTTTTAAAAAGTTTATTACTCTTGACCTTGTCACACTTGTAGAGGAGGCTGCCTTGACCCATTTGGTGAAGTAATGTATAGCCACCAAGATAAAATGCTGACATTTGAAGGGGCACTTC
>JBBYHK010000015.1:13198636-13209424 GCA_038382065.1 Adansonia grandidieri | reverse complement strand
GGAATATATAATTAAATGTCATATGTTGAAACTGAATAAAAATTAAAATTCAAGTTAACATGTGATTAATAAGGTACCGATTTTTGGGTATCAAGAGATGGTCGATTCTTACTTATGATTGTAACCGACTCTTGAACCATTTTATATGATCTCTAGTATGATCATGGGCCTTGAAGTTAGTATTCTAAGGTTTCGTAACCCTCAAAATACAAATTTTGATAGGTGACCAATCTCACCTAACTCAAATAGATTAGTGGCGACCCTAAATAAATAGTCATTTCATAATGACTATTAGGGTTAAGTCGAGTGAGTGGTTTACCTCGACCACCCAATCCCTAAAATAAGAAAATGTCGATAATGATATGGCTTGTAGAAATAAGAGAATATAAATAGCGATAAATTTAACAAATATAAGAGCAAAGGCTATTTAAGTCAGGCTTGGTCAGGATTCGTATCTAGGCCATGTTGTGATACTCTAATGTGTCGAATTCGCGTTCGACATGTGATGACAAATGGATTCATAGATTTTATTAGACATAAAATTGGTAATACATCATGACAATTCAAACTACCCATTATTTGGGTAAAGTCTGCTAAAAGGCTTTTCTATAAAAGTTGACTATAGCTAGTTCAATCTATACTATTTAGTTTATAAAACTTTTGGTGTTTTATGTTTATCTTACCAAAGAAGGCCATTTTGAAGGTTAACTAACTGTGCTATAGCATTCTTTGGTAAGAACAGGAAACTCTTGTTAAAGGGCCAAAGTTGTTCAGACAAGGTCTATTATCCCAAGTAAAAGGCCTAGACGTAATAAACATGAACACCTTGAATGTAGCCTATATCCTCAAGCATGTTTGGAGTTCATTTTGCACATCAAGGTCTATTTTGGTGGCTTGGATAATGGTGTACCCCTTGAGAAGAGTTAGCTTATGGGAAACAAAGGTACCTTAGTTTTGTTGCTAGGGATGGAAGAAAATTTTACAATTTGAAGGCTCGCTCAATCCTTAATGGCTTTAATAGCATCATACCTACAATGATGCCTAGTATGCCATCATAAAGGTATTATACAATGAAGGTTTAGTAGAGCTTAAGAAGTAGAATGGAGAAAGTGGCTAGAAATCATCTTTTATGGTAAATGCTTATTTTATAGCATGGCTTGCCATGCTCAATAGGTTTAGCACCTATGATAGGCTAGCATCAAGAAAGATACTTCTCTAATTTGCTAAATGTATATTGCATGTGAATGTAAAGGAAAGCCGAAATGACCTATATTTTTGTCACTCCTTTTTCTCATAGTTATGGGGAAAGGTCTTGGCAACTTTTTTTATTAAAAAGTCGCCTACCAACTGGTTAGTAGATCTTACATGGGCTATGCAAACATTCAAAGAGTACTTTTTTAGATCAACACTTTTAAGCTTGCATGGACTTCTACAATTTATCTCATATGGTAGGAATGAAATGCGAGGAAACATTCTTCAACAAACAACTCTCCAAAATAACTATTCCAAAAGGTTGTTAACCTTGTAAAAGCTCAATTTTGTGTTTTTCCTAGAGTAGCACAACCTAATGTAAATAATATGCTCCATTGATAGTGGGATGTGACACAAATGTAAAGGTTAAAACCTATAGTCTCTAATGTAGCAAGGCATTCCTACTTGCTTTGGATAACTAGGATAAAAATTCAATTTTCAAAAACAAAAAAAATAAAACCAAAAATAATTATGATATACTAAATACATAGATTTTATTGTTCAAATAATTCAAATTAATAAAATGAATGTTAACATGTGAAATTTTTTTTCAAGTATCTCAATAAATCATATGCTAATTAACATAATTTTATAACTTCATCGTTAATGTAAAAATTAAAATTAAAAAAAAAAAATAACTTTGACTTTGTTCACTTATCAAATAAATTTATTTAATAAAATCTTCAAAAAAAAGTTAAGTTTTTTTTTATGGATTGAATAAATCTTTATTAAATGTTTCTAATAAAAATTTTAAAATAATAATTTAATAATATGCTAAATATTAGAAATGATAAAATGAACTCAAACTTGAAAATTCACTCAAAAAATCGAGCTTGAACCTGACTTAAACAAAAATTCAAAAACCTAAATTCAAGAAAATCAAACCCAATATAGCTTAAGCTCAGAATAACTTGAACTTGAAAAACTAGGACCCGAGAGCACTGAAACCCGAATTCAAATTTATTACAAAAAATAAAAATGAACAAATTTTAATTAAATAATTTTTTATAAAGTAAAAGCTTTAATTTTAAATTTTATTAGATTTTTATAATAAATTATTTAACAAATTAATTTTATATTTTTTTGGTACTAACAAATATTGCTTTTAATATATAAATAAAAATAAAATATCATTTATAAGCTTATTTAAAAAATAATAATAAAAAAAAGAATTCTACAAAACTCTAGTGGTTAAAGAGGTGTTCATGGGCCGGATTAGGCTGGGTCGTGGCACATAACTTTCGAATTTTTTTGCCTAAGCTCAAGTCTGTCTAAGGGCACATTTTACTATTAATTATATTATTTGGTATTAAATATTATTTTTATTTTAATATTTATATAATTTTATAATTAAATATAAATTATTATTTTTATCATTAAATAATAATTCAAGTTAAGTTGACGAAATATTTGAAGATTTTATGCAAGGCTTTGAGTGTATAAGCTGCAAATAGGGCAAGCCCAACATAAGCCTAAGTTGGTAAGAGCTTATTTTAAGCCTCAAAGGCAAATAGTCAAAAAACTAGCAAGAATAAAATAATTAAGCTTAATAAATTAATTAAAAATTAAATATAATTAAAAAATAGAATATTACATTATTTAAGAGAAAAAACTCTTTCAAAATTAAACCAAACTTATATAATCGAATCCAGTCCAACTATGATATTATTTTATATATCATATCTCATTCATGTATCATGTAATCATATCTTATCTAAAATTATCATATCTATAAATTATTAATAATTTTATCTTCATTAATCATTATTATTTAATATTTTTATTCAAAGAATAAATTATTAAAATATATACTATATATAGAGTAATTTTTAATAATATTTTTTTGAAAATTTTAAATTTAAGTTAAAATCAGATCATTACTAGATATCATACCTATGCATTGCATAGGTATCATAATCAAATTATTATTATTATCAATAATAAAATTATATTATTAAAATTATTTAAATAAAATTCATATCAATAAAAATGAACTAATTTCTTGAGTTATGTGTAAATAGCATTCATGATGAATTTATTAATTTCAATAATTATAAATTTTGCTTATTAAGTTTAAGAGAATAAATTTTACTATTAACAAGATGAAGTTTATCTTAGTTAAATTTCTTAAGTTACATGCATCTAAGCTGCATTAATGATGAATTAATTAATTTTAATTATTGTACATTTTATTTATTAGATTTAAGTACACGTAAATTCTTTTTAATGGATGTAATTATTAATAAATTAATTTGAATATTTAAATTATATTCTCATAATGAATAATTAACTTGCTATGATAGATGTCTGCGCTTTACATCTTCATCATTGAAATCTATAAGCATTATACTTTCTTATAATCAAATTATCTTTTTTTCATTTTCTGTCTTCTCATATCTTGATAGTAAGAAATATATTGCTCAATATTTGCTACCATTCTCTTGTTAGAAGATATTTTATTCATCATAAATTAGATTTTCTAAATAATTGTTTTGGTGTATTGGTGAAAAAAATATTAATTATGTATGGCGTTTAAGGATAACATGCGTTAGGTAGAAACCCCCTAGAGGTTTTTTTTTTTGTAGTTTTGTATGTTTTTTAAATTTTTTGCTTTGAGTTTTAAATTTATTTTTACATATCTTCAGATTGGTATACAGTTGATCGTTTCGGGATCTCTAGTTGAATCATTCGGAAAAAAAATAAAACAAATTTATTTTAATTTTTTACTTTTGTTTTTATGATTTAGATTTATTTCTAATTTTAATTATATATAAAAAATAATATATTTTAATTGTTTGCATAAAAACTTGTTGATTGAATATTTGTATCTGACTTTGTCGAGAAAGAAAATCATTAGTTTATTACTTAAATTTAAGCTTTTATTTTATTTTTTAATAATGTTTTTAAAGGATTGGTAATTATACTATAGCTCAAGGGTCAATTTAGAATCCCTACCTAACTTGCTATAATAAAAAGAAATTTATTTTATATTCTTTAGATTTAAGTTTTTTATTTTTAATTAATTTTTAAATTATATATTTAAAAAAATTGGTTTATAGGTTGACTAGCATATCAATTGAATATTTGTACCAACTGATTTTAAAAATTAAATTTATTTATTTTATTTTTAAATCATATATTTAAAAGTATTAGTTTACACAATGACTAATACGTTGATTTAAGATTCATACTCAACTTGTTCAGTAAAAAATTTTAAAAAATAATTTTTATATTATTTTTAAAAAATGTATTTAAAAAGATTAATCTACACTTAACTCTTGAATCAATTTAAAATTTATATTTAATTTTAAATATAAAATTTAAATAAATAAATATTATTTAACAAAATTTAATTTAAAATTAATTTTTATTGAAAATTATAAGAGAATTGTGATTTAAAAACCCCGGCGAAGCGCTGCTTTAGTTCTAGTTATAATAATTTAATACTCCACCCACAGCAGTAATATGTACTAACAAACAAACTGCCAAAACAGATGAAGCCGCTCCAAGTATATGTCTCTATAATGGCGGAAAACGTAAGCGTCTGTGTTGGAAGAGTGCGGTGTAGTTTCGTCTTCCTACTCGCAAACCGCCAAAAGATGTGGAAATCTCCAATCTCTCCGCTTCCGGCCCTGAAACTCCACTTTTGGAAGAAGACACCGTCGATGGCTGCGTTGATTGCAAAGGCCGCCCTTTCCTCAGGGCCAACTCCGGCAGCTGGAGGTCCGCATCATTCATCATAGGTTCTACCTTTTTTAAACCCATAAACCTTTTCAAAATCACTGACAAAATTATATTGAATCAGGAAAAAAAAAAAACTAAAGATTTAGCTATATTTTCAAATTTGTGCAGGCGTGGAAATCGCCGAGAGATTTGCGTATTTTGGGATCGAGTCCAACCTTATCACTTACTTAACGGGGCCTCTGGGGCAATCCACTTCCGCTGTGGCGGAGCAAGTCAATTCTTGGTCAGGAACGGCGATGCTTTTGCCACTCTTGGGTGCTTTCTTTGCTGATTCTTTCCTTGGCCGTTACCGCACCATTATTGTTGCTTCTCTTCTTTATATGTTGGTAAATTCTTCTTACTTTGATTTCAAAATTCAACTTAAGATTGATTGGATAACAAGTTCGGAATGAAAAAGCAAGAACAAAAAATTTTCGTCCTTGTTTGATTGTCTATGAAGAAAAAAGAATTAATGGGTGTCCGTAATGTGTATGGAATTATAGAGAGAAGATGGATTAAATGGATAATCATGGTTAAGAGATTATCATCTTTATCATATCTATTTGATTTATGATGATTGCTCTCTCTCTAGTTGAGACATAATGAGAATGAATGTAGTAAATGAAATCCAAATCCAAATAATTTAAAATTTATGTTAAGCACCTACTGTTAACATTTCATTGAAACAAAGTTGATTTTCTTTTATAAAAATGGGGGGGGGGGGGTTAAAAATGAGAACATACTGACAGTGCCATAGCCGCCACCGGCAGAATCAAGGCATCTCACATTGTGAATTGGCCAGCCACACAAAAATTAATGGTTTCAATTGGAATTTGAGAATTTTTAAGTATAGATGTTGTTGCATAATATGAGCTTGATTTCAAGCCAATTGGCTGACAGAAATGGAGTGAAAAACCATTTCTTGGTTTATCATCTCTTTTTATGAAGAAATTTTGCTTGCGGTACGTTTCATGTACCTGGTATCCATTATTCACACATGTATCTGGAAATTTTTTATATTAACTTAGAGGATCTAAGTTTTATAGCCACATCAATTTCTACTGTCCGCTGTGTTGAACATGGATACATTAGGGTAAAGTGAATAGTTTGTGTAACATAGGGTTCAGTTTCATTCTATCATTCAACTTTCTCTTTCTAGCTTATAGCAAGTAGTAAATGCAGCTTATATACGTTGTAGCCAGATTAAAATTAGGCACTATCGCTTTTAAGCTGAACTAATAATTGAAATTTCCCCAACTTTGCTTGCATGCTAACTTTTTTTTTTTTTCTTTCTTTTAATCTTTAAGAATATCTAGGGCTATTTGGACTTGATTTGGTGATGTTAAGCTGCATTTATATCCTAGTATATTGTTTGATAATATTTTCTCATAGAGATATTCCATTGATTTGTTTGTTATTTTGATAGATAATGCCTGAAATTTTTGTTAGATGTAACAATATAAAAAGTAAAATCTTTCCGGACCGTGGGAATTACATATGACTGCTCTTAGAGCAGGAAGAAATTTACAAAACTGCGATTGAAAGCCCAAGAAATTTCTCAAGCAACACTGAGGCAATGGAGAGGGTACTCTCTTTTAGCATAATAATTGGTGTGATCATGACCATCATGTTCTTAGAATTTTGTGTGATTTTTCAAGAAGTTGCTCTTGGTTTTCATTCCAAGGTGGTTGAAGTCATATTGAAATCAAGAGCATATATAGCTGCTCGATCTGAAAATTTTGGTGTTGCTATTGATGCAATCTATGTTATTTGGCAAACTGCCTGCTGGTAAATATGGATTGCCTCATGGTTCACAAGTCTGAAAATTGCCAAAGTTTCCTTGGTTTAAACTAATTTGGTCTGCACTTGAACTTTACTAATCGTTTTTCCTATGGTTGGTGCGCAACTAAGACAGGCTTACACCTGGAAAAGGTTTTTGCGTTGGGAAATGCCTTGCAATTTATCTTGTGTTTTTGTTGAAGCTGCTTGTCAGACCAGGTGTATTATTGTTGTCCTTTTGCTTTGAGAACTGACTAAAGGCTTCTTTACACGTATGGATTTCAGTAAGCTTTGAAAGATCTGCAAATTAACCTGCGCTGGATGATCAACGATGCTGAAGGAAAGAGTTTTAGCACTGTATTGTTAATGTTCTTCAGGAATGTGATAATTACAGACCCTGGCTGGAAGCTAATAGAACAGACAAATTTTTGCTCACTTAAGCAAAAAAACAAAAAAAAAAATGCTTTAACCGGTGGAATTGTGTCTGCTGTTAGAATTCATGTTAGTCTCTTGACGTCTTGAATGAGATAGTTAACAGTACACACGATTTGTTCCATTGGATATTTTGACCAGGGTAAGTTTTTAGTCCCTTGTGCAGCCTGTGTAACTCAAGTCTTTTGTATCATAAAAAATATCTACTCATCTTCGGAAGGGAAAATATGAATTTTAGATTAGAGTTCAGAGGTAATGCCTCAAGTTCTTCGAAACCCTGTTGTCATTATAAATTGCTTAACCCTATTAAAATCTACCAAGGTTATTTTTTAGTAATTCTTAAATAAGATTTTCAAGAATCAATTCAAGCTTAGGGCAGGCTTAAGCTAATATAAAACTTGTCCACTTGTATTCACGCAATATGTTGCAGGCGAGCTCCAGCTTTGGACAAATGAAAATTTGTCGAAAGCTCAAGAATAAGTGGGTCAGGTTTCATTTATTCATTTTATATTCCTTTACTAATTGTGGGGGAAGTTCATCTGAGTTTCCCATTTTTTTTAAAAAAAATTTTTTAAGAGGGGCTAATCTTGTTGACTTTTACAGCAACTCTTCCTTCTGTCTGCCAAAATGCTGATAAAATCACACTGTGCTCTTCTCAGTTTCAAGTGATAGTATTCTTCTTCTCACTCTTTCTAGTAGCGGTCGGACAAGGTGGACAAAAGCCATGTGTTCAAGCTTTTGGCGCGGATCAGTTTGATACACGGGACCTGGAGGAGTTGAAAGCCAAGAGTTCATTCTTTAATTGGTGGTATTTTTGTTTGCGTACAGCCATGTTTATAACACATTGGGTTCTGAACTACATCCAAGACAATCTTGGTTGGGTTCTTGGATTTGGGATTCTCTGCATTATCATGGTCATTGCGCTTGCTGTTTTCTTGGGTGGGACAATGACTTACCGGTATAGTGTCAAAGGAGACAAGAAAAATCCATTTGTTAGAATTGGTCAGGTGTTTATTTTAGCGGCTAAGAATTGGAGTAAACCATCTTCAGCCATGGCCGTCAAAGAAGAAGTGCATGGAATTCTGCCATCTGAAAGTTCCAAGCAATTCAAGTAAGTGAAAAGTTTTCCCTTTTTGCAAGTAAGACCTTCTGAAGCACAATAATATATAATGCCTTATAAAAGCTTACATGAAGGAAACAAATTGGAATTTTTGGAAATGATTTGTTCTATTTCTAATTATTTTATGTAGCACCTGAAATAAGTTTGATTGATGTATAGTATCATCAATACGAGGCAGTTTTCCCAGGCACTTAAACATCTGTTGATCTTGTAAAATGATACATTTGTTGTTTTGTAATATGTAGTCACAGTACTTTCTTTGTTCCATGAAGCATGTGCAATTTGTCTATGTTGCTCTAACTCTTTATTTTTCTTGAAGTTCTGGTGTCCAACATTTTCGGATATGGCATAGGTATGGATATATGACTCTCTTAAGGACACTCCAAATACACGGAAAGGCTTAGAAAAAATTGAACATACATGTGTTGGAAACATATCCATATCTAACACTTACACCCGAGTCCGAGTAACATTGCAACTTGTTGTTTATATATGTACACACCTGAACTGTTGCCGTTTGTCATTCCTGCTTGAGCCATTCTACGATATCCTCTTATTTCCATGGAGCTCTTGCTCTTTTCTTTTCTTCTCCCACAATATCATGCTTGTTTCAACTCAAACTCGGCTGAAATTACAGAAACAATCTTCTTAGTTCCTTGTTTAGCTTTTGATGCCAAAACATATTTAACATTGCAATTTGGATTTTCTAATGTGGTAGATTCCTCAACAAAGCATTTTTTTTGCTCCGGACGGTGCAAAGGAACAAGGAAAGGTGTGCATCAGACAAGTTGAAGAAGCAAAGGCTGTTCTAAGGCTTATACCTATATGGGCTGCAAGCTTGGTTTATGCCGTTGTCTTTGCATGATCCTCAACTTTCTTTGTCAAGCAAGGAGCTACCATGGACAGATCAATAACATCAGAGTTTAAAATATCATCTGCTTCACTACAGTCATTCGCCAGCCTCACAAGCATTCTCTTCATTCCTATATATGACCGCATTTTAGTTCCTTTGGCACGAGGCTTCACTGGGAAACCTGATGGAATCACAATGCTTCAGAGAATCGGAATTGGGATGCTTTTATCTGCTATATCAACGGTAATTGCTGCCATAGTTGAGATGCGGAGGCTTAAGACCGCTCGAGAACACGGGTTGGCAGACAAGCCAACTGCCACTGTTCCAATGAGCATATGGTGGCTGGTTCCTTTGTATATTCTATTTGGATTGTCCGACGTGTTCACCATGGTTGGTTTTCAAGAATTTTTTTATGATCAGGTCCCAAATGGATTGAGGAGTGTTGGTCTTGCACTCTACCTTGGCATCTTTGTTGTTGGAAGCTTCTTAAGTAGCTTTCTCATCTCAGCCATTGAGAATGCCACTGGTGGGAATGGTGCAAATAGCTGGTTTTCTGATAATCTGAACGGGGCACATCTTGATTGCTTATTGGCTACTTGCTGCACTTAATGCCATCCAATTGGCTCTCTATTTGTATTTCACAAAATCTTATACTTATTATACCGGAAGTATAATGTAAATACGAGAAATTATTTCATCCACTGTTATTGTTTAATTGGAGTTTGTAATATCATACGTATGTAATATAGCAAGGTACAAGGCTATTAGATAAGATGTGCTGACGTGGACACCTATACGTGCATCCTCTGTACATGGCATGTAAGATAGTGCATTTATTTATATTTTAAATCCAATAAATCTTTATATTTAAAATTTGATGTTTTTCGGATAATACGGGGTTAAAGTGTAGATGCTAAGGTTTAAATTAAGTTCTTATGTCCGTATAAGCCTTTTGCCATTCAGCAAAGAGGTTGACGGCGAAAATTTTAAAATTTAAAATTTTAACTTTTCAAAGTTTAAATAAAATGAAATATCGAATCTTTCTATCAAGTTTAATTCGGATTTAACTTCAAAATCATAGATACCTCATTTATCTCTATTAGTTTAATTATAATTATTTATCATTACATCTTTTATAGTAAATAATCATTTCTTTTTATTTAAATTTTTAAAAATATGTGGATATTTTTTAAAACCTCTTTTGGTATTTTGCATCTAATTAGAACCTTAATAAATTCCAATGCAAGTATTGAAGTTTTTTGATTAGTTGGTGAAAAAAGAAGTTCTATGATGTCATTTTGAGTTTAAATATTCGACAATTTTTTACGTTTAAAATTGAATTATATTTTTTTTTTAAAAAAAAAAAATGGAATAGTAATTGACTCCTTAATGCCCGTTAAACCTAATTAATGTTCACTGCACATATTATTTCTAATGAACATTAGCGGCTCCTAACTGCTGGCAAAGGAAAACTTCTACTACCTAATTATTAATAAAATAATGGGTGCTCATTTAATTCAACATTCATCCCTTGCTCTTTATCTATAATGCATTTTTTTTTTCACTCTTGCAATTCAATAGAAAAAAAAAACCTATTCTTACAATACAAAATAATAATTAAAATTAAACT
>JBBYHK010000015.1:13163608-13189125 GCA_038382065.1 Adansonia grandidieri | reverse complement strand
TTTTTTTTTAACTTATTAATGTAAAAATCGAAGCGCATCCAACGTGTTTTTAATTCTTTGGTTTATATATTAAAAGGCTTTTGAACAATAAAAAATAAAATCAACTGAGTCTTTAACCCTTTTTTTCAATCAATAAAGTCCGAACTTTTTTTCAATCAATTAGACGAAAATTATAATGGTTATTTCTTTGAACATGTACACTTACTGCCAATAAAAAAGCTTAATTGGTATGTGAGAGCTTGATTGATTAAAAAAATATAAAGAATAAATTGCTTTTTTTTTTTATTTATTGTCCAGACATGTAGTTATTCTTACTTTTGACCTCTTCTATATGACAAGATGGGGCGGTGTTAGGTGTAATACATACACCACCCTTGCGACTTACAGACTGTTAAATTCAACGTGAAAAATGATTTTAGAAAAATAATTTTTCTGAAAAATTGGTATTTTTGTTATTTGAATATTAAGTGAATAGTATTTTTATTATTTAATTAATTTTGAAAATTTTACATTATTATGAAAATAATGGTATCTCCCAAAATATTAAAAATAAATATTGCTACACCTATCCATCGTCGTCACCGTCATAATAATAAGAATAATAATAATAATAATATCCGGAATATGTGGCATCTAATGCCTTTACTTTCATATGACGGTATTCAAATGTCCAGACTTGAACGTGAGAATGCCCAAAGCGTTTTCCACACTTTGAAAATGTCTTTCACCTTTTAAAAGCTAAAGGTTTTTTTTTTTTAATAGATTAATTTTGTTAATTTAAAATTTACTTTTTATTAATCAAATTATATTTTATGAACCAAATACCAAAAATATAAAAATTATTTTTCAAAAATTATTTTCCACCAATCAAACCGACTCTAAACATGAAAATGCATTGCTCTTTTCCATTTAAATTTTGTGCACAATAAATAGTGTTTCACTTCACTGGAGTATACACTAAGATTTCTATCGATGGATGCTTTTGCAATTTATTTTTTACTTTTGAAGGAAAAAAAAAGGTTAAAAAGTGTGATTGAATATAAAACTAATAATTCTTTGGAAGGATTATATGCAAATATAATTATTTATGATTACATTTTGCTTTTGCTTTAGCTTTATTGCAATTATTGAAAAAGTAAAACATGAATAAAAAGACACCAATCAAATAAAAACCAAAAATTCTGATCCAATTCTTTTGTTTTGGTTTGAAGTATGATGCAAAAGATAGCAATTACCAAGACAAATTGCATCCCTCGCGCGTAATCCGTATTTTTCACTTGATTTCATCTAATTTTTTATTGATGCAATCAATCTTATATTTGCTAGTTATGTCTTTCTTACTAATTCAATCAATTTTATAATTATTTATTTTATTTATATATATATATAAATATATATATTATTAAATAAATCATCGGTTTTCAACATCCAATCCAATTGATCCAATCAAATGTAGAATTGTCCATGTACCAATTTGGCCATCAACCGATTTGGTCATATGTCAATTTGGCCATGAACCAGTTTAAGTTAGAATTGTACCAATCTGGTCATATGTCAATTTGGCCATGAACCAATTTAAGTTAGAGTTGAACCGAATTTGAAAAATTTTTTAATAATTTCTATTGGCCATATGGATTCAGATTACTGTTTAAACAATAACATATTTTTACTAAAATATAATTATAAATATATAAATAATAACATAAAATATTTTAAATATTTTAAATAATAAAATAGACTTTAAAGTCCAACACAGACTGATCCACATTAAGTCTGGACAAGTAAAAAAAATTATTCGGCCTAATACATGAATTACTTCTAAATATAACAAGTTCTAATAATTTGATTCAAAAAATATTTCATAATACTATTATTAGAATAACACAAAAAGGTAAGAAGACTTATGATTTTGGAGCACTGAGATACAGTTTCGAGAAATCATAACCACATAGTAATTATGTTATCCTGCCTTTTTATTTTTTTAAAAAATATCAATGTGAACAAAAAAAAATGATCCTTTCAAAATATATATATATATAGCTTTTAAAAAATTAATCATATTCGTATCAATAATCATCTCAAGTGCAGATAATATAGATGGGAAGATTAAAATATGCAACCACAATTTCCCAGATATGGCAGAAGCTTGTACTCCATCATCCTGTTCCTACATGTACTAGTAAAATCCAGAATCGTATGTACCTATGAAAAGTTAGAAATCATGATGGAGCAGAATATGGCCAAAGATGAAACATGCATTCATCATCACAGCAATATGAAGAGACAAACAAAAAGACTAAAGCTAAATTCAGAAAGTAAACAAAACATATAATAAGACGCTGCAAAATATCCAATATTCTCAAAGAAAATTAATATCAAAATAGAAATTATGGAATCTCAAAGATTACATAAACCAAACAACAACTCGAGTTCTTACAAATCTACATGAGTGTAAAAGGTTAGACATGATACCTATGTCGACTCTTCATTTTTTCTTTTAAGTACTCATGTCTTACACGTGTATCTAATGCCATATTTGGACATAGATATGGGGTTATGACCCTCATAGAACCGACAAATAGATAGAAAGAAAAAAAAAACTGGAAAAAAATTAACATACTCATGTCCGGGCCTCTGTCAGATACTCATTCTGAATCTGAGTAACTTAGCATAGCATGATACCGAAGAAAAATATACAGTGCACAACACCACAAAACAATTGGATAATCAATAAGATTTCCAGCCACAATGTCTCCACCCAGTCCGAAATTCGTGTGCTCATGAGCAACATGTTATTTCTTTGCAAAAAACCCAACATGCCAAAAACAGAATTCAAAACCATGAGCAACTTGCTGTCAACAATATGCTCCTCACAAAAGATACAAAACAAGGAAAAATAAAAAAGTGAATTGCCCAAGAATTAGAGAAGAATAAATTAAATTTCTGTATTCAAGTTTCATAGTTAGAATAGTACCCTCAGTCGTGTAAGGGTTTAACCTTAAACCTGTAGAGAAGCTTCTTCTTTTTCGAAGTTGGGTTGTCAACAGTAAGCAATACTTTACCCAGTTCGCCGACTTTGAAGCTTTGAGACACAACAGGTTCATCTTTTGGAGTCATCCTCGTGGGTTTTTGGATGATGACTGTATAGCTGTCTTTAGCATTAGGCACAAATTCAGCTCCATAGCTCACCTCCCACCCAACTACCCTGATTTCCCAAACAAGAACACATTTCTGCAATGCAAAATTTTTCCCATTAATATAAGGGGTGTTAGACCTTACATTCATCAGTGGCACAAACATTCGACCAGGCTATAACAATTATACAAATACGACACGAATACACAAATTGCCAAATGTTAAAATAAGTAAATAAGATAAGGAGGACATGATGAGACCAGCATGTATCAGACGTAATAGGTATAGCATGAAGAAACTGTAATGAAATTGCACCTCAAAGATTGATATTTCAACAGTTTGCTTTGTCCCTGGTTTCACAGTCATCTCAGTGGCAGGATCGGCATCACTGAATTCCGGATTGCAATCACAATAATCCACACTCAGACCACCATATTGAATTGGCACTCGCTCAGGTGGTATGTATCTGTTTTACACATCATAATTCAGGTCATTAACCACAAAAAAGATATACTATACGTATTGAGAACTCATCTTCTTCAGAAACATTCACTCACTTGAAAAGAGTTTCAGCAGATTTTGCAGGCAGTGCGATGACAAACTTGCTCTTGGTTCTTTGTGTCATGAATGGACTAATCATTGTATAGAATGCAACGTACCACCAAGGAACATTGATAAACACCTAAACATAACATGAAACCAAAACCAATGCATCTCCAAAGAATCGGATGGAGAATCAAAATCCCACATTAAGGACATAGATTTTAGAACAAACCTGTTTTGCAACAAACTCTGGATAATTGTCCTGAAGCAACTGAAGAGCCTGTTTTGTTGCCAACCTAAGCTCTCGTTTTCCAGGTCCAGGTGAATTCTTGAGGTCACTAACCTGGAATATGGTGGAAACACCGCCAGGACTAAAATCAAGCTTTCTTATACTCTTCTCCAAGAACTGAATACGCCATCTCAGGAACTTCATCCGCTTCTCCCCATCCGAAAACGCTTTCTGGTACAAATCTTTGTTCTGAAACTCCCCATAGACATTGTAACAAACAGGATGCCCTTCCCTATCTTGTCCATGCATGAACACAACTTTCTCCATATCATCACCAAGATCTTCATCCAAAAGCTCCTCGATTCCAAACTCTTTCCTCCACTTGATCGTGTTTTTTATCATTACAAATGCATCCTTCACTTTGAAATCCCTTGCTCTTAAGAACTTCAAAAGGATTACATCACTCCTATCATCTTTTAAAAGTGGAACACCCCAAATGGATACCTCTTTTGGTTCTTCTTTCTTTTCCTTTTCTGGGTTTTCTTCGCTTTTGGTTCCTGAAGTGAAAAGGTCAGAATCTATAGCTTCTTGAACTAACTGCTTCAGTTCTTCCAAAGCTTGTCTTTCAGAATCAGATAGATCAGCCTTCTTGTTGCTTTCCTCTTTGAAAGAACCCAAATTTTGAGGAATCTTTTTATCTTCAACGACGGCGACCACCTCTTCTGTGGCCGTCTCTTCTTGAGCAGTAGTTGGAGTAGTACCCGAGACAGTAGGCGCTGGTGCTCCTGCTTCTTCTTTCTCCATCATCGTCGCCAGTGACTTCGACTCCTTAACCACCTCTTGCGGCGGCGGGACAGGTGGTTGCTGCAGCTCAGATTCCGATATCACTGCAGTTGCTGCTGCTGTAGCTGGTAGCTCTTCTTCCTTTGGTGTCTCTGTTACAGTAGGTGGCTGAGATTCTGACTCCACTGCTTGCGGCGGTGGCGTTGTCGGCGGCTCCTCTTTTTCTAATCCTTTGTGCATTGAATCAGGCACCAGTTCCACAGGTTCTGGTGGCGATCGAGGCTCTTCTTCTTCAGCTACAGCTGTTGAAACAGTTTCCGTAACAGAAACAGACGTAGCTGACACAGGAGGAGATGCTGCCGGGGAAGGGTCTTCTTTTTCTAAAACAGCTGGTGCATCAGACTCAGTCACTGTGGGCGGCGTTGGCGGCGGCGCACCTGCTGCCACAGGGGGATTCTGGGTTGGAGTTTCATCGGCCATATGTGCTTCTTTGTCGTATGAAAATGCGAAGGAAAAAGAAAACAGAGAGAGAGAGAGAGAGAGAGCAGAGTGCAAGGAGGTTGAAGAGTGTGAAGTGACAGAGAGAGAGCAGCAGAGGATTGAGAGAAGCACAGCACAAAGGGAGATATCTGGAACGGCCGAAATGTGGAAAATGGAATCCAATGCTCTAATCTAATCTGATGTTAATGTAATAATGTTGCACCTTTTTTGGTGTTTTATTGTCAAACAATACCTCTCTCTCTCTCTCTCTCTCTCTCTCTCTTGCACTCATTTGCTCTAACTTCTACACACCTTCCTAAGTTACTTTCCAATGATAGATAGTGTTACTTTCTTTTTCTCAATTTCTATACCTTCACACACCATATAATTTTATAATAAAAATTTAATATAAAAATAAAATTTAATAGACATATGCAAATATATTAAAAAAATTAAATATTTATATTTATATAATAAATTAAATATAATTATAATATATAAAAATAAATTAATATAATTAATATAAAAATTTATAAAAATTAAATTATTATCAATAAATATTAAAATTTATATAACAAAAATTTTTAATACATTATAATTTTATATTTAAATTTTATTACGGACAAAATTAATCTAATTTTATATTAAATTTTTAATTATATTTAGGTTCATTTGTTTAAAAAAAATTAAATTACTCCTATAAGATATGAGATAAAAAGGGGACGAGGACTAGTCTTTTCTTAATAAATATGTCGATAGTATCCTAGAAAAATAACGACATAATGATGTTTATACTTAAAATATTAGTCTTGGACGACAAAAATAGCCATAATTTTCAATTGGAATTTTGAAACACTTATGTAGACGAAACAATTGAAGTTAGTAACATTATTTGAATTCCCATCTAGTAAATATTGAATTCTAGTTAGTACATGTTAGTCGAGAACACTTTATAAGAAATTACACTATAGAAAACAATAGTAAAAATTGTTTTTGAAACACTTTCTTATAAAATAGTAAAGGGCTTTCTTATACAATAAAACTTCCTTATAAGAAATTACACTGTACCACACAATAGTAAAAATACTTTTGGCAACACTTCCTTGGAAAATTACTTTATAAGTAAGAAATTACACTATAGCATTCAGCAGTAAAAATACTTTTTGAAACAAGTGGCAATGTTACTTTTCCTATAAAAGTATTGGGGTAACTCAAAATGAATAGTAAATTTTTTTGGGGTTAATTTTTACTCACGAAATGTTTTGAAAATTTTGATTCGGTAGGTATAAAAATAATTTAAAAGGTTTTTCTCTTGTTTGGAGTTTGGTTTGGAAAATGTTATATTATCGTTTGAGATTTTATATTTTATCATGAGATTATCTTATTTAATTTAATAACATTTCTAAAAGTTTGGAACGTTACAATACGTATCATATCAAAATGTTGAGTAATCACAATGCCATTTTTTTTAAATTTTGTTACATTTCGAAGAGAATGTGACTTTTATCCCAAATTTATAATTATTAAATATATTTTTAAATTTTTTTTACCCTTACAATAAAAGATATAACAAGAAATATATCTTTTTAAAAGTTCAATTATTTGTTTGACTTGTCGAGCTTGAAAAGAGGTTTTTCGTATTCGAGTCCGTCTAATTCAATTTGAAGTACTATTTATTAATTAAAAATAATTTTATTTATATTTAATTATAAAAATATTAATATATTAATATAAATATAATATTTTAATAATTTTTTGAATTGTAATACAACTTTTGTAATCAAATCAGACTTAATCTAAATTCTAAAAATAAAAAATATGAGTTGCTCTAACTGACGACAATGATTTTCTACATTTATTAGAGTTGATACCATCCACTATGTGGTTTGAATAGAAAAAAATAGTTAAAAATATGTATGAAAGAGAGAAATTTTTTTGGTCATTATTGTTAAAAAATATAGGTATTTTCTTAAAAACATTAATTCTAATTTTTAATTTAAAAATTAAAAAACACAAACATCTTTATAAATATACTAGCAAAAGCCTTGTGCTATGCATTGGGTGGAAAATATATTATTTTATTAATTTTTTTAGCATATGTCATATTATATCAATGTTGAATACATTTAATTTAGCATTTAATTAATAAAAGATTCATTAAGATATAATATTGAAAATGATCAATATTATTTAATCAATTGATTTTCACAATAATAATTTTTGTGGATAGATGATTATTAAGATTAAAATCACATAAATTAAAATAAAAAAGTTTTTTACTCACTGAAATCCTTATTTACTTAGGCATGCTATGGCTTCGAGATCCCTGCATAAATAAAATGAATTAGTCTTTAGTTTAATTTTTTTAAATTATTTAAACATTTTTTTAACTGAATTATTAATTTGCACAATTTCATGAAGTAAAAGTTATTGATAATCAATCTTTTCATCTCTTACTTTTTGCTTTACATTTTTTATTCAATATTCAAACTAATTTATTTATTTTTAAAGTTACATTCACAAGGACATAACTATAAAAAATGTCCCAAAAAAATTGAAAAATGAAACTTGTTTCAAATCCTAAAAATAGTTGTTATTGTTCATAAATAATCAAAGTAAATATTAATTAATTTTATGTATAGGATATTTTATTAAAATAAAAAATATTGTAATTTAAAATGTTCAATAAGGTCTCTTAATCCCAAACTAAAATAACCAATTCAATAACCCAACACCATTGATAGCATTTTTGGTTTATGACAAGTTGATTCAGCGTGCTACAAAGACGTAGCCTTTTGGTTCACTGAATACTCATTTCACGAAATAGCAAATTCTAACTTTATTTTGGCTTTAGGTAGAATACGAAATTGCTTTAAAAGATTCGAATCTTTTAATGTTCTATTTTACTGAACTAAACTACAGTTATAGCTATTCTATTTCATTCTAACTCTATTTTATTATCAAAAAATAATTATTTTGTTACAGCTTTATTCTATTCTAATAAACCAAACATAATATATAAGAGTGCATTTAGATGCACCTCAATGGGGTTTAGACCTCCTTCATCTTCCAATTTAACTGAAAAGGCAAGGCCCAATCATGCCGATTGGACCTTAATATAGAGGAAATCCTTTTAACCTATCTTCATATATATATATATATATATTTATTTATTTATTTATTTTTAAATTTATCAGATTTTTAATATAATTATAATTATTTAACATAAATATAATTTTAATATTTTTTAATTATTTATTATATATATAGATTTTAATTTAATGTACTTAATGATCTTTTTTTACTATAATTCATCTTACCATTACTAATGCTTTAGAATGCAAGCAAACGTACTATTGATTCAGACATTACCCCCAGAGCAACTAATTTCACCATCAGTGATATTTTCAATCTTGCCTGAGACAATCTGGCTTCTATCCAAATAGAATCTAAATAATCTAAGTAATAGCTTGATATTTAAAAAAATATATAGAATCACCAACAATGCCCTGTCAGCTCAGTATCACCAAAGTACAAAAAGGTCAACTCCAATCAAAGGTAGGCAACTCCCAAATTTTAAGTTCATAATACTCAAATGCATAGGTTAATATTGTCCAAGTTCAAAAGCATCCAAAATGTATAAACATAAATAAAAAAAAATGTCCCTAATTCTTAAGTCACAAATGCTCAAAATGACTTGCACTTTTATTTTGTTGTTGAAAAATTAGCATATACAATCTAACATTACAAAGAAACACAATTTTGATTTTATGATTTTTTTAATGAATTTTCCTATTTTTATTTTTCTTTGTTTTATTCTATGTTATTTGTTTTATTTACAAAGAAAGAAAAGAAAGAAAAGAAAGAAAATAAAGAAAAAGAAGAAATGAAATGGGCTGGCCCAAAATGGGTCCAAAATCCATGAGAACCAAATTCAATATAGAGTACAAAAATTCAGTGTATAATCTGATTTCATAAAAATTCAATTTGAAATTCAGTTTTAGCCCCGAATCTTAATTAAATTGTACCTAATCTTAATTAAATATCCCAAAGGAATATAATTTAATAACTAAATACAATCCAAATCAACATTTTAATGACCATGATAAACTCGTGTTTACACACTATTAGATAATCTTATTATTACAAAAATTAAGGTGCCTGCACTTTGGGTTAAAGTCTTTTTTTTTTCTAGTCTTACCATAGTCCAAAATGTAATTTAATCCTGTACTATTAACCTAATTAATTTGATCCTGTACTGTCGAAAATGAAGAAAATAAGAAAAATTTTTAACAATATTAGAACAAAACTACTAAAAAATTGATGTGGCCTCATAAATATTGATGTGTCAAATGTTAACTAATAATTTTAAAAATCATTCCAGAAATTCAACCTAAAACTCGAAACTCGATTATCTGCTTTGCCCGAAGCACTCCCTAACTTGTCCCTTTACCCCAAATTCATATAAGATCCTATTGATCGCACATTCTTAAGTCAATGACTGAATTCTGATAAACTCTTTTTTTTTCCCCCTAAACTTGTTGCCCCTGTTTTCTTCAAAATGTAGGAAGGAATTAGAGAATAATAGATGCTAGACAAACTTTTTCTCCAGAGTTGCGTCATTGGCGTGATGCTTTCTGGTGAATAATATTAATAATTGATTTGATCGTGTTTCGATTTGCGCTGACGGTTGTTGGACTCAATAGGTTTAAGAAATCAGACGGGCACAACATTGATAGATATACCAATCGCGTCTGGGAGAATAATAATGGACTGACGGAGAATTATTGGCCCAAGTATGCCGCTGCCGGTGGGTTTGGGACCGTTCTTGGATGGGTTCGGTTGCTGTTGGGTTGGTTCACGAGCGAACCAAATGATGGAAGGTTTCAGTTCCCATTTCGACAACACAGCTTTGCTGTGAAGTAGGGCTGTTTTTTTGGTAATTATGAATTATGTTGAGCTAGAGTAGAAATCAATTAAACATATATAATTTGACTCTAATAATCTATGTATTAATTATTTTATCTTAAATAATTAATTATATAATTATTAATTTTAAAATCATACCACTAAATATGTGAGTCTGCACTCCTAATTATATACCACATTATGAATGCTTTATAAATAGTCTTTTAGTCCATTGACTTTATCATACGTATAATACCCTCATATAATATCAATGATCAACTTAAGGTTAAAGTCTATTTTACTTACTTGATCACCTTATCTTAAAGTTCCATTATACTTTCTCTATGTGAAAATAATTGTTCACCACATGTGAACAATTTATCATTTAATATACAAATGACCAAGGCCTCAGTCTATTTTTACTATCTTGTATAATACTTTTTAAGAGGATAACCTTCACTGTTTATAGGAGGCATGATTTTGTATCTATAAGCATCATGTATAAGTCATATATCTAACGAATCTTTCTAGTAGTTTACTATTTCGAGACATTTTAGCCTTTGAAATATCAAAGTATACAAGTTATACACATGGAGTTAATTATTTACTCAAGATTAAGGCATTTACACAATGAACGTCAAAAGTAAATTAATCTATATGAACGGACTTCTTAATAGATCAATTACACTTTAGTCGAGCCCAATATATCACTACCTCTAGGTAATATATCTATCTCTACTTAGGAGTTAGACCACTCCAAATGGCAAAGACAAGCTATCTCCCCAATTGGATTTGGACGACATAATAGTCTTAACATGAGTTAATATGAGCCTATTAACCCCATGGACTACAAACTATCAATTTAGACCACTTACCTTTGAATGTTGTCTTGCCGCATATAAAATCCATTATATGCAACAATTTAGCAGAATACACACAAGTAGTCAATAAGCCATATTTGTTTCCATTTACTTTAACATGTAAATCAAATGAGGTTCGTTTAGCAATGATATAATGAAAACTTTGAATATATAAATATAAATAATAAGTTCAAACTAATGAAAGACATCAAAATGTCTTTCATCCTTAAGGCATTCCTAATACCATAGAGATGCTTCACGTAACATTTCATGCCACTCATAATCACCTTGAAGCAATCCTAACACTTTTACAGCCATCTTCAAAGGATGTAGCACCTTTTATAACATTAAGCAATATCTTTAGGAAGTATCTCTCACCAAAAGGTGGATGAGCATAATATAATCTACCGATAGCCCTCCCTAATTTTCTAGGTTTCCACTCTTTGATGGTTCTGTTCTAAACCCACTTCTTTGGTAAATCAACAAAGTTATACTCCTTGTATCCTCTTGCAACTTATTTGTTTGCATCCATTATGTGAAAACAGTCTTATTTATGTTTGGCCTACACAAAGCATCATGTAAATCTTCACCGTCACTAAAAATTACACTTTGTTCATGTGGTAGATGGAATGTCAATTGTGCTCTCGATGTTGTATATCAAATTGAAATATTCTCCAACATGCTTTGGAAGTTGATAGACAACAATTCAAGTATCTTCTGATCTCATCAACCTCAATGACGAATTCCTTACCTGTTTCCTTGTTGATTGATGTATTCTCCTCGATCAAGCATGTCGCTTTATCTTCCCCCTTACACGTATACTAAAACAAATATTTGATGTATCTAGACTAGTTACACAACTCGGCATTAGCATGGGAATCATATTTAACAACCAAATCCACATTATGAGGAACGATCCAAGTATTATCAATTCAATATAACTTATAGTTGCAGTCCTTCTGTCATTTCATTGTCTCTATAGATAGGAAATCTATCTTCACTAATAATTGTTTGGGATTGAACTTGTTCAACAAGTTATCGAAATAGATTCAATTTTTAAATAACTTGATTTGGTTAGTGAAAATTATCAAATTATTCGAATTATCCAAAATACATAGGAAATATTATACTTTTAATTTTTGTTAAACGTTTAAATTTTATGTTGTTGAAATTATTGAATTACTATGTATGTACTTTTTATTTATGTTGACTATTTAAATATTTATTGAGTAATTATGCTTATATAAATTAGGAAAAAATTAGAAATTTAAGACTTTAATTTTAACTAATTGATGTTAGAAAAATTACAATTCAAATTAATTTTGTTAATTGAGATATTTTAATATGTTAAAGCTTATTTTTTGAATAATAATTCAATATTAAAATGAAAAATAATTAATTTAATTAATGATAATTTGATTACCGAGAATTATTGACATATTTTATTTCTTTTCCAAAGAAATAAAGAAATATAAAAGAATGGCAGTTAGCTAACGGTAGATATATTTATGAATTCGATTGCATCTTAAAATTTTTTTTTTTTTGTTAGATCCAACTTTATCTAAATTTTAATATTTAAAATAATATTAAAAATTTAAAAAATTTTATTAGTATTTATAGTTAAATTTAAATAAAATAAATTTTTTATTATTTAAATAATAATTAAAGCCAAATTGATTCAATAATAATAAAAAAAACAACTGCACTGTCCTGTTGGTGCCGATGGAGCAGACGTGTACAGGTCTAGCCCAATGTTAGAAATGAAGGCCCAGATTTAAACAGCTGAAAAAGATGCAAACCTCACCCAACCTACACGCAACAAGCACAAGGAAAAAGAGAAGACGAAGGAATAAAACAACAATAACAGTAATAGGAAAGAAAAAAGCTTACAGCAAATGGCAGAGAACAAGGAATTGGTTCCGGCAAAGTATGATGTTAACGCTAAATGGGACGCCTGCCTCGATCTGACCGTCCGCCGCTTCGTTTACTCGTCCTTGGCTGGCGCTTTTGGCGGCCTCCTATTATTCAGTTTGTCTCTCTTTCCCCAAATTTATCACTTTTTTTTTCCTCTTAGGATTTGGGTTTTGGAGTGCTCGATTGCTGAACTGCTGAAGTGAATTTTACTAATTAGTAGAATTAAGTATATTTAATATTGCTGGTTTTAGGATTTGCGGTAGTTAACAGTTGCAGATTGGCCTACGTGGTTCTACAAGTACTGTTTCTGATTTTCTGGTTGCCGGCATTTGTCCATGTTTATTGTTTTTTCATTGAGTACCGATTCGATGTGAAGCCGAAATATATAATGATGTCAGAACTGGTACGATGCTATGTCTATTTTGAATGTCAAAACTCTTATAATTGTTTCCTTAGATTCAAAACAGACATAGCAATGCTCTTAAGATATTCAAGCAGTGCTCATTTGTATTTGTTGAGTCATCTACTTTTATTCCAAGACCTGAACATGCTCCTTTTGTTACCGTTCTAGATTGGCTGGAATTGATGAAGAACTTGATTAAGGCCTTGCTTTGCGGAGAGGTTGGAAAGCGAACGGTTTTTAATTTAATGTCTCACAACCGCGTTCCTCTTTTGTAGGTTAACAATTAAAGTTAAAAGTTTTCTATCATTCCTACAGAGCAAAGGCAAAACTGTTTAAGTGATTTTGCATTTTAACTTTTAATAGATGTTCATGTGGATTGTAGACAGAGTATACTGAGTTCTTCCTTTTGAATTGCATTGAATTTTTTTTTTAGGGTCATCTATCAGAACATTGTTAGTTCTGTGCCAGTCCATTTCTGTGCTTTTTTTTTTCCTTGAATTCATAATATTGATTCATTTTGATTTGTCATAACAGGGAGTCCAGTGACTCGATGGGCATCTGTAGCTTTTGGTGCTGGGATTGGAATTGGATCAGCGTACACAGATTGTTCAAGTATTTTTAATGGAAATCCTGCTAAGTTGGCTCCTCCTAAACTTGATTATGCTCCTTCTCCCCAGGTAGGACTAATGTTTTCTTCAACTATGAGTGTAATCTTTTGGACCATTCCCTTTTCTAGGTTGCAAATCCATGTTTAGTTGCTTTTAGTGGTAATTCTTTGTCTATACAAATGTTAACCTAACGGTGTCAATGGGTGTACGCATCGGCAGTAGTAGGACCATTCTGGATTAGGATATTAATGCACAATAACCCATTTATGATCATCAGCTTCAACATTGATGCCTAGCCCACTCTAACAGAGTTATATAGGAGTCATCACCTGAATCAAATAATTAGCAATGATAAGTAAATTTTAATTTTATCCTCCGATAATTTCTTATAACAATAATGAGAATAAAAAAAGTGGATGTATTAAGTGATAGTCTGAGCAGACATTGATGGATCAAATTTAGGCATATTTCAATTAGTGAACCAAAACAACTTTCAATGAGCTTGGCTTGCGTAATTGCTTAAAATATCATATTCCATCAAGTTATGAATTGTTTTTCACCAATGGAATGGCCTATACATAGGACCCTTGACCTTTTCTTAGCCCTTGTAAATAAATGATAATGATCGATAGTGAGATAAAATTAAAGGGAGTGTACAGAGTTTTACAAAGAGAAGAGCTCCACCCTTCACCCTCAATGCAAAAATGAAGGATTGATCATGTAACTTATATTTGAATAGGGATTTAAAGTCTTCAGTATAAATTATTGCCTTTGCAGGCTGAGAATGTTATCTAATCACTGGAAGGGATTTGTAGATACTTAGCTCAAAATAGAGAGAAAAAAGAAATAAAATAAAGCTTGAGCAAAATGACTCTTTGTGATTTTTTTTTGAAGTCCAGTGAGTTCTTGGTGCAAAATTTATTGGCGACGAAATGGCTTTTTTTTAAACACTTCACTGAATACTGACTTATTTGGGCTCCAAATATTGCAGTACTAGGTGGTCCTAAGAGTGGCTAGGATTCATGTAGTTCAAGGTTCGCTGACCAGGATAATTCAAATATTTGGCTCAATTTCAGCCGTTGTTAGCACTATCTTAGTATTTACTCTTACTTCTTGCTGGATCTTGCTGTAAATTGCTAAGCCAATATGTTTTATTATTAGTTCTTGCATTTGATTTAAACATATATTCAATAATAGGAAGAGAGAAAGGCTATCTCTTAGGTTCAAACACAAAATGTTGCAATAGTTGAAGTTGGGAGTCCTTTTAGTAATACTGAAAAGTTGGTTGCATCAGTTGTATCTGATATAGTGACAAAAATTTCTCTCCTACTATGCACATGTGCTGTTTGAGTAGAGTTCTTTTGGTTAATTGAAACTTGCATATAGGTATTAGCTCAGAAAAAGGAGAGGAAAATACCTTTATGTCAATAACTAAGTATTATACCAGACTATTGACTGAAACGTTGAAAAGTATAGGTGCTATCCTTGCCTCTCTCTCTGCTTCTTTTTCTTGCAGTCCAACAAAACTTTAGCCATCTCCTGGTGTATCTTTTATCATCTTATCCATCGTTAATAACTGCTGGGACTGAAACAACCGTTATATATTTATTAAACAATTGGCAAATCAGGTATGGTACTCCAAAAAGATGAAATTTCCCAGAATATTTAAAAAACTGAACTAGTTAATGAGATGCATTTAGAGAATCTGGAGCTTTTATGAAAGCATTTAGTGGAAAGGCTTTCTACATTATGAAATCTGCTGTACCTACAACCCAAGGGAAAACATTACTGATGGTGCTCAGGCAAGTCAATTTCTCAAGTCATAGTGGCTAGTTGGTTCTTTGCCGCCCAGTCTCTTGGATGATAATTATGTATAGTCTTGGCAATTTAAGCACTATTTATGTCTCGAGTAGATGAAGTTGTCAAGTTTTCTGACACTTATGCTAGCATTCTATCAAGTTTGACTATTTCTCAGAAATTACTGTATGAAGGATATTTGTCAAAATTATTTCTTAGTATGTGTTTCTAGAATCTGTTTAGGAAAAGTTCATTTAGTTCTCTTTCTGTTTCCAGGATGGAAAGGAGTGAGTTGATTGTGTTGAAGTTCCTCTAAGTTGACAGGTTTGAATTCAGAGTTCTCATAAGTTATTATTGTTTGTTTTTTCCCCAGCAATGTCTTTTGAATTTGCAGTAAAAACATTTGCTGTTGGTGGGTAAACAATTAACATGATGCACCAAAAATTTGGTATGACTCCTGTTGTCTTTTGCTCTGTAATTCTATCATGAGTAAAAACACAATTTGGAGAGGAAAATGAAAATAATTCCTTCTGTTGCGGTTTCAAATTTTGTGTGATTGTTAAGAGTTGCACGTGTTATGTCTGTTGAGTGCCCATATGTGGAGTTACTTTTCAGCTGCCTTGGGGCATAGGAAAGTTAAGGATGTTTCTGTAGGTCGTATTTTGTATACCTTTATCTTACATGTATTTCTTCTCCCATCCTCTATTTTCTGCTTTCTGATTTTGGCAGTTTGACTGGTACCTAATGTGTGGTCAGCTGTGGACTAGTGGCTAAACTTTGGGTAGGTAGAGTAAAATGGCTCTTTGAGCAATAGCTAAAAAACTGTTACGGGGATTGAACTGGTCAGACCTCTGGTTTCAGTTCAACCAGTTGAATTGGTTGAACTGGCTAGTTCAACAATACACAAAAATTAAAGTTAATATAATTTCAATTCATAGAAAAAAAAATCAAGAAATAACAGAAAATAAGATGAAAATAGAGAAAGGGAAAACCTTCTTCAAGAATTTTAAGTAGCTTCATGGTAAAAAGGGAATTGCTGTAGTGCACTTACTGTTTTTGGCGGGGAGTTGAAAGGCTTTGCAGCAGCCATTAGCCATTCTCCTTCCTAAAGCATCATTTCAGTGGTCATTTTTCCCAACCTTCTATTCCGCACTGAGACAGAGGAAGGAAAAGTAAATGAATTGCATTGCGTAGGTGAATGGGTAGAATTGAGAAAGAGAAAAAGGAAGGGAGAGAAGTTGAGAAAGGGAGAAAGAAAGATCTGGTTTTGTTAGTTTCTCTTTCCAGGTTAACTGGTTTCTGATTCCTGGTTAATTATTGGTTCTAGCCAGTTCATTCATTTCCCTCTTCTACTATTGTAGTTGAACCAGAAAACCTACCACTTCTTGGTTGAATCGACTTGTTTGATCTGATTTTTTTTCATAATTGGTTTCGACTTAGGTGCAATATAAAAATCTAGATAAGCTTATGTTTGTGAATTGTGACGGGAACTGGGAGAGGATAAGCCTTCTTCCAAAATTTCTTTAATTTTAAAAAGGTTCGTCGAAATTTATGCTCAACCCCCCTCCCATTTCATTCTCTTCCTTCAATCCAAACATAATCTTTGAGCTAAATCCTAAGTTTGTGCAAAATACAGCAAGCTTTATATGAGTGCCTAAACAGATTAAGTTCAGTTTTCTTTGCAATTGTAAGAAACAAAGTTTTAATATCTTTCCATTTTTATGTCTACTTAACTAAGTAGAATAGGATGGTTTTAAAGTAACCTGTCCATTCGTACTTTCTTTATCCTTTGTCCATGGGGATCAAAATTTCTTCCAAGCCTTGCTGGGTCGGGATTTGAGGCTTTAACCAGGTGAAGTCCAGCCTAGTCTGAGGAATTCTCTAAATGCTCAATTGGCCTATTTAGGTTAGGATCGCGCTGGACTAGTTTTCACTAAATCCGAACAAGATTGCTATTTGGAGCTTTTATTTTTCCTTTGTAAATGGTTAGTTGAGTTGGGTGTCAGTCAAATCCGAGCTAGGATGCAAAATTGGTGAGAGGAACTCCACTTGGCACCAATCCACCAGAAAGGAAAATCTTCCCGCTCTATCCTGCTTAGACTTGGATGGTACAACATACATTTATCATATAAAACTGCAACACAATTCTAGGCTGCATTCTGGAAAAACCTGCATTTCCGAAAACCTGAAACTCCGAACTGTGGTTGATGTTCATCCTAGTATTAGTATTATTTCGTCGTCTGTTATTCTCACTAATGATCATTGTATAGGTTGGAGCGTAAGTTAGCCTAGTAAGTCTGCTGCTGTTTCCGGTTTTTTTTTTTTAAGTCTGAAACTCTTCGGATCCCTCTAGTTTCTTTGGATATTGGACTAAAACTTCAATCATCCCAAAAAAAAAAAAAAAAAAAGGAAAAATCTGAGTTAGGATGAACATTCCAAAGGTGCAGCACGACGAGAATGATTTGATCCTATCGTGTTGCATGATGTTATCCGAATGACTATTAGGGTATAATTTTTATCCAAACAAGTATTATGGTATAATTGAGTTAAAAAAATTGCCTCATTCGTTTTCGGAATTGCAAAATATTAATTGATTATATTTGTAGGTAGCAGTTAAAAATTTCAAATCAAATAAGATTAAAACAATAACCAAAAATGAACCTTGTTTAATAGCGTTGGGCATGGATGGAACAAGAAATGGGTTAACGATTTGGATTTGTTTGGATTCGGATATACATTACCGTCGGACATGCTTATTTATTTATTTATTTATTTACTACTGTGAAGCATATAGAGAATTAAATGTAAAGTTATTATATATTTGCATTATATATATTAAAATTATTTGTTTATCAAATATATAATTTATATCATGAAATAATTAAAGGTATAAGTAATTATAGTTTATTTTTATAGATATATAATTTATATATTAATATATGTGATTTCAAAAATATATATTCATGCTTATGCTATCAAAATATTCAATTTTTTTGGAAAAAAAAATCATATATTAGAATATTTAATTTTCTTTTTTCATAAAAGGAGAGAAATAGGGTTCCCATCATACATCTGGACCAAATTGTTCGCTTATTTTGTAAAAATGAAAGAAGATAAATAACATTTAGAAAAATCTTACATGAATGAGTAGCATGATTGAGTAAAATTACTGGTTAAATTACCAAGAAAGAGAGATAGAGTCATAAGTCTCTTAACTCACGCAAGAAGTATTGAATTACTAGAGAATGATAATTAAATTATACCTAAGGAATAGAGAGCTGATTTGTTACAATATTGTGGGTTAATATTGAAATTTATTACTATATATAAATATATCATTTTACTTAATATTATGGGCAAATGTGTCACTATTCTTTTATTTGATTGAATTTTACAATTAAACTTTGATTTTTTTATTGAATTTGCTACTCAAATTTTACTTTGGATGATTTGAAGACAAAATTTAACAAGAAATTATTATTTCAAATATATTCTTTTAATAAATTAACGAAAATAAGTTAATTTATAAAAAAATATTAAAAATTAAAAAATTAACAGAAAATTTTTTTTGACAGAAAGATTTGAAAAATAAAAAAAGCAAAAATATGAAATTAAGTTTAGTTTTTTATACACTATACAATTATCTTGTGTGTTAATTTTTTATTAATTAATTTTTTATTTTTAATTTTTAAAGAAAAATATTTGAAAAAAATATTTTTTTATTAAATTTTGTCATTAAACCATTTAAAATTAAACATCATTTTTAGAAAAAATATTTTTTTTATTAAATTTTGCCTTTAAACCATTTAAAATTAAAGATGATTAGTAAAATTCAATAAAAAATCTAAGTTAAATGGTAAAATTTAATCAAAGAAAAGATAAGTAACAAAATTCAATACCAAGTTAAAGTATAGTTATAAATTTACCCTTGATCTTAAAAGTACAATGGTAAATGTTAAATATAGTGACAATTGACAAATTTCAATATTGAATATATTATAATAACAAATTTACCTTCTAACTTTATATTTAATCAAATATTCTTGTTATACATATAAATCAGATGAAATCGAAAAGTTGATTTTGAAATAGGTTAGCTTTTAATTTGTGTAATTATGTCTTACTTATGTATTTTTTATCATAATTATATTTTTAAGGTATTATATATTTATAAATTTTGATATAGATTAATTTGAATTCTTATTGGGGTTTCCTATATTATCTAGTTATTTCATTCAAGAGGAAGAAGTATTTGTTACTATGTATCGACTGAACCAATTCATAATTCCATAATTGAATTAATGTCCCAAACTAGAGGATTGTTATGAAAAAAATTTCGTTTAAAACGATGTAATAGGAAGCAATAGACAATTTGATATAAATTTTGATATTTATGTTGTATTAATTTTTTTATATATTATATTATATTTTATATCATATTTTAATTATTTTGATATCCAATAATATTTTAATCAAAAATTTCAAAAGCCAACCTTCCATAAATACATGTTACATTCGGGACGGGAGTGAGTATTATGTCAAATCAATTTCATTTCTTGTGCTGAATTATTTTCCTCCCTTTGGAACCTAGTGCTAGCTGGCTAGTAAGTAAAGTTTTGGATGGTATACTATAATATGCTCATTTTGACTCTTGGACAATTAAATCCTATGCTATCCCCTTTTTTTTAAAACAAATATTTTTGCTATCCATCTTATCATTTCCTATTTTTGTTAATTAACAAATGATAATCCATTTCGCCATCTCCAATTTTGTTAAGTAGGTATTCTGTAACTACTTTTCGTTCTTGCATATTGCACGTACACATTGCATATAATTAGTACAATGAAACTTATGAAACTTTTTAACGAATGTTAAGATTTAAATTTCAGCACAATGAAAAGCTTTGGTAAAATTAAAATATCCAATTCATCGAACTTTTTAAGAGGCTACAAATATTAGAGATTCAAATTTCAGAATTATTAGATACTATCTTTTAAAAGTAATTGCTTTATGAATTAATTGAGTTTTATTTTTTTCATTTACAAAGAAGGGTAGAGTTTGAAAATAGAGAAAAAAGCTGCAGACAGTTTGGAATTCGAATCATAAAATTATTAGATATCACTCTTTAAAGATGTATGCATTAATTAATCTAAATTTCCAATTCAATTTCATCCGATTTCTTTAACGTGTGCTTCCACCACCTAATACTCCTCCATTATGTTATAAGAATTCTTAATTTTTTTTTTAAATATTCATATCTAACCTATATTCGTATTCGATATTTACCTTCAAATCTAAACAACATACTGTTCAGTAGACTTTAACCATCTTATCGGCGACCATCGAGGAAATGCTCAATACTTGCAAGATCTCGTCCCTAAATTTCCACCATCAAGTGTGCCCCTTGAGGGTTGCAAGCAGCAGCCTCAAATGGCGATCCAACTTTCTTTCGAAACATATTTCCCATGCTGTAGTTGATGGGCTGCCACAAGCTCATATCCATTTCTTATCCTTGGAACTTAAATGACAAGTAGTAAAATTTTTATGATTTAAACGACTAAATTTTGAATTAAACGAACGTGCAAACAAAGATTTCTTAATCTTTATGTATTCCAAAATACACAAATAACAGTAGATAGGAAGAGTAGGCTTACAGTTTATGAATGTGGACATCGCTATATATTACTCCGAATCATAATTCTAAATCGTGATGACGAATTTCGTCGCAGACTGTCACGATTCGAGTGGAAGGGTTACAGGGTTTGAGGGAGTCACAAAAATGGAAACCAAGATGAGAGTCGGGTGGCAACTGACATAAACTAAAGCCTAAAACCCGATTAGTCGCCTGCAGGCTTCAAATATTTTGCCCTTCTTTTTTCTGGATTTCCTCGTAACATGCATTTCATTGTCAGCAACTGGATCACAATGGTGAAAAATTTTGTAATATCCCCCGGAAACAGATGACGATCTCCTCAAAGAAAATACCCTCTTCAAAGCCTTCTCGAGTGCCGAGTTCTGCTTCTCAGCTCTCAAGGCGAGAGTTGTAGCAAATGAAACCGAACGACTTCGGCTCAAAATCACCCCAAATCTCTCTCCATCATCATCATCATCATCATCATCATCTTCTTCTTCTTCTGCGTTCCATGCTTTGTCTGATTCAAGAGTAGTGGAATGTAGCTTTGGGAATTCCATCGCTCTGTCTTGTTTCATGGTTGACTATATACTTCAAATGAAGATAAAGTTTGAACTAAATTAATGAAACGATTAATGGTTCACGCATTGGCTGACATGAAAATGGGAATTTGGAACTTTGAACTTGGTTCGAACTTGTTTTTTACTTTCTCCTGCTAGTAGGTTGATTAGGTCACCAAATAAACAGAAGTTGTCTGCCGTGATCGAGGGATTTAAATATCGAATGTAACGTTAATTATTTTTTGATTTTAATTTTTTTGGATATTTATTATAATTGAAACGAGAATGATTAGCAATTTGTAGTAATTAAACTCATGTCAGTAAATTAAATGTGCGTAAATTATTTACATTATAAATGAAATAATTATTTTAATAAATAAAAGATCATAAAATAGTTTAAAAAATTATTAATTTTCTATGATTATAATTATAAATAAATTATGCAAAATGAAAAGAATTTATGATGGTGATAATTGTAATGATTAGGTAGTATCCATTACGATGATAACAAGATAAACACAATATGATTAAATATGTACTTTAATGATAATTTAAATTTTTAAATTTGTAAAAATTTTAAACCTATCATGTTTTGAGGACAAATATAATTGATGAAGTAATGTCAGTCATTGTCAAAATCATCTAAATTTCAATGTGGAATTAAAATTTTCCATTGGGTTAACGCAAGCAAATTCAAAAAGGTACGACATCTCCATGAAAAAGAAAAGGGACATCAAGGCCCAAGGGGGATGGTAGAAAATTCTTTCACATGGTAGTGGGGTCGGTATTATATGAGGCTCAAATCCATCATAATTCATGACTGCAAGTATACTTATAAACCAATGTGGACACATTATTTAGTGGCCCATGAATGATAGAACAGCTGGTTAAGACAATAAAGTTTGGAATTGGCACCCTAATACTGACCCACCAGCTTCATTTTTTGTGCTACTGATTAACCTATCACAAGTGCCTTTTTGGGACGTTAAAAGAAAATGTCTAGTGGATTGAAATGTAGAAGATACCAAGGTGGCGATGGCTAGTGGCTAACGACTAGTATATTTTAGGCCAAACTTCAATCAGCCATTATGCTTATATATGCAAATTTAATTTTCATAACGTCTAAATAGGAGTATAAGTAGCTATTAAAATGGTTTTTTTTTTATCGTTAGGGAATTTTAGAAAAAATAAGTAATCATTAATCTTTTTTATTTAGGTGTAATTAATTACTTGAAAAAAATTTATTCTTTTTAAAAATTTTAAAATCAATTAAAATTTATTAAAAAATAATTTTTACTCTATGAAAGTTGAAAGATAGGTTCATGGGTACCGTTGCACAGATGAAAGGTATTAGCATCACCACCATATCCATTTAAAAAAAAATTCCACTTAATCTTGAAAAATGACTTTAATTTTGATACTTAAAAATAATTCCTTTAATCAAATTGTACATTTTATTAAAAAAATAAATTTGTTTATGTTGAATGAAATGGGGGGTTTTTTGTCATGGAAAATTCCTTATATTCCCCAACTATTTGATTGAATAGAAGAATATGTTTCTAAAAAAATTTTATTTCATTTCCTAAAAGGTATTCTTTTACAATTAATAATTGTTGAATGCTGTTTAGCAACCTAGTGAAGATTCAAGAATTATTAGTGATCGAAAATATTACCAAATTTTATTTTAAGAAATGCATTTTCATTTAAAAATGTAATTTTGTTTAAAAAAAAAAAAACATAATGGGCATGGTAAAAATTAATATGAAAAAATAATAAATATAGAACTTAAAGTATAGTTCTTGTTCTAGAACAAACACCGAGTCCCTATTAACTTTGATAGTCCTATGCTCTAAATCACCATAGTAAAACTTAATGGAGATAGCTGTTTTCCGTGGACTCAATCAGCCGAGCATTTTCTACAAGGCCGTGTGACTATAAAACATGTCCTAGGAACAGTTAAGGAACTAAAGGAGTCAAATCCCGAATTTGAAATATAGGAGGCAGAAAACTCAATTGTGATTTCCTGGTTGTTGCATTCCGTGAAACCAGAGAATAAGGAAACCATTTCTATATCTTCTTATGACAAAATAAATTTGGGATGCAGCAATGAGAACTTACTGAAAGAAGGGGAGCTCATCTCGTATATACGAGTTAAGAATGGCTATTCACAACACAAAGAGAAGGGACCAGAGGGTGACAATTTACTACAACAACTTGATGGTTATGTGGTAGGAACTGAACTAGTCTTGCTTCAACCCTTTGAGATGGTGGCACCAGAAGATGTCACTGTAGCAAAGATGTAGGAATGCACCCATGTGTACAACTTCCTGGTAGGTTTAAGTTCTGATTTACATGAAGCAAAAGACAGAACACTTCTTACATGTCTGATGAAGAAAGTTGTAAGAATGTTATAATAGGCCAAATTAATAAGATTTTCTTCCTTGAAAATTGACATTGATAAGGACTCCAACAACTCTTAACGACCATGGCAGGCAAAGAAACAAAATGAGAAAGATAGTAGATGCTATGATTATTGCAAGAAGCCAAAACATACGAGGGAGACTTGTCGGAAGCTTCATGGAAAACCATCGCTTGGTCAAATGCGAATGAAGCACCTTTAAGAAAGCCTTTTAAGGTTCAACTATGGAAGAAAATGAGCCCGAAATTCCTAAACAACCAGTCAGCAACTTTTTCACTAAGGAGCAAATAGAGGCGCTTTATTATATGTTTTTAAAAACTTTAAATCCTTCAAACTTTGCAAATGCTACATCTTTCTCTACATAAACAGGTAACCCTACTTAGTGATAGTATATGCCATAGAGGCAATCGGCTTGGATAAGACATATATTAATTAATAATGCAAACTTATCATTTAATCAAGTGATACAAGGTTTTCCTTTAAGTTAGTGGCATGATTGACAATCATGAAACTATTAATTGGATGAAGCCCATGGAATACATTGGCCTTATAAAGGAATTGTGAGTTTTTAAAAACTTTAAATCCTTCAAACTTTGCAAATGCTACATCTTTCTCTACATAAACAGGTAACCCTACTTAGTGATAGTATATGCCATAGAGGCAATCGGCTTGGATAAGACATATATTAATTAATAATGCAAACTTATCATTTAATCAAGTGATACAAGGTTTTCCTTTAAGTTAGTGGCATGATTGACAATCATGAAACTATTAATTGGATGAAGCCCATGGAATACATTGGCCTTATAAAGGAATTGTGAGTTATAATTATGGGATCCTTACATATTAAAGTCATGTTCCTAAAAGTGTTATTGGTCATTGTATCACTCAGGTGGGGCATTAGCAATGCTTAAAGACTAGTATATGTTTTGCTTTCTTACTTATGAAGTAAGCAACCGATCTTATTGGTTGAAGTATATGGGATACATGAGTTGCCATGTGGGAGCTTGTTTGATGGAAACAAGTTCACTGAACATGACCTCATGTGAGAACTCCATTTGATATGGTCACATAAATGTTTATGGGAATATTCTCACATGCTCGTAGTGTAATTAGTCAAGACTCCTGAAACCAAGTCATCTTGTATGGGGAGTGTCATGCTTTGAGTTTATCACATTGATTGATGCTAAACGTACGGTGATTTTGGGTATAGAATGAAGTATATGAAGGTGGATAAGTTATCCA
>JBBYHK010000015.1:13150824-13163508 GCA_038382065.1 Adansonia grandidieri | reverse complement strand
AAATAAAATTATCATTATCTTATTTTGAGCGAATATTTAAATAAAAGTTCTTTTAAAAAATAAACTTAATCTTATAATATATAATATAATAATAAAATATTATTTTAATAATTTAATTAAATAATATAATGAACAACAAATGTTTGTTATGGATATTATCATCTAATAAAAGTGTTTTAATCAAATTAAACTTCTTACTTATAAATTAGATAATTATTATTAATAATAGAAATATTTATAATAATAATAATTTAGAAATAGAGTAAACAATAATGATTATTTTTATTAGTTTAAAAGATTTTTCACATGACTATATACAAAAGAAATGATTGAGTTTAATACCACTTTCAATTCATTAAATTTAATTGTGTTTTTACTTTCAAAGCTCGGTAATGTTATTATATTAAGTAAATATTTATTTTGATTACAAATAATTTTTAACTTTGTACTGATTATATCATTAATGTGTAGTTATCCATTATTATCATTTTATTATTTTATTTAATTATTTTTTTAATTTTTAAAAATAAAATTTTATATTCACTTATGTGTGTCACAAAAGCTAATAATATAAAACTAAATCTAAAATAAAGGGATCAAATAGAACTTAATGTTATTAAGTACCTAATATCCTAAGTCATAGTCGAGTGGGATTAGCAGTGGAGAAACAACAATAGTTTATTGATATATTTCAAAATGATGATATTTTAATAATAAATTTAACTATTAATGGCAGAATGGACAGTTTGCCGGAAAAAAGTGTATTGAAAAATATAGACCACCAATATTGTAACAGGGTCGCATCAATTTCAAATCCTTCTTTGAACAATATTCTCAGTCACCAACTTCATTTAAGTAATAATGACGGTTAAGCTTTGAATGCCAAGTTTTAACTGGGCTTATCAATCAAATAGATGTCCAACCGCATACCTAATGCGGATAAATTGATTAGTTTTATATGTAATACAATTATAAAATATAAATATAATATAAAAAATAATATAAATATGATATAAATATATGAATGTATTTAAATTTATGTAAAATAAATTGTTAAAATGATAAAATTTATATAAATATTAATATCTTAAACATAATTAAAATATAAAAATAATATAAATAAAATAAAAACACATATATAACATAGATTATTCAATTTTTTTTTTTTGGTTGCATATAACATAGATTCGTGTTAATTGTTTTTGTAACGAGAAACAATGCATGCGTCTTTTAATTATTCAAAAATTTCCCTCGTCTTGACCTTCTCAGGAAGTTTTCATTGGGCAAATTCAAAATGGAACCTTCTTGAAAGAAAGAATCATAATGACCATGTCAAACTCCAACAACTATGTCAAACTCTAACAACGAAACCAAAAAAAAAAATCAGAACATGTTCTATTATATTTTCCTAGCATTATTTGTAGGTACAACCGCCACCACACACTTTTGTTTTTGCGTTAGTTCAATCAGCAAATAATAATAAAAGAAAAAAAAAGAATAAAGAATAAATATACAGGAAGAATTAAGTGAAAAAATTGACTTCTTTGCTATACCAAAAAAAATGTTCTTTACTACGTGGAGGACTCAGTAGATGATCGAGAGAAAGCTGGGGGAAGCAAAATGGCAGTTAATGCCTTGTCTAAGCTATTTACAATCTCAGTCATTGAAGGTCTGTCTATGCCTTCTGGTCTTACACATGATGCTGCTAAGCATCCTACGCATGCAACTGCCTCGATTTCGAAAGGGGTTGGTGGTGGGACTCTTGGGTCCAAAACTCTGTGAATTTGGTCACGGAGAATGTATGGAACCACAAAATCAATCACATGCCTTGGCGCCCCGTTTTCATTCCGATGAATTGCCTTGAATCCAGATAATAATTCCAGCAATACTACACCAAAGCTGTATACATCGCTCTTACAGGTGAGTTGTTGAAACCTGTAGTAATCAGGATCGATGTATCCAACCGTGCCAGCTGCTCGTAGCGAGAGATGGGACTCGTCGTCCCCAGGACCTATCAATGATAATCCGAAATCAGATACCTTTGCAGTCCAAGTTGCATCGAGAAGAATGTTCGAGGACTTGATATCACGGTGTATGATTGGTGGTACTGCGTATTCGTGCAGGTACTCGATCCCTCTTGCTGCATCTAATGCAATCTTAAGCCGCATAGGCCATGACATGAAGGCTGCATTTTGGTACTTGTGGAGATGGTCATGGAGTGTGCCATTGTTCACGTATTCGTATGTCAATATACGCTCGTTGAAATCTTCACAAAATCCCAATAGTCGGACGAGGTTTTTGTGGTGGAGGCGAGACAGATATTCGAGCTCGTTCACGAAGGCGTTGTCTTTATCTTCTTGACGCTTGGTGCCAATTGCATACGATGAAGTGCTTGTTATTTCAGCTCGTTTGATGGCGACTTCACGCCCATCATCAAATGTAGCCCGGTAGACGGAACCAAAACTCCCGGTCCCAATTTTATGATCTTCAGAGAAATTGTTGGTGACTTGAATCAGGACTTCTAGAGAAAATTCCTCCAAGCGACCGGTATTTCCCAAGCTGGTCAATTGGCTCAGACGCTTCTCAAGAACTGCTGGTGTTGTTAATGAGGGTAGGGGAATTTGAGGCTGATTCGAAACACCATTAACAGGGGCACCACCGGTCTCGTCCAGGCGGCCCGAATCATGAACACGACATCCTCTACCTTTGCAGTATCTGAAGACAAAGAAACCAACGACTAGCAACAAAGAGAGGGATCCAACACAACCAACGACCAGGAAAGCTACATTTCTGCCATTCCAATCGCTGCTTGTGGATCTGTTGTCAGGTTGTGGTGAGGGAGCTGATGGAAATGGCAGGGATGGCGTTATTGGCACACAAGCTTGGCAAATAGATCCACCATTGCTGCAAAATAAGCCTGATCCTGACAATGGACCACATGGACATCTATTCCTACATGGCCCTGCTAATACTTTTGTGAATACCATTGAATTGGAGTTAAAGATTGCATCACCCCAACAAAACAGAGAATAATTCACAGTTAAAACTCCACAAAAAACACTTCTCTTTGCTTTGATTGTAAGAAAACTATGCCTTTCCAATTCCTGTGGCAGTCTGAAATTATTCTGGCCCCAACAAACAACTGTTCCATTAGTTCTTAAGGCGCAACTTCGATTCAGTCCAAGAGCCACCGCTTTGAATTTTCCTCGAGGCATATCATCCACCACCGTATTTCCCCAACAATCTAAATCATTATCTGTACTGATGGCACAAGCATGGCTAGACCCAGCAGCAATCACGCTATAATTCCCTCGAGGCTCTTGACCAGAGATTCCAGCAACGTTTCCAGGGCAGCTAATCTTTCCATCTTCTGATATTCCACAAACAAATTCTTCACCAACAGCGATGATAGTGAAGTTCTGATCCCACGGTAGGTTGAATCCAGGCCACTGCCAACATTCAAGACCGTTGGTCTCGTTAAGACCACAAATGTGAGAGTTGCCTGCTTCAAGCTGCTTAAGGGCTGGACCGCTGTAGATTCGTTTGAACTCTCTAGTAGTTCCATTGCTAAAGAATCTCCAACAATGCATAACTGAAACATCTGATGAGGAAAACGAAGGTCCCAAACCACATAAAAACCCCTCCCCAGAGACAATCCCAGTAAAGAAATGATTAGAATTGAAAGGGGTTTGAATACCAAGAGCTGGAAAGCTAGAACAATTTAGAGAAGATCGATGCAATTCAAGAGATGGTACTAAAGAACACACTAATATCAGGTTAGAAGTTTCAGATATAGAGATTGTTGACAGTGAAAAACTGAAAGAAACATATGAAAAAAATGAAAAAATCAGAAGAGAAAACCGGTGGGATTTACAAAAGGAAAGACCCATTGATGTTTGGATCAACTATTTCATGGTAAGATGGGAAATAAGATTATATATGGGAATTAAAAGGTGGGGACTTAAAGAAGGGCCAAAAATATTGGAGAAATGGTAAAATAAAACGCGGTTTGGTGGAGTTTTGATTGAGTATGGAATTGAGACCGATTCTTAACAAAACTTAAATTTATTAGAAGGGATTTTTAGAAGAAGCAAGCAGCGTCAGCATGTGGTGGTCACTGGTCAACATTTGAAACCCATACTCCACTTGTGCTCATATTTTAGAGATTAACTCGGCTTCAACGTCTATTCTTTTCAGCTTCCCGAAACCTTTTTAGTAATTAATTAAAACAAGAAAAGCATGTGAATTTATTATTTTGTTTAAGTTTTTATATTTTATTACGTATAAATAAGTTTTCAATTTTTAAATTAGGGCGAAAAGTGAAGATAAAATTATTAGGCATCGTATTTTTAGTACAATCTTGAATTTTTTTCGTTTAGGTATTGTATCTTGGAAATAATGTTTTTAAAAGCCTATATGCATATAAATGAGAAAATCTATTATTCATGAGGTGGATTTTCTAAGTGCTTTGCCTAATCTTCTTTTTCTTCTAACTCTTTTTTTTATATATATTTTTCATTCTCGTATACAGTACTTTAAAGATGATATTTTTTTTTGATAAATTGAAGATGAAAATGGATGCTTAGAATCGAATACAAGTTAACATATCAACACTAACGCACTTTTAACAACTAGTAGAGGAGGTTCTTCACAAGTATAATGGCTCTTCTCCAATGGTGAGCAAACCTATTTAGTGCTAAGCTTTTTTATTTTAAATTTAATTATAAAAATATTTTTTAATATTTATATTATTTTATAAATAGTAATTCGGGTTTATAGATCGAGTCAAATTCAAGGTTGGCAAGAAAATTTAAAAAAATTTTCATATCACGACTCGACCAGACTAACCTATTAACACCTATTATGCTAAGTACAACAATTGAGCCCATGTTTATGAAATAGAGAAACTTGAAAGATTCAATGGCATGTATTACAACTTAAGAGCATGAAGGTTACTACTAAGTTAGCTTGTCGAAGGTCGCCCATTCTTTTTTATGAGTATTATCCACAAGATCCCAGTGAGGATGGGCAAATTATCGACAATACAATAAAAGCGGATTGAAGATGATTGCATATGTCTCCTAACCATTCCTCAACAAATTCACTCTTCGGTGTGTTTCACAAGCATAATTCGACATTGGAACTTTGGCATGCTATAAAGAAAAGGTCTCATCGATAAGTACGTGGACTCTAAAATGATGGATTCTAAGTTTGATCAAATTAATGAGTTAAATAATATCACTACTTAATGTGATTATGTTGGTGAGCCACTTTCTAAGACTTTTTGAGTATCTATCTTCATTGGTAAGCTCTCTCTACCTTAGAAAGATGAACAAAGGCATTTGAAGTGCAAGAAGAAATCATCTTTCCGATATTAATGACTTAAGTCATCTGATATTAAAAAATTTTTAAATTTTAAATATTTATTATTTTAAAATTTATATTTGCATATAAAATGTAATATATATAAAAGTATATCATGAAGATATATCTGCATGTGTATATAATATTTTAATAAGAAATTTAAAAATATATTATAAATATGTATGAAAATATTTAAAAAATATTGGTAAATATAAAATGATATGCTGAAACAAATTAATACTAGTACGTATAAATATCAAGACAAAAATAATATGTTCATGGGTACAATATTGGCTACTTTGCTTAAATAGTATTTCTTAAAGCACTTGTTAATAAAATTCCTAATACATTACATTTATTAAATTTAATAAAATTAATGTATTAAATGTAAAAAGATTAAAATAAATAATAAATAATCTTTAACTATATCTATAAACACCAATTAAATAGATCTTTTGAAATATGAATATATTTATAGTAATATAAAATATTACAAATTTATTTACATGCATTCAAATTTAAAATATAATTTCCTTGTATTAAAGAATGACAGCATTGAATATTAATCTGTCGTCAAATTCGAAATAAATCATATTTTTACCGTTAAAAACTTTATATTAAAAGAAAGGAGAGTGTCTTCTTTGTTTTAAAACATAAAAGAGTACAAACGCATGCACGAACATATATATATATATATATATATTTTAAATTGCTTGATGGCCACCGCTACTTGATCAACTATCAAAGTGGCCTCAATCGTTTTAAATTGCTTGATGGCCTCCGCTACTTGATCAATTATCAAAGTGGCCTCAATCGTTTTTGGTCGTAAGGGTCTCATCAGAGTACCTGCTTCTAACAAGCTTTGAACTAGATCAAAATTATTCTCAAACGAACTTATGAAAAGTGATCTCATTCCTTAAATCGATTTAGGTGGGTATAAGTTTAAATTTTAGTGATGCAAATGGATGTAACTTAAATACAGTTTATTTAATAAAATAATAATATTTATTTAAATTTTATTATAAAAATATATAAATATTAATATAAAAAATTTTTATATTTTTTTAACAATAATTCACACTTACAGGTTTCTAATCAAGATTCACAAAATTTCAAGCCATGACCCGACCCATGAATTAAATTTTTTTTTTCCATTTGTTCATTCACCATATGAACATGATGAAATTTAAAAACTAAAGTAATAAAAAAAGACCTAAACTATTCACTTTACTCAAGTAAGCCCTTATTTTATTATAACCCAAACAAATATTTATACTTTTATTTGTATCCAAATAAACCCTTATTGCAAATGAAATATAGATTATGTTAAAGATTTATTTAGAAATAAATTAAAATTTAAGAGTTTATTTAAGTATAAATTAAAAATTAAGAGATTATTTGAATGTCAAGAGTTTATTTTGATGCAATATAAATATAAGAACTTAATTAAGTAAAGTTTTAAAGTTTAAAGGCTTTTTTGCTATTTTAGCCAAATTTAGACTCGAGCATGTCATTGCAAAAAAAGAAAAGGGTAATGAATCCAAATCCAAAAATATGTACAGTGTCATGGACAAAAGATATTCCAGCAAAATGATTTCTAGAAAACCCCATTTAGGGACACAAAAGCTTTAACTGCTTCAACACCTACAGCCTGATTAATTCTTAATGCAAGACATATTTTATATATATATATATATATCAAACTTTTGGGCCATCACAGTTTGAACCCCTTGATAGATAATGTTGTACAATCAGAGAAAACTCACTAGAGAAAACCCTTACCAATCTTGTCTGCTTCATTATCTGCAGACATGGAACCGCAAGGTTCAGCATCCATGAGCATCTTCACCACTTCTCTCATTGTAGGGCGCAAATTCGGAAGCTTGGATGTGCAGAGGATGCCAACCTTCAAGACCTTAATCATATCGTCTCGAACGGTTTCAATGGCTACTCGATTGTCAAGAACCTTGCCGACATTTTCGCGGTCGATGAGATGACTCGAAACCCAATAAACAATATCTTTCCCTTCTCCATACTCCTCTTCAATGGATCCTTTACCCGTAACGAGCTCTAGTAGCACCACCCCGAAACTATAGACATCACTCTTCTCAGTGACTTTTAGAGTATATGCTAGCTCTGCCATGGAAAATTATAAAGTAAGATATAAGGTCGAAAAAATTCTACTCAAATAATAATAGACCGTAACTCTGGAGCAACACATCATGTCGATGCTTGAATATGGCGTCAAATGGGTAAAGGTTTCCCAGGTTAATGGAGGGAGGGGATTAATGAAAAGGCCATAACCTTAACTTACATTTAGCATTTGGAGTGTAAGGTTTCCCACGTTATAGTTGGATCCAGTAGTTACAAACTATACAAATTATAGGAGAGTATGAATTACATGATATGTTCTTGAACAAGAGTTCAAAACAATGCTAAGTTGTTATGAATGGTAGATTGCGACCTCAGGGCTCTCAACTTTAAAGCTAAAATTATTAGTATTAGAAATGAAAAGCGGAAATTTTGCAAGAGCATTAAGAGTGATGCAGAAAAAAAAAATTACAACGCATTGAAACTGCAATCTGATTCAATGCCAACTACAACTTAGCTAGTCCCAATCAACAATATCACAAATGACTTGGTATTCAGCCCATGTTCAAAAATCAAACGCACATAGAAGAGCCTGATGTATGGTTGTAACAAAGTGAAACTTGCAAAAGTTAAGATTCAACTTTGAAAGCCTCATGCTTGGCTTATCAAATGAATTCAATTCAAAAGATTCTCAAGCGTCTGGATTGGAAATATGAATGTATTAGTAAATGGGTTCTTAGAAATTAGGCAGCCATGGCACTTGGGATTAGCTCAAGTAGTAACAGATGGGGTGTGGTTTTGGTAAAGACTAGATTCAAGTTGTAGTTTTCCCCCTGGTGGCAAACATTGAAATTATGCAAAAAATTTCATTGTTGGAAAAAGATTAAAAAGAAAGAACTAGAGTTTTCAATGAGATTTTTATCTATATAACTTAGAAATTTGCTAAAAAGAAGTCTTTTGAGACTCACCAGGAGCAATGTAACCATGGGTACCAGCAAAACAGCTGTACTCAGATCCCTTCAGAGATTTTTCTGCAACTTTTGCAACCCCGAAATCGGCAATTTTCGGCTCATAATCCTCATCAAGTAAAATATTAACTGATTTTATATCCCTATGAATGATAGGAGAGGAACAATCATGATGCAGGTAAGAAATTCCTTTTGCAGCTCCTAAGGCAATCTTATATCTTTGATACCAATCCAATTCCGGCTGCCCACCTTTTTTCTCTCGGCGAAGTGCTTGAAACAGATTACCATTTGGCATGTACTCAAAGACCAAATAGTTCAATCCACCTTTCGTTAGACAAGCATAGAGCTTCAGTATATTCTTGTGCCTGATTTTCCCCAAAATGTCCATTTCTGCTGCCAAAACCTTCAAACCATCCCCTTTCCATAGTTGTTTTACAGCAACCACACTGCCTTTTTTCTTCAAATCCAGGCGATAAACTCTTCCTGTACCGCCACTTCCAATCAGATTTTCTTCCTCCAGATTACATATTTCATCTGGATCAATGTCCATGTGGTGAAAAGATGCAAGTTTCCACTTAGAATTTACTCCCTTCTCGCCTTCCATTTCTATGTCAACAGCTTCACTAAGCATGAAGTTCTTGTAACTCACAAGCAGTAGCCCAGCTAGAACAACAAGCAAAGCAACAGCCATGATGACGAAGAAAGCCGATTTACCTCCAAGCACCCTCTTATGTCCCTGCTCTTCCTTGCAGACATTCAGCATAGTATCATTCATGAGGGTTTTAGAATTTGGATCAATACACAGTCCACCGTTCCCAAGAAATGCTTTATCTCCACCCATGGTCAAAAGATCAGAAGGAACATTTCCAGACAACTGGTTCTCAGACAAATCAATGGAACTTAGCTTCAATTTGTCTAGATCCTTTGGAATTGAACCGGTAAGTTTGTTTCCAGAAAGATTCAAAGAGTTCAAAGAACTCATGAGTGAAAATGTCGATGGGATATTACCACTCAAATCATTATCAGCAAGATTCAAGTCCACCAACCTGACACAATCACCAAGTTCCACTGGTATCATTCCAGTGAGTGAGTTTTGGTCAAGATGCAAGGAGGATAACTGCTTCAGAGCACCAATTTCAGCAGGCAGATTGCCAGAGAAGTTATTATTATTTAAAAGAAGCCTCTCTAAGTTTGTCAGCTTGCCAAGTTCTGATGGGAGGTTACTTGAAAATCTATTGTTACTCAAAATCAGTTGACTTAAGCTGATGGAAAATCCAATGCTGGGGGATATCCCTCCAGTAAATTCATTATCACCGAAGTCAATCATAGTTACATTTGGAAGTGCCCAAAGTCCATCTGGAATTTTCCCAGAAAGATAGTTCTTATTTATCCTGAACCTTTCCAGTGATTTGCAGTCAACATATGAATCCGGAAACTCTCCTGAAAAGCTGTTCTCAAGAGCCAGTAACAACCTTAGTTTTCTGCCTCCACACAAGAACCTGGGAAAGTCACCTGAAAATTGATTCTCCGATATGTCAATACTGTCCAGTGGTGAGAATCGACCGAAATTCGCAGGAAATTCCCCAGAAAACTTGTTTCTATAGACTGAGAACCCTATAAGATGACGCATATCTCCAAATCCTGCAGGGATTTCCCCAGAAAAATTGTTATTGTAACATTGAAAGACCACCAAATTCTTCAGATTTCCAATCTCTTCCGGCCACGTCCCATACATCTGGTTCGATGAGATATCAATTTCCCGCAAGAAAGAAAGGTCTGCTATCTCTGGTGGCAACTCACCTGTCAAATTGTTTAAAAACAGCTCAATCTTGGTAAGATTTTTTAACTTGGAAATCGACCTCGGGAAATCCCCAGAAATCTTGTTCCGAGAAATATCCAATGTCTGCAAGGCCTTCAGCTCAAAAATAGACTCTGGAATCTGCCCTCTAAGATTGGTCTTAGCTAGAAATAGCCAAGTCAAGTTCTTCAAATTCCCAATACTCTCTGGAATTTCACCTTCATCGTAATGGTTACCAGCTAAACCAAGACGAACCAGTCCTGTCAAGTTCCCAACCCAACGAGGAAACCTGCCTGAAAAGAAGTTAACTGACAAATCAAGAACCTCCAGGTTTTTAAGTCCTGAAAGATCTGGGATGATTCCAACCATTCCATTCCAGGAAAGATTCAAAACCCTGAGGTTGCTACAATGGCTTAGCTGGGGAGGAAGCCTCCCAGAAATGACATTTTGAGGCAAATAAAGGGTGGCAAGACTGTCAAGTACTGAAATGGAAGGGGAAATTTCGCCAGACAAGGATTTGTTAGCAAGTGAAATCTCCGTCACCTTGCCTGAGACCGGATCACAACTGACCCCAAAGAAGTTGCATGGAGACTCTGATTCTTTCCAGGAATCTAAAACGTTCAAAGGGTCTTTGAGCTTGTTTTTGAAATCAATAAGAGCTTGGGTTTCAACGGTAAGGGACAAAGACGGCGGGAGAAAAACAGCAAAAAACAAGATTGAAACAAGGGAAAGGCATTGGAATTGGAAGGAGAGAAACGGTGGCTTGGCCATTCTTGAATTATTGATCAGCATAATTTTTCTAATTGAACACCAACTCATCTCTGAAATTAAAATTCAGCAGCTGAATCATTGCAAGTGGCAAAAGGCTGTAAAAGAACGACATACGATTACATGCCGAATCATTATTTTATTCAAACAAATATTAAAATAACATTATTCGAATAAACAAATTGCGAGCGAAGTAGATTTTGCTGATAAAGAGAGAGAGAAATAGATGTGACGTTGAGATGGCAATTTTATTTGTAGCTGTGGATTACTATTGATATTTAATCATTATTAATTAGTATTGTAACCAAAAAGAGAGAGAAGAGAGAGAGAGAGAGAGAGAGAGAATAGAGACTTAGACAGGCTTTGAAGTCACTCATCATTACAGAATTTCTTTTTGCTAAAATGGGTTCTGATTTGTTCTTCAAGTAAAGCAAAGAAATGATTAAAAAAGGAGGAGGATTCTTCAACAAAAATTATCAAAAAAAAAATTGGTTGTGATTATCAATAATTCTTAAAAGTAGCTTTTTTTTTAAGGTTGGAAATGGAATGTCTCAAATGTTGAGACCCAAATCTAACTTTTTTTAGGTCCTTACGCTATTATACAATGGATTATAGCACTAATCATTAACAAATATAAAACTGTATATCAAAGAAAAAAAAAAAATCCTTAACAACGAATTTCAAGGGCTTATTGGAAATCTGAAGCTACCAAACTTTGAAATAAAAAAGTCGAAGTCATAGATAACTTACCGATTGGAAATTCAAGGTAAACGAAGAGTGATTTTTTTCTGCATTTTTGCCTCCTTGTCAGAATCCAAATTTTCCACTCTCTGTTTGGCAGCTGGGAATCATGACTGGTACTTAACTCTAGCTTCCCGAGAAAAGCACTCTGTTTCCAAATATAAACGCCTGGACTTCTAAGTTTGACTATCTAAAGCATAATTAATTTTCTCGAGAAAGGGCACCCCTTTTTTTAACCTTTTTGGGCTATTATTTTGGTAGAGTACGACTAAAACTGAACCAAAAAAGCGAGAAAAAGCTGAAGGTCCATTTAGCTACAGAGATTTTCTGAAAGAATCTAGAGAAAAAAAAACAGAGAAAGAGAGAGCTAATTTGGCTTTCACGATCTCTAAATTTCTGATTTGGTTGGGGGTAGTTTTGCAAAGAAACTGCGAATAAGTCAAGAGTAGAAAACAAACAAAAATTCTCTGATGATAGTAAATAAAAGCCTAGCCCAGTTATTACAGGAATGAATGATATTTCTTTCACTTCACTTGAGGGGTCAATAAAAGAGACAAAAATGCTTTGGGAAGAAGATTAGTTTAGTGGGGATAGAAAGGTATACATCATTCGTTGTTATATCGATGCGTAAATGATTTGAGATTTGATTTGGGAAAATATGGTGTAGGTGGAAACCCCTGGGATTAGATTTGTCTATCCATATATTCCTATCGAATTTTCTACTTTTTCATCAGTATTTAGAATTTTATATATATTTATATAATTTTTAATACAAAAATAATTTACATTATTTTAATTTCGATATATTAATATATTTATAATATTTTTATTAAATATTTTAATAATCTTTTAATATCACAAATTTATATTATGATTTTAATCTTGTAGGTTACAATTAATTGTTTTTTTGTTTTACCATATATAATTCACATAAAATGCATTTAAATCTATTTA
>JBBYHK010000015.1:13134814-13145343 GCA_038382065.1 Adansonia grandidieri | reverse complement strand
TATATATATATATATATATATATAGAATTGCTTTGTTTTAAAAGTTTTAATTTTTCGTTAATCTTTAAAAATAATTAATTTATTTGATATAAATGACAATTAAAATTTACATTTTTTTGTCGTCTTAACTGATTTTGCATTAATATTAAAAAATAATAAAATTTATAATAATTTGATATAATTTGCATGTGAAAACAAATCGTAAATGTTAATGCTTTTTGATTAATACACACTTTATTGGTTTAATTTATTTTACAATGTATAATTATATTTTCAAAAATAGATAAATTAACTAGTAATCACGTATAAATGCATATACTAACAAAAGTAAGTAAATATAAAAATAATAAGCATTATATAATTGCAAAATAAGATGGATCTGGCTGAGTTTGGATCATGAATGTTAGAATCAAGACTTGGGCTATTTTCTAAACAATCTTATTAATATTTTCATTTAGATTTTTTTAAATATCGAATGAACCTTTAAGTCGATGAATAATAGTATGGTAGACCTTCATTTGGGAGGGGGGAGGAATTGAAAGGTAGCCATTGCACATGAAATAAATGGGATTAAATAAATTTTATATATCAAATGCTCATTAATTATATATAATATTTTAATAAAACTTCATCAAATATAAGAAGAACAGTATTAGTCTAAGTAGTAAAATTAAAATTTTTTAATGATTGTCAAATTTATGAGTAATTATATCTAATATTCATTAAATTTATAAGTAATTATGTCTAATATTTATCAAATTTACAATCAATAACAATTTAATTTCTTAAAAACTTATATTATATATTGATCGGTACAATTAAAATAAATCAATATCTATCAATACAGTCGGTACAAGTCAATACCAAAACTAGAATGATACCAAAAGTTATCAATACTACTTTAGTTAAAAACTATTATGTACAATACTAATCACCATAAGTTGTTCGGGCTGAAGTGGCTATGAGAGCCTACGACTTAGTGACAATATTCTTTTTTTTTTTGCGAGTCTTTAACTTTAAGTAAAAGCAAGGGAACATTTCAATCTAGTGCTGAGTTAGATGCTGGGATACTAATTTTGAAGTTTTATTTTTGCCTGCAAAAGAGGACATTTTAAGAGGTCCGGATAATGGTGTTTATAGGCATTATAAAGGTTAGTTAAATTATTCTTTTTAAGCAATGATTTTTCGTTCACTACATTGTTTGCATGGAATTAAATGAGGAAGAGCCAATGCATCAGTTACGAAATATCATCTAAATCAAGGCCTATAGAAACATATATATATGTATATATTTATTTATATATAATATTAACACTTTCCAATAACAATAAGAAAAGGCTTAACAATTCATTTAAACATATCATGTTAATAATTTATTATATTATATTTTTATTTAAAATATTTTATATTTATATAAATTTTAATATATTAATAATTTATATTATTTAAATTTTAAAATATTTATATATTTATATTATATTCGTATAATTATATTTAATATTATTCTAATATATGTAAACGCTTATTGCGTAAAGTTTCAAAGGAGAGGAAGGGAGTAATAAATGGAGGCTTCGCCAAACTTGAGTTTTATTGGCTAATCAGAGCTGAAGGCCATTGATAACTTTTGTTTTGTTTGCATCGGAGAGATGAAGGGGATGTTAAGAACAGTTCTTTCCATGTCATTCAAACAGCAGTTCCTCAACAGTGAGTTAAATAACTTCTTTGTGACACCTAAATGGCAACTAGTGGCGGATAGAGATTTTTATCTCATATTTTAAAAAAGTTAAAATATTAAATAAAAAAATAGATTTAAACAAAAAATTAGATTTATTTAAAAAATAGATCGGGTCTCGTTTCTCACTTTCTCACTTTCCGTAACTAAATTTGGTTGGACTCATTTTATAATTATATAAAAGATATTAATTTTTTATATATTAGGTAAAATAAATTACGTAATATTATAATATAAATATTAAAAAAATATTAAGTTATTTAAATTTGAAATTTAATAAAAACATTACTAAATTACTAAAGACTAAATATTTAAAAAATACATATTTTTTTAAAATAAATTAAAAAAATAATATAAGTGGATTTAAACGAATTTAAATTACCTATTTATAAATATTGGTAGGTTTAGGCAAAATTTAAAGCCTACATTTCAGGTCAAGTTGGATTTTAAATAAACATAAATAATATTAATACTATACTTAAACTTAGCCTGAACTCCAAAAACCTCTAGTTAATGAGCAAAATGTTTTCATTCTTCTTTAATATTCTTTAATCTTGTTCTTATGGATAATCAATTTTCAATATAAATTGAAATTATACATTTTTTGAGCCTATGATCGTTTATTTCTTGTTTGTAACTTTTTTAATAAAAAATTTGTTTGATTTAATTAATTTTAATAGATATCGTAAAAATAATGGAAGAAATAAGTAATTAATAGGGCTGTAGACGAATAGATTTATGTTCACATTAGTTTGATTATTTTTTAGTTTGCTCGTATTTGGTTCGTTTTTTTTACTAATTTCAAAATTTTATTCAAGTTTGGCTTGTTTAAAATTATGTGTGTTTAAGTTCATTTGTTTAGCTTAAATAACAATTTAACCAAGAGGGGTTGAATTGGTTGAATACAATTTTTGACAATTTTATGTAGAATTTAAATGATAAGTAAAATAAAGAGTACAAGATAGAGAATAAAAAATTCAATGTATAGAGGTTTGATCCTTTAACTTGGCACTTACGTTCTCTTTTTTTGGTATTTTCTTGTCAAAGTGATTTTCGATATCTACTAGTAGAAGTTACTTTTGAAACTAAAGTAAACTCTTACTATCCTTATATTTTAAGGCTAAGATAAAAACTTCTAATTTCCTTAAGAATTCTACTCAAATTTTTAAATACAAATAATCCAAAACCTCAAAACCCTTTTTGGAGATGAAGGCTGAGATGCAAACTGCATGAGTCCTCTAATAAGAAAATGTTTGCTAATTTAAAGAACAATCTTTGAAGAGACAAATACAATAAAAAGATGAATATAAGATATGATAAGCTTGAAAATATTTGAGCATTTGTAAAACTCGAGAAAATACGAAAATTTGTTGCTTCTATTTGCTTTCTCTTAAGTCTCTTGCTATTGGAAGTGTTAGGAAGCCCTTTCTATAGTTAGGGAGTTAATTCTGGATGGTGGGCATTAAATGAGTTAAAGAAGAGCCAGTGGATACTTCATAAATGTGCCTTTTCATTCAATCTCTTTCCCTTCAATTTCGTGCTTAGGTATCGATACTTTGAGTTAAAACCCTTAAAAAATATGACCATTGCAAGCGAGGGCATCAATACACAAATGCATTGTATCAATACATTCAGGTTAAGTATTAATAACTAATGTATAAATACACATTTAACTAATGTATCGATACATGTTATCAATACATGCCATTATTTTCTTCAAAAAAAAATTTGTTTTAAAGGCATGCTAAAAGTGTTTAACTTGCTTACAAAATATTTTGAGCATAGAAGATCATTTGAAAGCATATATTTTTGAGAAAACTTAAGGGGTCAAACATGTTTAATAATTTTCAAATATTTTTTGAAAATAATATAAGGAAAAATACATTTAAAAATAAGCCTAATTTATCTTAGAGGTTTGTTATATTAAAATTATATTCAATTCAAAGCTAACAATTCGTGTAAAAAAAGTCTCTCAAAAATATGTGTAAAATTTTAATTGTGAATATTATTAATATTATTGTGGTCAATTATGATAATTATCGATGTTGATCTATTTGATGCCAAAGCTTATAAATTATTAAGCAACGAGGTGTGGTGTTGCAAACCCAAAAGCACACCTTCATTGATGAGTTCATCCTGACGTTTGAGGATTAGGGAATTTGCTACACTCATCCCGAAAAATCTTCCGACTAAGTGTGCTTCTGAGAGTCAAGATACATTTACATTGCTGTCATCTATAGGATGAATTTCAAATTTTACCAAATGATCATTGATTATGTTGAAGGTAGAAACTGATGACATATTGGGCATTCCCTATTCTTCAAAGAAGTGACATGTCCCAAATGGACATCCTTTGATTTCGTTAAAGTTCTAAGATTCTGTTTTCGTGGTTAATATTGGGTAATTCAGAGTTTACAACAATAAAAAACTGAAGTTGCAGCAGCTTCATGTCATTTCAATCAGACATGGTGGATGAGTGGAGGATGTTACCTTATGATTAATGAAAAAATTTTGATTCTGATACCATCATCTCATTTTTGCAGATGCAAAGGAAGGATCGGAGTAGCATCCACTTCTTTTATCAAACAATTATTCTTATAAACACTTATGTAGTAGCTATTTTTCTACGTTACTCTAATTTTTTATTTATATTCAAACATAAATATAAAATATAATAATTTAAATATATATATATATATATAAAGTTGATCAAAATTAAGCATCATATCAAACACATACGAGTATTCGATATTTATTTTTAATTTAAAATGGATTACTTTTATATAAAATTGAGTATAAGGTATGGAAGGCCTAGTTTAATACTTTAATTTCATCCTGTGTGTTACATGCATAGGATTTATGTTTATATTTGTTGTGTTACATTTCACACTATATAAAGTTATAATCTGTGTTTTGTCTTTTATTCAAAGTCTTTTTTCTATTTGCTTCTTTTTATTTGGTGCTATGCACAAAGTTTATGCTTACCATTTTTGTTCCTTTCTCTTATAGTGTTTTTCATTTTGTTTATTTAACGATTTTTAATTTTTTTTTTTTTTCAATTTTCTTCATGTAGTTGTCATTCTCTATTCCTTCTTATTTTTTACTATGTGATATGCTACTATATTTTTTTCCTCTTATTTGTAGTCTTCTATTACCATTTATTTGTTTGTCTAAAAGGAGTTAAGCGATCAAAAGATTTGAAGTATTTTTAAGTGATGAAAATGTATTTTTTTTTATTATAATTAAAATTACGTCACAAATAATCAAATATTTTATAATATGATTGTAGGATTCCCAAAAAAAGATAAAAATTTATAAAATTTTGTGAAAGTTCTTTATATATTAGTAGTATTGCATATATTTTTATAAGATTAGATTTTTCCTAGTTAACAAAAAAAATTATTATTATTTGACTCAATTTTAAAAAATAATAGTTGGCCTAATTTGAGTGAAAATGTTCTCCAAATAAAATAGGATTTAATTTGTATTAATCAAATCTCTAAATTTAATATAAAAAAATTAATTAAGTTGATGTCCTAAATCAATTTGCCTTTTCTCAAAAAAAAAAAAAAAAAAGAGAAAAATATTAAAAACTAAAATGAAATGTCTTTAATCATTAATTTGACCTTAAGGAAAGTAATTAATTTTCATACTAAAAATAATGCAATTAATATTAATATTAATATTAATTTTTAATTTTTATGTTAATTTATATATATAATTTAGTACATAAATTGAGTCAAATTCAACTTTTAAAGAAGTTCGATAATTTCAACTTCACACTTGAAAAGTAATTAAACTTTATTTATTTTATTTTATGTTTTACCAAGAAAACTTTACCAATTAACTAATTCAAATAAAGCTTCATATTATTCAATTGTGCTTAAGGTAATATTGAGATTATTGTATTCAGTCTAGTCTCTTACGTATCAAAAAATAAGCTTAGTCGCATGACGTGACAGCTTATGATGATTGGTATGCTCTGAGCCATTTCCACACCGCCCATGTGCCCTGTGAATGCCGAAGAAGCCAACGGGCCGTAATAACGTCCGAGCTTGAAAACGTAAAATAATTAAAAAAAAAAAAAAAAGCCTCGAGTCGATAGCAATAGAGGAAGAGAAGATCGCAAAATCTCCAGATTTTCTTTACATCCTAACATCCCTTTTGTTGAAAAATCTCTTCCCCTGATTTCTCTTACTTTCCAGGGTAACGAACACGCCTTTTGGAATGCTTCTCTCCAACAACGGTATGCTTTTTCCGTTATATATGTATCTCATTAAAGCTCTCGATTTTCCAGGGCTTCGACTTTTCCTTTTGGTTTCCTCTAGCTATTAAAAAAATGTTATTTTTTATGAACAACGATGCTGAACTCTATAAAAGATCGTATAAAATCGAAGAGAAAGCTAGGGTTTCTAGCGATGAGGCTATTGATAGCTCAAATGAAGAGAATAGATTGAGCTTAGGAGTATCTAATGAAGAAGCTAGGGTTTCTTTTATGGAACTCGATTCGAAAGATGTTAGGGTTTCAGAGAATGATAGATCTGAGGAAAATAGTATTGATGGCGATAGTGTAGATAGAGGAATAGGCATCTAATCCACAATTTTTTATTTAAATGATTGAGTGGGTGAAGAAAATGATATGGCAAATGATGATGAGGATGATAGAATAGAGAACGCATAGGAGTTGAGCAAGGATACTAGTTCGGAGTATAAGTCGTTATCTGAGTTTGATGATTATGTAGCCAATGATAGAATTGGTGGAGGGACTTCCAGGACATTGAGTTATGGATTTGAAGTGGGTGATATGGTGTGGGGAGAGGTGAAATCTCATCCGTGGTGACCGGGGCATATATTTAATGAAGCTTTTGCATCGCCTTCTGTATGTTGCACAACGAGGGAAGGACATGCATTGGTTGTTTTCTTTGGGGATGGTAGTTATGGATGGTTCGACCCAGCTGAGCTTATCCCTTCTGATCGTCATTTCATGGAGAAATCACAACAGACAAATTTGAGGACTTTTGTGAAGGCTTTGGAAGAGGCAATGGATGAGGCCAGTGGGAGGCGTGGTCTTCGTTTGGCTTGTAAATGTAGGAACCCATATAATTTTCGGTCCACAAATGTCCAAGGGTACTTTGCAGTTGATGTGCCTGATTATGAGCCAAGTGAGGTTTATTCGGTGAATCAGATTAGGAATGCTAGAAATACTTTTAAGCCCAGGGAGGCCCTTTCATTTGTGAAACAATTGGCATCAGCCCCTGGAGCTTGTTACGAGCAAAGCATTGAGTTTTTAGAGTAAGGCTACTTTTTTGCTTTTAGAAAGGCTGTATTTGAGGAGTTTGGTGAGACGCATGCGCAGGCGTTTGGGGTGTAGCCAGCATGACCTTCTAATGTCCCAGGCGACATATCCAATCAACCAGTTAAGATGACACCTCGACGTACTGTCTGCATGCTTTATTGCTGTTTCTTGGAAACTGTTTCAGGTCTTGATTTCGTGAAATTAGATACCATCTCTTCTGTCTTCTGGGTTTTACACAATTTCAGGTCTTGAACATAGTACTAATGTACAAGTGAGACTTGAGGCCGAAATAGTTGCAAGTCTCACATGTTTAAAGCCGGTATTCTTTTGCATGCAATTTCTTGGCTTTAAGTTCATACTTCTGAACTTGTAGAGTATGTTTTTTGATGCCACATTTTGATTGATCGATTGATGCATGGTTATAGTAAGATGTAAGTTTTGTAACTAGTGTATTGCATCACTAGCGATATTCAACTTGTACTTTGGCCAGTATGATATTTTTTATATGTTTCTTAATACAATAATAAAATGTATTTGTTTAATAATTTTGATCTCTCAGAAAATGTCCTCCAACTGTAGTAAACATGATTATCATCAAAATATATCTTCTTTTACATTGACTTTTCGGGAAATGGTCTCTACTGCTCTTCATTGGAGGGGTCATGTTAGGACACAATAAAGACACTAGTTTCATGTGAATGGTAAAATGTACCTAACCTTTATTATCTTAGCACTACAACAGGTTTTCCTTGGATTTTTATCCCTGTGAGTGATGTTTTTAGATCTCTTTTTTGGACTGTGCCTATGAAGGTCTATTGTCAGCTTTTTGTCTCGTTAATGAGCAACTGCTGAAGAAGCAAAAATTTATGTATTATGGTTTACTCATCTATTATCCAATATTGAAAAGATGAAGTCTTCATGTTCCTCTACATCTAGTTATCCAATGATAATATTTGAATGTATTCCTTTTGGTTATTTTGGTTTAGTTGTGAACAGTCATGTCTCTGTTCTTATGAGATTGTTGCCTTCTTTTTTGCCGTTTCCAACTCCTTTGAGTGGTGGAAGGAGTTCCAAAAGCCCATTAAAGTTAAGAACCATTCAAAGAAATACAGATACATATTCAAGCGAAGAGACGAAGCCAGTGAAATGTAAGCCCTCCCTGAAATTAGCCAATTCCAAGCTAGTTCATCAATGCAATCAACTAACAAGAGAGGGATCACCAACATTTGTAGTCAAAAGTTGAAATGTGTCGTGATCACAACATTGAAATATATGTTTGCCATTCTTTTATTTGAGCCTCTACTTGTAACCATACCTATCGTGGATTTGGTCAAGTTAGGTCCAGCTCGGTTAGTAAAATATATTAAATCATATTATGTAATAGTAAAATAGGTTGAACTGGGCTCGGGCTTTGAAAGTTGAAGGTCAAGGCCCTGGTTATTTGTTAATCAAGCTTAAATTTTTTGTCTAAAATTATTTTTCGGACTTAATATTTTTGTCCAAACTCTCCTAAATATCACGTGGCCTTTAAAGCTTGGGTGGGTAGTCCGATCCTTGAACATGTCTACCTACAAACATAAATAAATTTAAAACATAAAATTATTCAAAAATTAACTAATTTGTCTATAGCACAATTAACTAAATAAAAAGAATTATTTAAATTTATTCAAAATATAACTTATTTATGTTTTTTATAGCACGATAAGTAATGCGATAATGAGCTAACCACCGATAAAAAAGAGAAGAAGATGCCATAACTTCAAAAATAAAACATACATATTTTTATACCTGGAAAACATCCTAGCATTTTTTAACTAATTTGTAAAAAGATATCCTACAAATTCATAAAAATTAATCGACAAATAATATCTAACTAATAACACCCTAAATTCTAATAAATAAAACATATATATATATATATATAAATATATACAACTCTAAACCAAAAAAAATTAAAAATAATAATGAAAGTAAAATACAAGATTAATACAGGAGAGAATTGAAAAGCCAATAGATGAAAAACCACTGCAAAAATACAAACAAGTTAATCAAAAAATCATAAATCATAAAAACACTAGCAAAAATAACTCTAAAAACTAAAAAAAAAAAAAAAAAAAAACCCTTCAAATCTAGTAAAATAGGACATTTTGAGAGGAAAGAAAATTTGGAATTGAATAAGAAATGAGGGAAGAGGAGCCAGTTGTCGAAATTTGTAGCAAAAGAAATTTTGACTGAATTTGGATTTTTTCCTATGAAAAATTTCATCTAAAAAAGTTTTGCTGATTCGATTAATCTCCCAATGTACATTTTGTCAACAATGATTATTTTTGACAAAATTTTCGAACTATTTTTAATGGAAAATTTCGTCACAAATATTTTGGCTGAAAAATTTCCCTCCAAGATCGTATCATTCGAAAATTCTTTTCAATCGAAATAAAAATAAATATTTAATTTTTATTTAATTATGAAAATTATTTTTTTCGATGGGTTTATCCAGTGGAAATTGTTGAACTCAGCCAAACGCCCCAAATTTATTTTTGATGGAATTCAACAATTTTCGATGGAATTTTCGTTGGAAATATTTTCAATTTTTTTTTGATGAAAATGTTGTAAAAAATAATGGATTTTCGTTCAAAATAATCCCTCGAAAATAAGCCTTTCTCTAGTAGTGAAAAATGAATAATTATGCCATGATTTTATAGTGAAATTTTCTAGTATATCTAATTTCAATTTTATCAAAGACAAACCTTTTACTCAAAACAAAGTTTAATTACTTGATTTTAGTTTAAGTTTTATGTTTTATATTTTCTTGCCTAGATTCCAAGATGAATTGAATATTTACAAATTTTGATATACAATAAATCCTTAAATCTTCATGTTTGCTCTAGTTTCGGTTTTTATCAAAAAGCAAGTAAAACAAACACTTAAGTCATAAATAAGATGAAAAATAGTTTGCTTTGCTTTTAAAACTTCAAATCAAAAGAGAAAATATATTATTTTCCTCGTAACATAAAATAAAAAAATAAAATAAAATATATGTAAACCTAAATTTGAACCTAAAATAATCGAAATTTAAAATTAAAATGTGAAAGTTCCGACGTAACCCATTTTGAGCCCACCGAATTTAAAAACAATGTTGAAAAATATTAAAAATTATCCTTGGTTATAAGTAATTGCTAGAATGTTAACTCGGCTTTGCCAAGAATATTTTAATATTTTATATAAAAATTAATTTTAAAAATATAATAATAGTATTAATAATTTATTGTTAATTATTTTATAATATTTTTATAATTTTTTATTTGTATGTTGTTGTCGGAATAAATTTTTTATATATAATTTCTCCAAAAAATATTTAATTTTTCTATGTATCAATAAATTATAACAAAAATTTGCTGATATAATAAGAATAAACAAATATTTTAAAATTTATAAAAAAAAAACTTTTAACATGTCAAAATTTGTACAAATATATACTTTGAATATGATTATGACATGAAA
>JBBYHK010000015.1:13083476-13095746 GCA_038382065.1 Adansonia grandidieri | reverse complement strand
AAAATTATTTTTATATTAATATTAATATTTTTATAATTAAATTTATATAAAATTTATTTATTATATTAATAATAATTCGAATAAAATTAATTTAAATTACTAAAAATAAAACTCAAATCTGATCTTAAACGGGCCTAGATTGAAGTTCATGAGGGAACATCAAAAAGCAGGGTTTCTTGATATAGTTTTGGTGGTTGGTTAAGTTCATGGAATTGTAAGGTAGAGGTTTAGTAAAACTCTGCAATGATGTAAAATTGTCAGAGGACATCGAGTTATATCTTCGAGGTATTGTTTCAATACTTAGGCCAGTATGTTTTTGAGGAATAACACGTGAAAGGTAAAAGAATATAACGCGAAAGGTAAAATGATGGAGAGCTTCAATACATTTATGTTTCTCTTTATCACTGGTCAACCTATACTCTGGCCTTCTATACTTTAATTTGTTGACTGAGCTGGGAGCTACTCATCTTAGCGAATGTAAATCAGGTGTCATGTGAATTTGAAGCTGCTGATTAATTTTCAAGTCGTCAGATATCCTACGTAAAAGGTTTCAGCTTTGTAAGTCTATTCTTGTGGGTCTTGGCTAACTTAGGAGCCCAATAGGAACGTTGGCTATCATGGCCAACTGGGGTTGACAGAAAAGGAAAGAGATGTTACTAACATGGATGCCTTGAGTTAGACTTATTAATTTTAATTCATACATAAAAAAAATTAATTTATTTATATAAATTTCAATTTGGTTCAATTTAACTTGATTAAAAAAATCAACAATTTAAAATCGATAAATCTAAATATCAAATTATTTAAATTTAAAATGATCTCGAATAATTAACTTGAAATGACTTGAATTCAAACTAACTAAACCCGATAAACTTGAGTGTTAAACCAAATTGATTTGAAACTGATTAATCTAAGTGTTAAACTCAATTGACTCGAACCCGAAATGACTCAAATCTAGAAGATTCGAGCTCGATTAACCCAAGCGTTAAATCTGATTGACCCAAACCTGAAAAACCTAAAACCAAAAGCTAAATAACTCAAACTCAAAATCATCTAAGCTCGAATTGACTCAAACAATTAACTCAAATGACCTAAACCCAAACTGACCAAGCCCGATTAACCGAGTATTAAACCTAGTTGACACGAAGTTGACTAACCTAAGTGTTAAACCTTATTGACCTGAATCTAGAATGACCAGATTAACACGAATGTTAAAACCAATTGACCCGAACCCAAAATGATCCAAACAATTAACCCAAAATGGCCTAAACCCAAACTGACCAAACCCAATAAACTCAAGTATTAAACCTAATTAACTTAAAACTGATTAATCCAAGTGTTGAACCTGATTGACTTGAACCCGAAATGACTCGAATCTAGAAAAATAAAGCCTGATTAATCTAAGTGTTAAACTCGATTGACCTTATAATACCCAGCCCAAAGCCCAAAGATTTAAAAAAAAATTAACATTACCCAAAAGTCTATTAAAAAAAAAAGAGAGAGAGAGAGAATAAAATAAAACTCTAAATCATAACAATTGAAAGTTTTATTAGAAAGAAATTGGGAAAAGAGAAGAAACCCCAAAAGAGAATAGAGAACTTGGGATCTCAAGTTTAACTTGAGATCGAAGGTTTAAGGTAAGATTTTAGCATAATTTTTTTTTCAGTTTTGTATTTCTAGTTGGTTGTTTACAAAACCCAAGTTTTAGTTTTAATATCCTCTTAAGTTTTTAAATTATTCTGGCATTATTCCAATGACTTTTCGAGACATGGTGGGTACCAACAGAAAGATCCCATCAAGTTCTTTCTAATGATTCTTGTGGCAACTTAATCGGATTTGTATTTTGGGAGAAATCAAATTTTTGTATTTTGAAAAATGGGTTTTGATAGTTTCAACGAGCCAACTTTGGATCGCCGGAAATCTATTTTTCGATGACCATTTTTGTCAAAACTTAGATGGGTTTTATAGTATGATATGTGAACTTTCAATTAGTAAATCTAGTTTGATCAGATGAGTATTGCATTATGAGAATCGAAGTCCCAAAGTTGACTAAATGAATCTGGAAACCTAGAAAACCTAAAAAATTCTGGGCAGTTTGTGATGATTTCCAAAATTTTGATGTCCATAACTTAAGCTATATGAATCAGTTTTTGCCGAAATAAAATTTTATATTATACTATTACATTTCTACTATGAAATCATGTTATAACATATCATTAGTGTTTGCATGGATTTGGAGTTTTAATGGCTTCAAATAAGCCAAATAGTTTCTGAAACTCATTATTTTTAATAACCAGTTATGATTTGTGAGTTTTGGCCTTCGTAAAATAGGATTTTGATCGGTTTTGTTACTAAAATCAATTTGGGTTTTAAAGTACGATATATAAGATTCGTTTTGGCACAAAATGTTTCTCTAGATTTGACCTAGTGTATTAGATAGAAGTACCCAAAGTGAGCCAAATGATCACGAAAAAATATGAAAATTTTAGCATTTTATGAAATTTCATTTTTTAATTATTTTAAAAATTATTTTTGTTTAATAAATGATTTATTTTGCTATAAACAGTATAAATTTTAAATATTTATATTCTATTAAATTTTGGCATAAATAAATATATTTTAGTAAATTATTTTCAAGTCACCATATTTTTTAAAATTAGATTCTTGTGAAAAAAATTTCACAAATACTAAATTTACTAATATTGTTATTCTTCATAATCATAAGTAATTTTGTTATTGACTTTGTATATTAGCATATATTTTCTAATTTTTTAAATGTTTTTATATTTTTCTAAAATATAAAAGAAGTAGTTCTGTTTTGAAAATAATATCGATTGAGAAAAAGTTGCCACACACTCTTAAGTGGTAAAGAATGATCCACGAAATGTCTTGATTTGTTAAGATAAAATAGATTGATTTAGATTCTAATTTGTAGTCTTTGAATTAATAGGAATTGAGAGCTCAAGTTCATTATTTCTTGGTTTCGGTTTAGCAAGTTCATGTAAGTGACTGATATCTTTTTGGTGTTTTGATACCTTAAAATTAGCCTTGACATGTTTTATTTTGTACGTAATAACTAATTGTTTTGGCCCTTGATTTGTTAAATCGGATTAAGCATGCAACTTTATATATTAGATTACTTTGTTTTGATTTGAAAGTAATTTTTTGCTTTCATATAATTTCGGATATGATTTTATTTAAGTTTATGTACAAACCTATTTGTTATCTATATTTTTGAATAAAAATAGTACATAAGATCTTTTGAAAGAAAATCTGAGAAATCTGCTTTGTATGAGTTCTGAATTATGAAATACATAATTTTTACTTTTGTATAGTCGAGTAATCTAAAAATATATTTTGTTTTAATTTGTCTCTCAGTATGACTATGCTCTATCCATGTCAACGCGGTTTAAACATTGGCCATGTCGACATGTACTTTATGATTCACCCGTTAAGAATAGTTTTGTTTCGAACCGTGCCACTAGTTAAAAATAGTGGTTTTTGTTTCGAATCGTACTACCGGTTGAGAATAGTGGTTTTTGTTCTGACCTATGCCACTGGGGTTAAATGTGGTTTTAGTATGTTATGGGAGACTAATAAAAAAATAAATAAATTGTGAATTTTTGCTTAGTTTTGTTATCTGATAAATCTAATTTTGAAAATAATGTATTTTTGAAATAAACATGTTTAATGAATATTATATTGCCCAATTTTATTATCGAATTATTATTATTTATAATTTTGGCCTGCATGTTTATAACATGCTTAATCCAACTGAAGGGATGTCGGTTACTTGTTGAGTATTCGTACTCACTCCTTTATTTTCCTATACTTTTTTTTAGATATCAGAACATGCATCTTTGAAGCTTAGTTTTGATGAGAGATTTCATTTGCGACTTGTGCACCGATTTTTAGTTTTAAAATACTTTGGAATGCAAGTAATTAGATATCGGATTTAGTTTATTTATTAGTTAAAAATTTGGTATTTTTTATCAAAGTGTTTTGTTAAAATTTTGAGAGATTTGAGATTTGTAAGTTACAAGTTTGGAGTTTTACGTTTTAATTAGTATGATATCTGCTGCCTTGTATGCTTATGGGATTCGACTCATAAGTATGTGGCATTGTTACGTCTTTAATCTCCGGATTTGAAGCGTGACAGACCTGAACCCAAAATGACTTGAATCCAAAATAAAATAAACCTGGAATGACCTAAAAACGAGATAACCCAAACTCGAAGTGACTGAAAATTGAAACAACCTAAACCTAAAAATGACTCGAAAAATTTAAAACTCGAAATGACCATACCTAATTGAACTTGATCTAAAATCAACTCGACCCATCTAATTGATATGTCTACCCTGAGTACACATATTAAAGTTAAAATGGATTATGTCTTTGGTCATTTTGCTTGAGGATGTCCCAAGATTAGATCTATTCATGAGTCGGATTGTTACCTAAAAAATTTTGAAATTTAAGTACAAACTTGAATCTGATCCAACTTGATGGCTCAAATTTACTGTTTAAATATATTAAAGTATTAAAAATTATTTTATATTAATATTAATATATTTTTATACTTAAATTTAAATAAAAAATATTAGTTTATTCTTTCAATAGTGATCTAAGTTTAATGGCCCGGATCAAATAGTATTATATCTAAATCCAACTCAATTCAAATGAGCTATCCGACCATTAAATAGGTTCATGTCGGGTGAACCCCAAGGCAATTAGGGCAACCGGTGAGTAGTTGGCATTGCACGTTTTGAAGCTTTGTCCCGAAAGCGAAAACCCGACATATCTTGAACAAGAAATTGACTGACCAAGACTGGAAAGGACACTGGTTTCAACCGGCAATGGTTTTGCAAATTGTTTGAGTTCGATAAGCTTGAATATTGTCGAGTTGAGCTCAATTAACTCGACTTATAAAGCAATTCAAGTTTAAATATTTTAATATATAATATCTCAAATAGTTTAAAATTTAATCGAATATTTTAATTTTTAAAATATATTTTTATTATTTTTAATTAATATTAAAAAAATTTAATTCAAACTTAAATATAAATATAAATAATTAAATTTAAAATTTAATATAGTAATGATTACGTGTTCTATTAGGTAAACAAGCATCATTAAAAATTTAACTAATTCGATCTTTATTTTAAATCAATCTTGAGTTTATAATTTGATTAACCTCAACCCGAATTTCATATCAAAGTTGAGCTAAAATTTTTTACTTTTTAAAACTTGACTTGAATCGATTATACCTTATACTCTAACCTCTACACAAAAAGTAAATAAATAAATAAAAATAAACTTATTGAACTCATCGTTGATGCTTACATATTGTATTGTCAGTGTCCGGCTTAGTCAAGACAGCATTGAACTGCTTTGTTTTTTTCCTTTTTTTCAAAAGAAAAAGGTGGCTTGTGGGGAAGGCTGTAATGAGGTGATTATTAGTATGTTATCAGAAGATTTCTCTTTTGACCAAAAGCACTAAAATATATTAAAAAAGGAAGAGTGATGTAGCAAAGTGAAGACTTAAGATTACAAGGGAGCTGCAAGCATGCAGGCAGGCAGGTGGGTTAGAGAAGCAAGCATGGCCTGTTTCTGCACTGTCTGCTGCTTTTCTTCTCCATCATTTCATTGGGCCTACTTCGAATATGTATTCATTCATAGGAGATGGACAAAGGATTGCTTTCTGGATTTCTCATCCTTTCTTCTACCTTCTTTCATATTAATGGCTATCCATAGCCACTTCAGTTGCCCCCCACGTTTTTTTCTTGTTAATTTTTTCTATAAAGAAAGTTGGAATGGGATACAAATACTATAATTTGAATGTTAAATTTCTTAGATGTCATCTTTTAAAAGTGATAAGATAAATCAACTAAACTAAATCCAAATCCATTTTTAAATTTATATTCGAACTCCGAATCTATTGAATATCACCTCTTAAAGATTGTTACATGAAACAATCGAATTTTGAGTTTTAAATCTATTGAATATCATTTCTTAAATGATAACTTCATACACTATTTGTACTAAATCCAGTTTCATTTTCAAGTTTATATTCATTCTGCACATAAGCTTGATAATTTAACTCTCTTTTTCATGTTTGGTTTAACATGGATGCATATTTTCTTCACACTTCAAAAATTCTTAGACAAATGCATATATCTACATCACATCTCACACGATTTGAAGTATGACTTGAATCAAAATAGATTGGGATTTGATGAACTTGTGATTTGCAAAGTTACGCTTCAATATTCATATACATTTTTTCTTGTGTAATTGTCCATGCTATTGTGCCAATACTGTTCAATACATAGTAATGACAAAAACTGAAATCAAATTTACCTTTGAATCAGACACCAATGATACAGTTTAAAATCTTCTACCACTTCTCTTATCATAATTTTCTTTTATGTTCAAATGACCGGTGGGCCCAAACTCAGTTTGTCGATTATGTTTAATCGATTTTTTTTTTAAATATTTATATCAAATATGTATTCAGATATAAAATAAAATACAATCTTTCAAATAAATTTAAAAAAAATTAAAAAATTAAAAATATTGATATTAAAACTTGAGTTCAAATAATTTAGATTTAGGAACGAATTGTTCAAATGGAAGGTTGTCACTTATCATTCAATCAGCAATTTAGCAGATATCAGAAATTAAGAATGACAAGGTTAGGCTCATAGATTTGCTCAGCGCTGGATACAGGTAAAGGTGAGATATGAACCCTTTAATAGCTTAGGGTTAGGTCTAACTTGCATATAAATTTTTAAATTTGAATTTGTCTGACTTGTTTCGATTTGAATTATTGTAATAAAACTAATATTTAATATTATTTTAAATAAAAAAATGATTTTCAGTTTGCTCCGAACTTGGTTCCGATTTGAATTATTGTAATAAAACTAATATTTAATATTATTTTAAATAAAAAAAATGATTTTCAGTTTGCTCCGAACTTGGTTCGGCCAAATCCAGATCTAAGTAGGAAAATTAAAAAAAAAAAATTAAACTGTAACCCGATCATAAATACCTCTAAACTTTGATGCATTAGGAAATTTTTAAAAAAAAAAAAAAAGGAAGCAATAAAAGAGCAAATCAAGACAATTTGATGTTTCTAAAACTGTACATAAGGCCCCCAAGACCATCATCCAAAATCCAACAATATCTCCATTATAATGGAAGCCACTCTTTTTCTTCACCAATCAATGATGTTCTTGGAGAGAATTTAAAACTGAAAATTTAACTTTGATTTGAGGACTGCTTTATTAAAGGTTGAGAAGTCTTTCCCCATTCTTCAGGTTGGCTCTTCACCTCCATTAGCAATGCCACTACTTCCTTCATGGTTGGACGTTCTGCAGGCGAAGAATTCACACAAAACATTGCAATCCCAAGTGTTTGAAGCATTTCTTGAACCATTTGATCAGGCAATCCTTGAAGCTTGGCGTCGAGAATTGATGCCACCGGTTCGAAGCTTCCCATCTTCTTTTTCACCCACTCAACAATGTGCAGTCCATCGCCCACCCGAGATTCAACTGCACTGCGACCACTTAGTATCTCCAGCAGCACCACTCCATAACTATAGACATCGCTTTTCTCAGTTATGTTCATTGTGTAACCATATTCTGCATTGATTAAAAAACATTTATCAGGTTTGAATGAATTTAAAGACCCTTAATATAATACCATAGTCATTAATCTTGAACCAAGTTCAAAGTTCAAACAGCTTCCTTAAACTATGTCTGAAGATGGAATTTAATGAATAAGTAACATTATAGTTTACAAAATTTAGTTTGGTGAAATTTAGAATGCTTGCCTGGGGCAATGTAACCATAGGAGCCGGCTACTCTGGACATGGCATGGTGGTAATTTGGAGAGTTCATCAGTTTTGCCAAACCGAAATCGGCTAGATAAGCCTCATACTTGGAGTCTAGAAGTATGTTATTGCACTTCACATCTCTATGAAGAATTGCTGGTACACAATCATGGTGAAGATAAGCTAAACCTTGAGCTGATCCGACAGCAATCTTGTACCTTGTTTCCCAATCCAAGTTTCGATTACTTTGCAAAAGCTGTTGCAGATTACCATTTGGGATGTAGTTGTATAGAAGGAGCTTAACACTTTTGTTGGAACAATATCCTAGGAGCTTGACAATGTTCCGATGGCGAATGTGTCCGAGAATCTGAATTTCGGCTGCAAAAGAGTCCACCGGTGGCTCTTCATCGTCTCGTTTCATTTTCCAGAGCTTTTTTACTGCAATTAACTCCCCGCTAGGCATTTCAGCTTTATAAACAACCCCCGAGCAGCCTTTTCCGATCACATTCTCATCCTTAAGACAGTCCAAGATGTTATCAATGGTGAAATTGAGCTTTTGAAATGGAATGAAGGTCCATGGATAAGAGAACTCTTCAGCTCCTGGTGAAGAAGATGATTCTCCTGCAGATTTCTCGACCATATACATATGATTCCTTGTAACTAAAAACCATGAAGCAATGACTGCTATGGTAGCCGAGGCCAAAATGACGGAGATCAAAGCAACAGTTTTGGCTGATCGTAATCCGGTTTTTCGTATTAGACTCGAAGAACACGTCGAACCATCAATAGATTCACATAGATTCGGGTTCCGAAGAAAAGAATTGGAGGAGAGAGTCCTGAAGAAAGGTGTCACAGGAATAGGACCTGAGAAATTATTAAAGGAGATATTCAAAGAAGTGAGACTAGTAAGGGAACCTAAAACCTTGATTCTTCCATGTAGCATATTATGAGACATATCAAGTGACTGTAACTGTGTCAAACCAGACATTGATTCTGGTATTTCACCTGTGAACGTGTTGGAGCTCAAGTCCAAACTGATTGTCAAGCTTGTGACATATCCGATTTCGGGTGGAATTTCACCTGAGAGGCTGTTGTAGCTTAAATCAAGCAGAGTAAGTTTCTCCAAGTTTCGAAATGATTTCGGGATAGACCCTGTAAGTAAATTGTTGTTGAGAATGAGCTTGTTCAAGTAACTAAAATTACCAAAACTCGATGGGATTTCTCCCGTCAAGCTATTTCGACTAAGATCAAGCTGCTCCAAATTCACAAGCTCCCCCAGCTGGGATGGGATTTCACCAGAAATGTAGTTATTATGAACATCCAATAGCTCAAGAACTGTGATGTTGGCAATCTCAAATGGAAGACCACCTGAGAAATGATTCATGCATAAATCGAGGAAAACTAGGTTCTGCAACTGGCCAATCTCCTTCGGAATCTGCCCTGAAAGCTGGTTCTCTCCAAGTCTTAACCTCACCAATGACTGACAATTTGAAACGCTTCTCGGCAACCCTCCTGATAGAGAGTTTCCCAGAAGCAAAAGCTTGCTGAGCTTCTTCAAACTGAAAATCTTCTCTGGTATTGAACCAGTAAGCTTGTTCCTCGAAAGATCAAGGACGTAAAGTTCAGTACAGTTCCCAAAAGATGATGGGATTGTTCCAGAAACTGAGTTGCCCCACAAGAAGAAACTCTGCAAGTATTTCAACTTACCTACTTGCCATGGGATTGAGCCTGATAATTGATTCTTGTCAAGTTGAAGTGCAGTCAGACTCGAGCAGTTGCTTAACTGCCAAGGAATCAACCCAGTTAACGAATTATCAGACAAATGAAGCTGCTCAAGAACCCCAAGCTTTCCAATGTCACCAGGTATTTCACCAGAAAGATCATTAGCAGAAGCGTCAAGCACAACAAGTGATGAACAATTCGACAGCTCAGCTGGGATTGAACCTGACAACGCATTTCCCCATAAAAGCAAGCTAGTAACCTTCTGAAGCTTACCCAATTGAGGAGGAATAATACCACTGAGCTTGTTCATATGCAAATACAGATTCCTCAACTCTGAGCAAAGTCCCAGTTCAGGTGGAATCGAACCAAACACCTCAGTATCATAAAGAGACAGTGTTTGGAGGTTGATCAAGTTGCCAAACGTCGGTGGTATCACACCGGAAAGCCCGGTGGCCGCTGCCCCAAATGTGGTAAGATTGGTAAGTAATCCTAACTGTGAAGGAATTTCTCCTGTTAGATAAGGGTTGCCACCAATTCTAAACTGTTGGAGCGAAGCCAGTGAACCCAGTTGAGATGGTATTGAGCCATTGATAAGGTTGTCTTGCAGACAAAGGACTTGCAGTGAAGTGAGGTTAGCTAGTTGTTGAGGAATCCTCCCACTCAACCTGTTTGAATTCAGGAAAAGGAACTGGAGTAAAGACAGCTGGCCCAGCTCTTCAGGAATGGCGCCTGTGAGAGAGTTAGAGGAGAGGTCTAAAAGGCGGAGATGAGCTAGTTTACCAAAAGAAGAAGGGATTGTTCCTGAAATGTTGGTGGAGGACAGATTGAGAAGTTGCAGGAAAGAAAGAGATGAAAGTTGCGGCGGCAGGGAAGAGAGATTGAGGAAAGTGTTGGGCAGTAAGAGGGAGATAACTCTATCTTGTGAAGAACATGTTATGCCTTGCCATGAACATGGCGTTTGGCTGTTTGGATTCCATGAAGATAACACCATTGATGAAGCTTTTGCAGATGGGTCAGCAGCTGATAAAAGAGAGAGAAGGGCCACTCCATCAGCTGAAAGACAGGTGACAAAGAGTGTTCTTAAAAGGACTAGAAAGAACAAGAGATGGGTCCCTGAATACTGTCTAGACCTTGCCATTGGATCCATGAAAATGGTTCTTGAAGGTGAAAAGTAAGAAATAAGACAGGCTTGAGACTTGAAAGAAGAGAGGTTTGTTTAAGGTTGTCTTGGTGTTAGTGGAGCTGACGGGCAGTAAAACTGATAAAGAAAAAAGTCCACTTTCCAGGAGACAACATGCATGTGAGAAAGGTTTCAATGGATGAGAAGCTTGCTTACACTTTACACCAAACTGTTGAACTTCGACCTGCATCAAGAGAAAAAAAGATCATATTAACTGCCAAAAATCCTTATTACAAGCCAGTAAATGAACAATCAAGTCAAAGCACTGATGGATGGTGAAGAAAATATTACCAATAAATAAGCAAAAAAAAAAAGAAAAGAAAGAAAGGAGGTCCCTCAACCAGGGTATAGAAAACAGCAAAGACAAAAAAGAAAAAGCTATGACAGTAGGTGATGGTGAGAGAAGCTATTTAAGGCTGAGGTCTTCTAGGGCATGCACCGTGAGTGGTGGCGGCCATAGTGGTGTTGGCAGTGATGGGTTCACAGTTAAAAGGGTGGCGGAGGCTAGTGTTGGCCTTCGCTTGTTACCTACAGTAGTCTTAGACTTTGAAAAACTCCATTTTCATCTGGCATTTTAAAATGCGAATGCTTGTTTCATTTCAGCAATATTTGGGCGGCGCTCCACACCTAAACTATTTTTAATTTATCAATTTAATAGTAATTATATGAAGAAGCTATTATGTTCCAACTGGAGGGCAGACCGCAGTACTGCCGTTCACCTCTTTGTAGTAAAATCCTTTGTTTCCCTTCATCCCTAGCCCTACACGAGTCATATCTCATAAATCCCCCGTGCAGCTTCCATCTCTTAGTTTGGGTACAGCTGAGGTTTGGCAAAAGAATTCGAAATATTAAGTAAAATCATATAAATAAAATATAAATAAAATAATTAAAATAAATAAAATATAATATTAATATATATTTTAAATTTTATGTAATATAAATTATTAATATATTAAAATTTATAGAAATATAAAATATTTTAAATGTTGTTATGATATAAAAGATATACAAATTATTAGGTTAAGTGGTTGTGCCTAAAATGTTAATGTTGGCTAATAGTATCATTATCTACTATGTAATTATGTCAATGGTTGTCGAAACTGTGACTCTAATTTTATTTAAATATCTTATGCAAGCTTAATTGGGGTCAATTCAAAAATTTATTTTAATATTTTAAAATTTTAAAAATTATTTTTTCTATTAATATAAAATTTTAAATAAAAATATTTTTTACTAATAAATAATAATTCAAAATGATAGAGTTAACTCAAATTTTAAAAAAAATCTCTATCTAAGCTCAATCAGAGTAAGACAATCTAATAAGCCAGCCAATCCATGGACTAGTATATTACTATGCTTTTTTTCATGCATTTTCCAGATGTAAACTACCAATTCAAAAGTTAGGGTTTATTCATCGATAAAAAATGGAACAATTGATTTAATTAGTCCAATCAAAAGTGAAAGATTGTTCGGTCTAATATGATATATAAAATCAAAATTTTGTTGAATCCGAAGAAAATAAGTAAAAAACTAGTTT
>JBBYHK010000015.1:13068844-13083376 GCA_038382065.1 Adansonia grandidieri | reverse complement strand
CTCATAAATTTCCTTAGAAAATGAATTTTAAATATGGATGCACAATAACACTACAAAAGGAAACGAGTTAGTGAGGTGAAAAATGAGAAATATAATAATATCATAAACAAGCAATCACAAACAAAAGAACATAAAAACAGAGGGCCAATGAAATTGTATCTCATAATTACCTTTGATTATTGAAGAATAACTAGGATGATAATTTTAGAGACCGGTTTAGATTCGGTGGTAATTTGAAGAACAAAGATAATTTTTATCAAAAAAGTTTGACGCATCCAAAAGAGGGAAAAGTTTAAGCTTTTGAGGTAAAAATGAGATTGGAGTATTCCTTGGAAGAGATAGGGTTGGAGTATCCCCTAAAATAGAGTTATGAAAATAGCTAAGATTAAAGTGAAATTTTAAATTTTTAAATAAAAAATAGGGTTGGAGCATTCCTTCTAGGTAGTGGGGTTAGAGTATTCCCAAAATTTGGAAAACATTTAGGAACAAGGAGAAAATTTAAGTAAAAAAAAGGGGTTAGAGTATCCTCTTTAAGCAGTGGAGTTGAAGTATATCCACTAGAAAAATTTTGATATGAAATCCTATTTTTTGTATTTTAATCTTAATCCAAGTCAAAAGGGGTTGATATTGTGAGGGAGACTAAACGGGTGTATTTCAAAACATCCGAACATCTCGATAAAAAGAGATTCAAAAGTTAAGTTGAAAGTAGGGGACAACATCGTGTCATCTCCATTTTTAGATTTTTTTGGGACATCCAAAAGCTTTAGGCATAAATTAGGTACTGTTAGAAAGGTAAGTCAACGAGGTTTAATATAAAAATATTCCAAAAATTCTAGAAAATTACTTTCTAGCAGAATCAATTTTGGAATTTAGGTTCATCTCAGCACTGGAAGCAGGTACAATTAAAAGCGCATGACAGATTTCAAAATATTATTTTAAGCTTATTCGAGATTGTTAGATCATGGATAATACCTTTTAGGAAAGGAAATTTTGTGAATTTTTTGGGAAAAATATCAAGAAATTTTTAAAAATCATCTAATGGGCTAAAATGGCCAAACAGAATGTTGCATGCTAGTTCCAAGGGTTTCGGACAGCAAAGGTTCAAAAAATCATCACTCCCTTGTTTGGGATGATCCCAGGGAAAATAAGACACCGTTAGAAAGATAATTCGATGCCCTTAAATGGAAGAATATTAGAAAAATCAAAGAAGATATTTTATGGCTCGAAATAATTTTTCAAGTTTGAACTACAATGTTACCAGAGAAAAAAATAGGGTAATTATTTGATATTCCAGTTTTTTTGAAGATAGACTCAGGCTAAAATGTCTGAACATTCATGACAAAAAGTAACACGGGCTTCACAAGTTCATTCCACAATCTCGGAGAAGTTTGGGATGATGGAACAACTTGTTGATAATGCCATCAAAAGGAACATGGAAATCAAGATCAAAGATTAATACTAAAAAAGATTTCCCTTTTTTTAATATGAACTTATTTCACCATGAATCCATAGCTGAAATGTTGATTTTCCCCTAAGATTGGGAGACCAATTTGATGAAAACATTAAGTCCATGCTCTTTATCTATTAAAGGTAACATGTACTTAACTTGGGGAAGTTTATAAAAATCAGTTTGTAAGAGACAAGCAAGCATTTTAATAGAGATATCATGAACAAAATACAGCATATACAAAGATAACATGGATTAAACATGCAAACAAGCAAAGATGACATTTTGACATGGAAATAGGTGACATAGATGCAAAAAGATGACAAATAGGGTGTTTGGAGATGATATAAACATGTTCATACAAAGTAGTTGATGTTAGAGTTGTCAATATAGCATTTTTATTTTGTGAGCCTCCTTAAAACATAAGAAAAATATTTGAACATATTAAGACATATTAAGGTGACCATTTAAATATGAAACGGCCATTGAATATGGAAGGAACATGGCAAAAAGTGCATGAAAAGAGGTTGTATGATGATGAAAATGAAGCTTGGTGAGTTTATATATCAAACAACATCAAGGTGTCAAGAGGATCATTAAAATCCTAGGACTATCACAACCAAGGCAACAAAGATGCATGGGAGTATTAGGAGGGTCATGGCAACATGAAGGGTTCACTAAAATGAAATGGATAATCAAAACAGAAAATGTCTAGAACAAGGTAAAAGAATACCAGCAAAAGCTTAAACTTTTCTTCTTTTTAAAGTAGTAACTTTAAGCTTAGTCCCTTCCCTCTTTTTGCTATGTTTAGCAAGAAAAAGGTAAAAGAAATGAGCTTTCTAGTAATGTGGTTACTGATAGGGTGTTTTGAGGATGAAAATATGTGAAAGATTGAGTTTTTGAAGGTATTCTAATGGTGATTTTAGGAAGCTACGGGAATGGAGGTTGTTTGAAGGTGAAAAGCAATGGAACAGTGTTTTTGGTGAACTTTTAGAGCTGAAGTTGCTAGAAGATTTATGGGAATAGATATAGATTTTTCTAGGATTGTTGGGAAACTTTTTTGATGGATGAATTTTTTTCTGAGATAGTTGGTTGTGTTTGATTCAATGCTCAGCCCCTACTTTTAGAAGACCATGTAAGGGCATTTTTTATTTTTTCCTTCTATACTAGGGGACATCTCCAGCTACCATGCGCTAACTCTCTTCTTATTGGTACTACTAATATGCCTGCCACACCCTTTTACACCCATATATCTTATAAAAATGACCATTGTCATTAATTGTTTGGGCTCTAAAAATTTTGTTTAAATTCGTTAATGAACCTATAGTTGAGGTTTGCAATGTTTTAAGATAGTCTTTGGTGCAAAAACATGTTTAAATTGGGTTTTTTGAAGGTTAAAAAATGGCTCAAACTAGGCAAAAATGCTTTGGTGTATTGATACAAAACATGTTGTATTGATACACAAAGTATTTTTTACTCCTGAGTATTTGTATAATGAGCTATGTATCGATACTCAAAGCAAAAAATATTTCCAGTCTCAGGACTTAGAGGCCTGTATCGATACGCAATGGATTTGTATCGATACTCATGTTTGTGTATCGTTATATTTTGCCAAAAATCAAAGTTTTAGCTACTTCCAAGGTCTGTATCTAGACAAATATGCCAAGTATCAATACTAAACCCTCTTGTATCAATACTATATGTGAAAATTCAAGTTTTTTGCACCATAAAGGTCTCGTATCAATACTTGCACCCTAATATAACCTTACGTACCTATGGTTTCCTGATTTACCTCAACTTAGTCACAAATGATGTGAAATTGATTCATGTATTCATTTAAGTAACCTTGGTGACACCATAACAAGTGGCCTTTGATGACATGGCACCTGGTAGTCATCCTCTAGATTTTATTTCTATTTTTTGATTTTATCATCTTTTATCAAACTCTTAGTATGCCAAAAACTGGTCTAAATAAAATAAGTGTCTACAACTACCTTTTTTTGGTCATTGCTAAGTATTAGGAACAGGGCAAAGACAAATAGACACCATTTTATTCAGATAGGGTGATAGATTTGTGTGCCTACTGAGAAATGGAGAGTTATTTAGTATCATGTTGAAACAGGTTAAACAACTTACAAAGAAAAAGATTTTGATGAGTTTTGTAAGGTTTAACCTCCTTACTAGGTTGTTTTTCATTTTTTTTTTCAAACAGGTGCCATCAACTTGTGTGAGCTTTAAAGAAGACATCTAGCTTTTCGTGGACTAAGGTGGACAAGTGCCACCAACTTGTGTGGGCCTTAAGTTAAATGAAAGAATAGATTCAGCTCTTTGTGAGCTAAGGTAAATAGGCGCCACCAGCTTGTATGGGCTTTAAGGTAAGAAAATGTCCTACTCTTTGAAGACAGAGGTAGGTTATTTAGTGCCACTAGCTTACAGGGGCTTTAATAAGTGTCCTGCTCTTTTGAGGACTAAGATAGGTAGTTGCCATTAGCTTATGTAGGCTTTAAGGTAGGGAGGCATCCTACTTTCTAAGGACTAAGGTAGATTATGAGGTTCCACTAGCTTGCGTGGACTTTGATAAGCATCTTGCTCATTAAGGACTAAGATAGGTAGTTACCACCAACTTGTATAGGCTTTAAGGTAGGGAAGCTTTCTACTATTTGAGGACTGAGGTAGGTAAGTGCCACCAGCTTATGTGGGCTTAGAGGTAAAGAAGCGTCTTGCTCTTTGAGGACTGAGGTATTTTGCCACTAGCTGTTATGGGCTTTGAGGTAGGGAAGCATCCTGCTTTTTAAAGATTAAAGGAAATGAGTTTAGATACTCTTCTTGGGTGATTTTCAATAATTAGGTAAGGTCAAGGTATTTACTTAAAGCCTTTCAGGGTTTTTAAAATTAGAAAATGATACCTTGGTTTCCTTATAAATTTGATTCTGTATACAATAGCTAATACTTGTAAGATGTTAAATGCTGCATAACGCATGGAGATGCAAATGCCTGCCTAATATATGCAAGGGTGATAGCTTTAAAGGCCTAATGCAATGGCTGGGTTTGGGCTTTCTTTAGCTTTGAGGGTAGCTTTTTGCCCAAGGTTTGTCAATCTTGCTCTGGATTTCCAAACGCTGTAAGTGTTAAGGTTGTCCCCTCTTTAAAGGTACAAAAAGTTCATGACCACTTACTGAAGAGAGGTTTTAAGTATAATTTCTAGATATGGGGTCCCAATGCAAGACCGATTATGGCCCCAAGAGTTCATTCTTACTATTTAAACATTAAATAAATTTCCTGCAAAGTTCTATCTTTTGAAGTAATGCTAGGAAATCCTGTCATCAATTTTGACCATTTATCAAGCATTATCAATTAAAGGATAAACATGATGCAACATGGAATATTGGGTTACAAAAAGGTTATGCAAGAAATCAAACAGTTGTATTTTCAAAGAAAGATGGTACAAGTTGTGACAAACTTATGATATTGTAAAAAACTTTGGAATACAAAAGAGATAAGAGGAGTCTTCTTTCTTAATTGGCTTTGATGTCAATGACATGAATTTTTCACTGACTGCCTTTGAAGATTTCTCTCAAGCTATTAATACTTTTAAAGTTGGTCAACTCATAAAAAAATTCATTCGATTACCCCATGGTGGAATAAGGCCTTAAAATTAAGCGGTTCTCATTTTTCAAGTGCAGGTATAGATAAGGTTTTAGTGGCATTGGTCAACACAGAACATATGGGTTAGGTTATGACTTGGTGTCTTAGTTAGAGTTATGAATATGGGGAAGATTGGTTTTAGGCTAACGATAATTTGGGCTTGGCTTTGTTTGAATGAGGAGGTCTGATCACTTAAGTCGCCCTCTCGAGTTTTCAACTTAAGTTGGTTTTCTTTTTCTTTTTGCTTTCTTTTTATTATTTTTTGTTTTTTTGTTGTTTCTTTTTGGATTTTTTTGCGAGTGGTAGGTGAGGGACTAATAGAATGCCCTTTTGGGTTTACATTCTAAAGTCCTTTCAGGCATAGTACTTCTTAACATAATCCAAATTCACTGAGTTAGGCAGGTCACTGCGATCCATCTCGGCTAAGATTAGAGCTTCTCCAGAGAATACGGGTTTCACCACGTATTGCCTTTCCCAATTTGGGATCCATTTTTCGTGAGTATCTTTATGTATCAGGAGAATTGTTTAAGTACCAGGTCACCTTATTAGAACTGACGATGATAGACCTTCTTGTCATGGGCTCTCATCTGTGTTTTTAATATATCTGCCCATGATAGATGGTTTTGATTCATTTTTCTTTGATGATATTGGGTTGCTGATATTGATTTTTAACCCATTCAGCCTTTTCAAGTTGCGATTCCATCCGAACTTTAAGTGAAGGGATTTCAACTTCAATTAGCAAGGCAGCCTCAATGTTGTAGACTAAAGAGAATGAAGTGGCACCCGTGGAAGTTTGTACTGCTGTGCGATAGGCGTGTAAGGCAAAATGTAACTTCTCATGCCAACCCTTGTACGTCTTAGCCATTTTTTCAATTATCTTCTTAATGTTCTTATTGGCTACTTCAATTACTCATTCATTTTTAGTATGGGGATAGGGTTTCGATGCTGAATCTTAAACTAAGAGCAGACTGCTTGCATCATCTAGTTTTTCAGGTTACGTGCATTATCTGTAATGATTTGTTCAAGAACACCATATCTACAAATGATGTCCCATTTCACAAATTTGCATAAAACAGATCTAGTGACATTGGCATAAAAAGCTGCCTCTACCTATTTGGTGAAATAATCAATCACGACCAAAATGAAACATTGCCCGTTAGAAGCCTTAATAGTAATTGGTCTAATAATGTCCATGCCCCACATGGAAAAGGGCCATGGAGCTATCATAACATGTAGAGGTGTTCATGGGACATGAATCTTGTCAGCGTAGATTTGGCATTTGTGACATTTTTTAGCATAATCAATGCGAGAGTCAAAATAATGACCTGATTGCATGACTTGTCTTGCCATTTAGTGTCTTTTAGCATACATACCATAAATTCCTTCATGAACTTCTTCAAGTATTCTTTTGGCTTCAGAGGCATCCACGCATCGGAGTAACACCTGATCCCAGTCTTTCTTGTACAAAATCTCACCATTCAAAATGAAATTCGTAGCTAATCATCTGATGGTTTGCTTATTAGTTTTGAGGGTGCCTTTTAGGTGTTATTAATCCTTGATGTATTGAAGGATGTCATGATACCATGGCAAACCATCCCTCCCTTTTTCAATATTCTGGCAATGTGCCAAGGTTGAATAGATACTTATTTGGATAGGAGCAATGCCAGATTCTCAATTGACTTTAAACATGAAAGATAAAGTGGTCAAGGCATTAGCAATTTGGTTCTCTTCTAAAGGTAGATGTTGAAAACTAATATCATTAAACTCTTTCTTGAGCTTCGATATTAGATTCCCATAGTTGATCAGTTTTGCATCACGTATTTTCCATTCTCGCTTCAGTTGGTAAATGACAAGAGCTAAATCTCTAATCACTTATAGTGTTTGAATGCCCCTTTTAATGGCTACCGGAAGTCCTATGATGCAGGCCTCATATTTAGCTATGTTATTGGTGCAGTTAAAGTTTAATTTGGTTGTGAAAGGGTAATGGTTTCCTTCGAGTGAGATAAAAATTACCCTAATTCCATGCCCTAGTGCATTTGAAGCTCCATCAAAGTACATCCTCCATGATGACCCACACTTGATAGTGTTCTTTGCATCGGATATGCACATTAAGTCTTCATTAGGAACTCAGAGTTTAAAGGCTGATGTCATTTGTGGCTCAATTCACCAAAAAGTTCGCTATTGCATTGCCTTTAATGGCTTTCTGGTTCACATTCACGATGTCCTACTCAGAAAGCATAACTTGCCATCTGGCTAATCTCCTGGACAAGGTAAGGGCTTTGCACAAATGCTTGATGGGATCAAGCTTAGTAATTAACCATGTAGTGTGGTGTAGCATGTATTGCCTTAACCTTTAGGCCTTCCAAGCTAAAGCGTAACATAGCTTTTCTATGAATGAATAATTATTTTCATATTTTGTAAACTTTTTTGCTTGAGTAATAGACAACCTGTTTTTTTTCCTGAATCATCATGTTGTCCTAATACTCAGCCCATCAACTTATCTAGGATTGATAGATACAAAATTAATGGTCATCCGAGCATTGGTGGCATAAATACTGGAAGGTTCAAAAGGTAATGTTTGACTTTATCGAAAGCTTCTTGGCACTCCTAATTCCATTCTTTAGGATTTTTTTTCAGCAGCCTAAAGATTGGATCACGTTTATTGTTCAACTTAGATATGAATTGAGCTATGTAATTCAGTCTTCCTAATAAACTTCTCACTTTTTTTTGAGTTTGAGGTGGTGGTAGGTTTTGAATAGCCTTAACCTTGTCAGGATCCACCTCTATTCCTTTCTTGCTTACAATGAACCCTAATAATTTATCGTAGGTGATGCCAAATATGCATTTGGTAGGATTTAGCCTTAGCTGGTATTTGCACGGCCTTTTAAAGAGTTTTCACAGATTAGCAACATGTTCACTCTCTTTTGGTGATTTGGCGATCATGTCATCCATGTAGACCTCTATTTCTTTATGTATAAGGTCATGCAACAATGTTACCATAGCCCTTTGGCAAGTTGCCCTAGCATTCTTTAACCCGAAAGGCATCACTTTATAGTAGAAATTCCTTACATGGTCATGAAAGTAGTCTTTTCCATGTTTTCAGCTGTAATTTTGATTTGATTATAGCTCGAAAACCTATCCATGAAAGAAAATAGTGCATTTTTGGTAGTGTTGACTACTAAGGCATCAATATGAGGTAGAGAAAAATTATCCTTGGGGTTGGTTTAGTTCAGGTCCTTATAGTCCACACACATTCGCACTTTACCGCCCTTCTTAGGAACTGGGACTATGTTGGCTACCTCAAGAAATCCTACTTCAAATTGTTTCTTGACTTTTTCCTCGATCTTAAGGAGCATTTCTAGTTTCATCTTCTTTAACTTTAGTTGGATTGGTTTGCGTTTAGGTTTGAAGGGAAGTTTATGAATCATAATATTGGTATCTAGTCCAGGCATGTGTTGATAGGACCAAGCAAACATGTCTCGATATTCCTGAAGGAGACTTATTAGTTCAGATTGAGTTGATGGCTTTATAGAGGTTTTGATTTTGACTTCTTTTGGTTCTTCTTCTGTTCCAAGGTTTATGGTTTTAGTGGATTCTTTATGAGGTAATATTGGTTTTTCTTCTTGTTTAACTAGTCTTAATAGGTCTAAGGGTATGGGGTTCTCTTCAGGGTCCTTTGCAGATTCGAGCTCACCGGCACAAATAAGTTGCATGAAATCAATTCCTAAGGTTTCAATATGAACATTCATGTCACCTTCATTGGGGTACTTGGAAATATGGAAGAGAATAATACAAGTAAAAGAAAAAATGTATAAGGTTGGCAAAAATTATGAACACAAAGAAATGAATGCAAAATGCTTAGTCATTTTCATTGATAATACATAATAAAAGCTGCCCATACAAAGGATCCTACAACGCTTTTAGCCATGAGCATGTAGGTTTAATTCATAGCATTACTTTGAAATAGACTTAAACATTACAAAAATCTTGATCTCAATCCAAACACTTGGAACAAACCCTAGAGGGCACAGACTAGTCTTCAAAATTGTAATTAACATCTTTTGCTCACCAATCGTATTGATGGAGATATCCTCAAATGCTTTGTCTAATATGAGCACAAAACTAGTGGAACTAGTATTTACATATCCTCGCAGGTGAAAACTTTTTCAAAGTGATGGAAATATCATTGGCTCATCCTCCATGTTTCGTCCTGGCGAATAAACTATTTTTCTTTCATGGTTCTTTTGAGGTTGCTTTCTTTTCTGCTGTGCACTAGGCTTGAATCCCAACCCCTTTTCGTCGATTTGGTTGACCATTTTCAAGGCTTTAGCGATTCTTTGAAGGCATTTTTGAGTCCCTTTCCAACTTGGGCACCTTTACCATTAGTCAACTTCAAACCCATGTGAGTGATCTCTAATAGGTGAGGGTGGACTATTGGCAATCCTTCTTTGATATAAGTAATGTTGATGGACTCAAAGGATTGGACGGATGATTCAAGGATATCTTCATCAGGTTTGAGATATTGGGCATCAGTTGAGGTAGCAGCAATGATATCTTCTTCCCCTCTGATACTGATAACTTTATTCTCGATGATGAATTTTAACTTTTGATGCAAAGATGATGGTACTGCCTTAGCAGAATGCATCTATGTCGATGAATTTGAAGAATTTTATAGCTTTTTTCTTGCTTATCGGATCCTTGACAGCTATCGATTTTAAGTTTTTGGTTATAGACTTTGGTGCTTAAGAAACAAGATTAGCATTTTCTTGCTGAGTGCTATTTTCCAATGCTGTTGGAGCATAACATTGACTGCTTCGAGTTAGGTGACCTACCTCTGAAATGTTAACACTTGCTGCTTGCTAGCTAGATTCTTCGATGATTAAGGTTTTACTTTCATAGTTTCAAGGAACTACCTTATCATCTTTATACAAAAAAAGAGATAGAAATTGGATGATCATCTTTGATGAAGGCTAAACAAGGTCAACTTTAACTCTCGGTCAATTATCATACAAAATCAACAGCCTTTCAATCCCATAAGGGTGATTACCCTTTTCTTCTTCTAGTGCATTGACAGATGATATTGCATTTGCAGACTCGGTATGCAAGGTTTACTTTTTATCATAGAATTCGATGCTACCTTCATTCATCATCCTTTGAACCATTATGCGAAACTCTTTGCATTTTGAAGAGTAAGGTCGCAAATAGTATGGAAATCACAGAAGTTGTCTATCTTTCCCTTTGTCTTCTCAATTGCATTAAGTAGCTTAGCTTGCACCAGGATTTGCCAAACCAAATTTATTAGCGCTTGAACTTCTTCTATGTTTTCCATAAGCTTGCAGTTTTATTCAATGATCATCTCCTTTAGGTCTAACTCAACACTAGTTAGAGATGAATTGGCTTCAGTGCTAGATTTTGATTGCTTACTAACCTCTATCTTTCTTTTCCCTTTGTCTTTACAGATACTTTTCTTCTTAATTCATTCTTCATGGCTTCATCAATCCTCCCACAAAGAATGACCACGTCAGTAAAGTTCTTCAAGAAGCTTCTTATTACCTTTTCGTAATAAGGGGCTTACAATGTGCCAATGAATCTAACCATCATCTCTTTTTTTTATCTGTATGGTATGAATCTAGGCAGTCTCCTCCATCCATCTTGTAGCGTACTACCTAAAACTTTTATTACATCTTTTCCTCATGCCCATAAAAGATAGACAACTAGAGATCTGACCATCAGTGGGTCTCTCTTCGTCAATACCATTGATAGATGGATCATCATGTCCATCCCACTCCTCATAGAACTTAATTTTAGATTGATCCATCATCCCTTAGACCTTATTGAAGAATGATGGATAATGTTGCAAGTCATGTTCTTGATCGTAGTGGTAGCATGATGTATCAATGGCATTTCTTCTTTAACTTTTGATATATGTTACTATTCTAATTTTGACAAAAGCCTACCAGACCTTACTCATCGGGGTTTTGACTTCTGTCACACTTCTTTTAATTCGATAGACTTTTCCATCGATTATCGCATTCACTCTTGGTTCGATGTGATTAGGGAGTAAATTGGCCCCTACATTGGGTTTAGGACCTTGCTCAATCTTCATCACTCCTTTTTTTAGTAAACCCTACACCTTTCTTTTGAAAGAAGTGCAATTCTCAATGAAGTGGCCTTACGCTCCCGTGTGGTATTAACAATAACCATTTTCATCATACCATTTGTGGTATAGTGGTGATCTTGGGTTCATGAATATTGGAGCCACTAGTTTGCTTACCAATAAGCGAGAGTAGATCTTTTTATACGAGTAAGGGAGTGATTCAAAGTGCATATTTTCTTAGGATGCTTGTTAGTTATTCATAGCTTTCGCATTGTGCATATTGCAGGGCTATGCATTTTGGGCCACATTTTGCATGAGATTTGGTACAAAGCTCATTATAGAAGCAAACCTGGTAGCGTCGACTGGTTGCGGTGCTGATGAGTAAGGGGTAAGACCCGTATTCAATGTGCTTGGAAGTACATAGGCTGTGCTGGAAGCAAACTTTGGTTAAACATAGCATGATTTTTGCCTACCATATTCACTTCTTTCTCTTTATCTTTATTTAATGTCTTTTTTACCGATCTAGATGCTTCCCCGACAGATATCTTGCCACTCTTAATGGCATTCTTAGTCCTTTCACCTGATATAACCATATCAATGAAATTTTTCATGGCATTTTCTACTATCCTTTCGTAGTAAAGTGCTCGTAAGATGCCAACAAATGTAACTGTCATTTATTAACTTGAGTTGCCTCCTTTCTCCATCTCTGAGCATATTGTATAAAACTCTCAGAAGATTTCTTCTCCATGTTCATGAAAGAAAGACAATCTAGAACCCAATCAAACACATGCTTATACTGTTCAAGGAATGTGCATGCCAAGCCTACCTATGTCTGAATTCTTATAGGATCAAACCTTATGTACCATCAAAGGGCTACCCAGTCAGGCTATCTTAGAAGCAATGAATTAGTAGCTTCTCGTTCTTTTCATCTCTCACCATTTTACGATAGTACAAGCAAAGATGGGCAGTATGGTTAGTGGTCCCATTGTATTTTTCAAAATTAGGCACTTTAAACTTAGATTGGATGACGAGGCTAAAAACTATCCCTAATGACTTTGTGTCCATGATTCTAAATTTGTTACTTCCTTCCATAGCTCAAAAATGCTTCTCTAATGAGTGATACTTGTCCAAGTCCTCATCATTTTTTGAGAACCTCTTTGTTTTCTCTTGCTCCATGTGCTCATCGAGGTCTGGGACTATAAGCCTTGATGGTGAAGAGCTCGCGCCTTGAAATCCTTGAATTAAATAGGACATTGTTGTAGGATTGATATAAATAAATGGTTAAGATGGTGGGATATTCATCATCAGATGGTATTGCCCATATAGTGTCCCTTTTTAAGCATTGGTGGCCTTAGTACTATCGCAATAAACCCCAGGGTGGACCCTCGTGGATCTATGGGTGCATACGGTTTAAAATATTTTCTGACTTGGAAATGACTTCTTGATCGAGACTTTTCTTTTGCGATGTGATAAGAATGAGAATGTACAGATTCTCGATTTGTGATATAGTGAAGGGGACCATAAGATGAATCACTCATCTTATTGGTCTCAGATGACTATCACGAAATGGCCAACGTTTGGAGTCACCATCGATCATTTTGGGCTAGGCATGATCGGATGCCTATTGAAACCTATGTTTTAAGTTACAAAACTCAAAAAATCAATCCCATGCTCTACGTAATACCAAGATTCATCATTTGGGTTCGAGAGTTGGTTACGCATGATGAGGTACAATCCTCTTCGTGACACCTGAAATCGATACCTTACTAGCTATGTTTTATCTCGATTTTGATTCTTTCAATCTTAACTTGTCATTATTTAGATATATCCTTTTTTAATGCATGAATCTTATAGAAATACAAATCGAGGTTTGATAAAAAAAGATTTAATCTCACATATGCCTCGGAGAGATAGGGAATATAGAGATTTTCGATAAAAATGACCTCTGGATTTTACTTTGAAAATGGAATGTTCCACTTAGGGCACTGAAGAGATACCCACGCGAAACATTAACTTTAATTTTATTTGAAAATGTTTTGAAAACATGAATGCAAATAATCATCATAAAGAAATCATGTTAGTAAGGCAATAAATGAAATAACATAACATGGATCATTCAATGCAATGATAAAGAAAATGGGTGGACTATTGGAATTTATCTTGCCGTTGGCATCGATTCTCTAGGAATAATCAAATCAATAATTTTTTAGATGCATCTAGATTTCTTGATTAAACAAGGTTTGTTTGACATATTCATAAAAATCCAAGAAGGAGAAAAAAAGATTAATTATAGTTGAAAGATAAGGTTGGAGTATCCCCTCAGAAAGATGGGGTTGGAGTATCCCCGTGAATGGCAAATAATTTTTGACAAAGGAAGATTTTTAAATCTTGACAATTTTAAGAAACGGGGTTGGAGTATCCCCTCAAAAGGTCGAGGTTATAGCATCCCCATGGATGAGAAATCATTTTGACAAAGAAAGATTTTCAAATCTCGATAATTTTGAAGAGTGGAGTTAGAGTATCCCCTCAGAAGGTTGGGGTTAGAGTATCCCTAAAAGTAAACGTTTGACACTCTTTACAGAAGTCAAGTTAGAAAACATAAGTTGACAAAACTTTGTGATTTATGAAATGTGTGAGCATTTCGATAACTTTTGGCAAAAGAAATTATTGTGAATGAGGATGGTAAAGATGAAAAATGTGTTTGTGCCTTGATACGAGCCTATGGGAGGTCAAAGCATGTTCTCGAGTCTGATCGGGGTGATATAGAGACGTTCGAATGTCTCGAGGCAAAATTCGAAAAAACAACTCAATTTTGACCATAACCGAAAACAGGGGACAAAGCAAAGTAGGGGGTATTTCTTTTTTTTTTTATGTTTATGGGTCCAAACTCAAGTCATTGACATTCAAACGTCTATGACTGAAGGGAAAGAGTGGCATGAGCATCAAGAACTCATTTGCACAGCCCCAGAGTAATTTGGGATGATGAAATAGCTCGTTGATTATACCACTCAAGGTATTGACTTAAAAAAAAAGGCACAAACATTTAAGGAATATTTGTAAGGCCATTTTCGTTTCAAAATTAGGAGATTTGAGTTTGTTTAACCAAGATTCTAGATCTGGAAACTTTACTTTTCCCCAAGATATTTTGCTAGCTTTAAGGAAAATGCTAGGTCCATGCTAATCCTTATTGGTTGAGGTTAACATATTGGCTTAGGGGGGTTTTGAAAATTAGTTTTTGATAGCCATTAAACATGCATTTTAACAAAGGGAAGACAACAAACATACAAGGGGATGGCACATAACATGAATGGGGATGCTAACTTTACCAATGGTTTAGACAAAG
>JBBYHK010000015.1:12987941-13004522 GCA_038382065.1 Adansonia grandidieri | reverse complement strand
TATTTTTATTAATTAAAATAATAATACATTGTCAATCATTAATTTTAAATTAATATATATAATCAAAATAAAAATTTAAATACTTAATTATATATTTTTCATTTAAATACTAAATCATATAAGGGAATATAATTTTAGTGCTAATTTATATATTAACCTTTTAAAAGATGTAAATGCATCCAATATGCGCACCGTTCCGTTTTGAGCAGAAACATATATTTTGACATTTTTATCCCTATTAATTTCAATTAATACCAAAATTACACTCCTAGTAGGTTTTAACTTGCATTTACTTTCCCTGATCACGTCTTTTCTCTGAGATTTTGACGAATCGGTGAGGCAACGGAGGGGGATCGGCGTGTCTAGGGTTTAAAAGGTACGGCCTTCTTTCAAATTTGGAAACTCCTTTTGAATTATAATTATTAGAATTTATTCAATTTTTTTTTTCTTTTATCTTGATCTGTTTCTATCGGATTGTGAAGTTGATGAGATCCAATAAGATTATCATTCAACTAGGGTTTATCTTAAATTCCACATTTCAATTTCTCATGTTTCCAGATTGTTAATTATTCCATAAGAGTGTTTCTGAAGCTTTTTTCTTTTTGTTTGAAATGCAACGCGAAGGCTATGGCAGGATCAGGGAGTTCGATGCTGTATTCATTTCTGTTGTTTACTGTGATTCTCTCACTCCAGCAGATGTACGGAGGGAAATTAGCGTCGTCGGAGCTGTTTACAATTCTTGGAGGATTTATCAGCTCCCTCTTGTTTCTGGTGTCACTAACGGTGAGTCCTGGAAGCCATGAATCGGCTCCCTTTCTTGTTTAGCTATCGCCCAGATCCACAATCCGCTTTTTTATGTTCTGAATTATGGTTTTTAATCTGATTATATGATGTATATGTCAATATTGAAGACTCGAACAATTGACAAGCTGAATTCTGAAAAGCGAATCAATTGTGCAACTTATACAACTTGATTTACATAATAATCCGTTTTTTCTCAATGTTGTAGACTTCAACAACTTGCAAGCTGAATTCTGAAAACCGAATAGCTTTCAATTGTGCAGCTTATATAACTTGATTTAGCATAATAATCCGTATTTTTCTCAATGTTTTAGACTCCAATAACTTGCAAGCTTAATTCTGGAAACCGGCTAGCATTCAATTGTGCAGCTTATATAATTTGATTTAGCAAAATAATCCATATTTTTCTTACCTTTTGTTTTTTCAGTTCATTGGGAATTTCCAGGAAGCATCTGGGATGAGAACTGGCTGGGGCGCTGGTAAGCATAGAGAGGCTTCTTTTCTAGTTATTTATAGTTTACCTGTTATTAACGAAGATGAGAAATAGTGAACCTTTAACCTTTTATAGTGTTCTGATCGTTTCACTTTCATTGATGAAAATGTAGCATGCATACCATGATACTTAATCTAATGCAATTAAGATTGCATACGTGTAGCTTTGCTTTCATGTTTCATCTATGCTACTCAGATACGGGTCACGGGTATGTTCAATTTTTTCCAAGTTTTTCTATGTATTTGGAGGATCATATCCCATGCTCATATCCGAAAATGTGTCGGACATGGATACTTAAAGAAAAATGAAGAGTCACTGCATGCAAAATAGTGTTTCATGAGGTTCGGTACCGGACTTAAACAATAGTAAGAAGCTGGGGTTTTTTAATATTGAGAAGCTGTTATTTCCTTGTATCGGTAAGAGTTATGAAGAACCTGACACTAACTTCTTTTATGGTAAGAAACCACTATTAATTTCTACTGATCTGGTAAAGCTTTTTGTGTAAAATGGAATTGAAGGATCCATCTTAATAACTAGCACTTTTAGCTGACATATTTTATAATTCACTGGGTTCTCTGCTGCAGAATTTGTTGTTTATTAAAGAGCTTAACTTGAATTGCTCTAATTGTTTTCTTTTTGGCAGTCATATTAGCAGAAGCGGTTGCATTGATTGCTGCTAGCACTGTTCACCGAGTTTGTATCACAACATGGTAATGTTGAGACTTAGGCTGTGACTTGTTATCTGCGTTTTACTGCATGTTCCTACCATTCATGCTTCATGCACTTTTTTATTTCATTGACTGTATGGTTTGGTAATTTTAATTTATGTTGAAGAAAGAACATGTTTAAGCAAATCCACTTACAACTCTATTACTTGGAATTGGGTGTGTTAGTTACGAATATGTCTGACATGAGTATGTTCAAGTTTTTCATAGTTTTTCATGTATTTGGAGGGTCATGGAGGGTCACATCCTCATACCTATGTCCAGAGATATGTCGGATATGGGTGTCGAACCAAGGTCCTTCAACAAAAATGAAAAGTCAGGAACAACATAGCTTATGATTCAGAAGTAACCCAATGTCAGAGAGATGTGTAGTTTTTGTCAAAACATGTCTCTTATAGATTCATAGTGGAGCCAGGGTGATGGATTTGAACCTTAGATTTCCCCTTAATAAATTTTAGGCTTATAGATACAAAAACCCCACACACTCAAAAAATGAAAAAAAAAGATCTCTTTTGCTTTGGCTCTTTATTTTTCTTGAAGTACTCGTGTCTGATGTATATCTGGATATGGGGATAGGATATGACCTTCCAAATACATGAAAAACTTAGAAAAATTTGAGTAAATTCTTAATAAGTTTGCTCCATGCTGTGGAAAAAAGGGCAAACCTGAGCATGAAAATCTAAAATGGTTTTCAATTAGAAACAATTACAGCTTTCTTGGACAGAAGCTTTCAGTTTATAAAAAATAAATTTTACAAGTAATACGGACCAATCAATACAGCTAATAATCAGTTGTGTTACAAATTTACATACTAAATACTTTTTATGTATGTGTCTTTTTGCATTCTGTGCAGTTTCTTGTTCTCAGTCGGATTACTTTATGAGATCAACAAGATTTCAGGAGTGATGCTTTCTAAAAGTGAGTCAAAAACAAAGAGGCACTGAGTCGAAGCGTTAATCCTTTTCACCATAATGGATATTTGATTAGAGAATGTTTCCATTTTGTGCTTTAAGGACTATAGCTGTAAGCAATAGTCATCAGTGATTTGAATTTAGAAATTTTCTTGCAGACATTGCTGCCTTTCACTTGTGTTTGGCTTCAAGGAACTTATACATGGGTATTTGGACTTACGATCTTCTTCCCTCCTCTGTCCCTGTCCTCGCCCTTTTTTTTTACTCCTAATGAAGAACTTTGAGAACTGTTTTCTTGTCCGTTTTGCTTTGGTTGCTATTTATGCTTTGCTAAATTAGTTTTGGTGAAGTATTGAAATCAGGTTAATGAAAACAAAATTCAGTCTTGTTTTCAACTTTTATGCAAGCAAATTGGTGGTGCAGCAGGTTCGTGTCGGCATGGCATGGCATTTGTTCATGGCCGACGTGCGATGTATCGAAGAAGGAAGTCTTTGAACTGTAAAATTAAGAGTGTATTAACATGAACAAAGACCTATTAGTGGTGGTTAGAACCTTAAAAGATTCTAAAGAAAACTGAGAATATCAGGTAAAATGAAAGTGTTAGAACTAAATTTTGAGCGAAACGCACTAATTTGGTGAAACTGAAATCGTCGTGAGGGCAACCTTTTTTTATTATTATTACAAAAAATCCTAACCGGAAGCTAAATCAATTCATAGGCCATGCGGGAGCTTGATATATATATATATATATATATATATATATATTTTAATGTCCCTGACTCAAGTTTGATCCACTTCATTATAAGATTAATTTTGCCAATAAATAGCACTTTAGGTCAAGGATTAAATTGACCCGAATTAGAAAAATCTTTGATCAAGCTTAACTTAATACCCGTAAAGTCAATTGGGTCAAGTGGGTAAAACTTAGCTCAATATGGATTAAATCAATCGAGTCATATTTAAATAGACAAACCTAAAAGTAATATGGGTTAGGTCAATTGAATCATATTTAAATAGGTTTACTTAAAAGCAAGAAAAGATGTTAATAAGTATTAAAATGCAAACTCAAAATCTCATCTTTTAAGAATGGTTGCACGTTATTTTAACTATGAGAAAGTACCTTGGAAAAGTAATTAAAAAAAAGCTTAAAATAATAAAAATTTGAAAATGTGAAGGTAATAATTACATCAAAAAGCCGATTTTTGAATCACGAAAATACTATTTCTTGACTTTCCAGTTTGGGCGTAAAATCATAATTTTAACCGTAAAAATAAAAAAATTTTACCCATTTAACAGTAAAATTGGGATGAAATATAACTTCCAACCTTAAAAACTGTACCAACAATAATACTAAACTATGTGCAAAAAATAACAAACACAAAGAGTAAATGGAGTAGGAAAAAACACGATTAGTTTCCATTCTCTGGGGATATTCTAAAATTTTTAAATAATTTATTGTACAAATTAATTTTTGGTAATTACTCTGAAGAATTCAGAATTAAATCCGAATGCTACCTTAACTTTATGATGTTACAAACCCTAAAATTGGTTCAGGTTACCTTTACACGTAGAGGCCACCGGTTCTCATCAAAATGCAGAAAATGCGCAATGACGCCAATGGAATTCAACCATAAAATCCAAATTTATATTCGAGTCTTCCATTTTAACCTAGGCCAGAGCTAGTTCCGGATACTGACCTCATCAGTGGACGGTTAAGAGATGGTTGTGGATTCCCGGGGGAGTTGAACATCACATTAGGAGAAGCTGACGTGGATGCCTGCATGGCTGTGAGGGGCAACCTTGGACCCATAGGAAACATGGGTTGGCGTTGCATGAATGGCATATGGGGATGAACTGGTTGGTTGCCGGCATATCCAGAAACGCTCGGCAGTGAAGTTGAGGCTGACATTACCTGCTGCCTGTTGTTGCCAATATTATTGTTCACCACGGCAGAAGTATTCCCAGGTAGACTCATTTGCGAAGTGACCCCTGCAGTAGGTCCAAAGCGAGCCGATAATATGCGAGCCCTCTCAGCAGCAAACCTTTGCCTTGTTTTCTCCACTTGTTCACATTCTTTCATGAGTAAGGTTTCCACTTCTGCAAACTGCTTCAGCTTCAGCTCCAATCTCTTCAACTGAGATACAGATTGAAAACAAGTTTATCTTCAATCTACAATACAAACGAAAGGTAAGAGAAAATAGAATGCTAAATGGTGTTATCCCACATCTACTAAGTATCGGGTTTCCCACACTTTTATATTCAAGTTGAACCCTTCCCCCTGTTCTCAGTTGGTTCTAGGTTAAATGTTTAACATAACATTAGAACTCAGGTTCTATTATGTTATTCCTGACTAAACCCATGGGGTTGACGATCCCAGTAAGGTTCACGTGTAAGCTCTTATTGAGCTATACGTGTTATCCCACATCATATCCCACATCAATTAAGTATTGGATTTCCTGTGCTCGTATATTCAAGTTGAATCCCTCACACTTATTGCCAATTGCTTTTAGGTTCGAAAGTCCCGAGAGTATGAATGTTTTTTAATGAAGCTCCAAACATCTAATATTGCATCTTCCTACACTCCACAACAATCACAGGAAGCATATGTGGAAGAAACCTTAAAACAATGATAAAAAGATAACGTAATGGGGATGCCAAAGGGGCACTGACATCTCAATATAAGGTTTTGATACTCTCAGGTAGCCTCTGGTTTCTGAAAGCATGCATGAAAAAGAAACACACACTTCACAAAATTTCTCAATACCATGGCCGGGGACTTGAGACTACATTATCATAGGTGCAACAGATTTGTGAATCAAGAAGTAAAGGAACATGTAAACTCAAATTAGAAGCTGCATCCAAAGAAGATTTCAGGGTCAAGAACGACATAAACAACCTATCGTTGATGCAGATCTTGACAGGTGTACAACTTCTCAATGAATCTTTCAAATTTAAAGACATATCTAAGTTTATTGCTCAGCATGAACCTTTGCCTTTTCTTTTGTTCCATTTTCTGGGCCAAAAAAAAAAGGCGTGCAATTAATGCAACAGGATAAGTCCCCTTTGGTCCTGGTTTCAACTCACTTTTCAGCCAATAATTGCTCAGCGTTATTACCAGGAATATGTGGCTGAAAAAACAGATGCGAATGAAAAAGGTAATAAAAATACCTGATGATTTATGATATTAGCTGATAGCCTTTGAATTTCTCGTTCCTCATGGTCTGCAAACAGTTTTGCCTTCATAGCTGCAGCTGCAAGGCCAGCTTTGGCAGCAGCTTTAACGTTTTCAGCAGATAGTGGATGAACCTCTGCCTCGTTTTGACCAGATGAAGTGTGTATTGCTAAGTTCTCTGTTGTTTTTACACAAAAATAATTCAAAATATATAAAACTAATATGGGAGAGAAAAGGAATTAAAATAAAGAGAAAATAGTGAAAGTTAAAACTCATGGCCTACCTTTTTGATGAACAGAACCATGAATACCACCTTCTCTACAATGTACACTTTCCATGTTCATCCTTCACGGTTCAAAATGGATCTTAATTAGCAAATTAACAAGAGAAATTTTGATGAAAAAGCTGTACGGTGGTCCAACCCCATTAAAGCATTGAAATGCTCAAATATTTAATTCACATTAATATTAACGAGTAGGATAGAAGCCGTGGTATGCCCATAAAAGAGATACTAAAGAGGAAACTCATAATAATAGCATTGAAGGTTTTGAAATCACGAGGATATGCACTAACCTATTACCATGTCCTGAACCTTCCTTATGTACATCTTCAGCCAACGCTGCCAAGGATGCATGGGCACAGGCAGCAGCAACTCTTGGTCCCACAGCAGAGGCCAAAAATGCAACCTAGAATATTTTTCACTAGTTAGACCCATGTATGCAAAAAGTTGGCAATTCAACCTCACCAGCTTCTTACATTTTCCATTTGATCCTTTAACACCATTTCGCATCCCAACTGCCTCTTGCAGTAAGGAAATAATCCTTAAACATGACTTTGATATGAGACCAAAACAACTGTCTAAACACAAATCATAATTCCACTATTTGTCTGACCAAAAACAAAAAAGACAAAAAGATAATCCCAATATTAGCAGCATTTCCATCTTCCCTAATTCTCTTGTGCCAAAGATGGTTACTACGATACCAGCAAATTACATGAAAGTGTCATTATTCAATGAACTTAAAATTTCATTATTAGCGAAATAAACAACAACTGATTCAATACTCATGCTCTACAGTGACATAATCATAATTATAAATCTCAAATGACTAATAAAGAGATAAAGAGTAATTAGGTGACGGAATAAAGCAGTCACGTACCATAGCCATAACTGGATTCCCGGAATTCACAAAAGGAAGCTTGCTTTCAGAATCTGAATCTTGAAGGCTGGGACCTGAAAAGCAGGCAAAAATTAGATAAAAGATTTCCATACATAACATCTTAATTTCCACCGCGGGTAGAGACCCTAAGCAAAAAAGAAACCTGATAGACTCCCATTCGCGTTTGAGTGCAATCTTTGGTCATCTCCGTTTGAAACGATCGTTGACTTGGGCATACTTGGGACTTCCATATTTTCCAATAGGCCATCCTCCATGGGTAGACGTAGAAAATGAAGTATGCATTGTGCTTTTGACTTAGTGCCAACGTGCTCAGCTATTTCATTCCAGTTCTCATTGTAAATTTCCACTGCCTCAAGCAACAGTAACGTTTCCTGATCACTCCAACTTTCACCATCCAGGTCGCCATAATCTTTTGTTGAATCTACCCTAACAAAATCTATGCTTGAATGACCAGAAACAAATCTCCCATCATGGAAGCAATCAGAGCACAGTAATGTGTCAACCTATCAATTAGCCAATAATAGAAACAAATGAACACATTAATATCAAGATTTAGGTAAATCAACATCTTGAAAGACAGTTTACAAATTCTTCCATCACTCTATGTTCCAGTACAAACTTAAAATTTCAGAGTTAAGGAACAGCACTTTAGACTTAGCTCCACTACAATGTACTTATCAAAATTTCCCTTTTACTCTGGAATCAAACCAACATTCACCCAGTGCTGTCAAGGGCACCAGGCACACTCCAGGCGCTACAGCCCTTATACTGCCTCAGGCACAAGGCACAAAAAAAGCGCTCACCTGAGCAATATACATGTTTGAATTTTTTGTGTGCCTCTATATATATGTATAAATTATATATATATATAATTAAGACATAATATATGACAATAAACTCTAAAGAGTTGTCCAAGTTATCTACAAAACTTGCAATTTTTTTTGGTCAATATGTATGATTTCCTTAAGGTCACATGTCTGTTGTTGAATACTCAAATATCAAAAAGTAGAGAGTTTGATATATCCCCTTTCTTACTCATAAAGGTACATCTAATGAAAAAAGTTCAAATTAAAGAGAACTTCAATCAGGTGGGCTTTGTTCATGCTTATCGCATTACAAAAAAGTACGCATAGGCACACCCAACATATGCCTGATATGCGCCTTGTCCAAAAGGGTATGAGGCGCTTTTGTTGTCAAACACTAAGGCACAAGCACGCCTAGGCGCACGCCTTGACAACATTTCATTATGATTCAATTTTCTGAACACTTCTAAACAAGTATTCATGTTGAGAGATTTTCCAACCGATTTGCATGATTTGAATGTCTTAAATTATGCCTTATTGTTATTATCAGTTATTACATCCAAAATACACCCCACATTAACCTAAATCACTCAATGAAACAGTTCATAGATGCTCAGAAACCAAATCAAGCCAAGCACGCTCTAGCTCGGTTTTCTAAACCACATCTAAAAAGGAACTACAGTTAGTTACTACAAACGAGTGCAAGCTTTGGCAAGAAACTTCCTTCTCTATATATGAGGATAGAAATTGCTGGTTGTTCCTTTATTGACCACCAAAACCAAATAGAAAATTACCTAGTACCCTTAGATTATGTAAGAAACATAGACTCTAGCAACTTTCATTTCCTATAGATTAGAGAAATAGTAGATCAAAGTAACCAACTCCTTTCTGTTGATGAATATAATCAGATAAGAAAACATTTTGGAAAATGTAAGTATAAAAAGTTCCAGTGCTTCTAAGCATATGGAACCTCATCTACTAAGTTATTTACCAAAAAAAAAAAGAAGCTAAAGCAATCTCCAATAGAAAAATTTCCCAAAACTAAAGTATTAATGTTGTATTAATCTATTAACATTGCCAACATTCTTCGCATGTGCTACTGATTTTAAAAAAGTACAAGTCAGAAAAGGAATCAAGATGACAAAATTTGAAACAGGCCTCAGAGAATATGTGTGATCTAGGCAGTCAACATGCTGATATATTGAAGCCTGCCAAAATCCTAAACCAAAGGGGTTTTCTCTGAGAACATCTAGAAAGGTATTAATTTTTTCCCAAAACCCAAAAGAAAAGAAAAGAAAAAAACCAGTAATAAAATACCGAAAAATCCGTCCCCTCATGGATGCTAATTCTGATTTTGTTTCACATCAAACATGCCTGAGTGTTTGTCATATTAAATGGCCCTAATTCAATTTTTTTTTTCTGCAGTTCATTTAATTTTTAAGGTAAAAATTATACATATGCAGCAAGAAATTGGTTGTATGAATAATGAGAAGAAGAAGGATATTAAGACTTAGCATGAAAGAACAAAGATTAATAGGATCATAAAAATCACATACCTCCTTCTGTGACTGATAAAATGAAGTGCGAATAGGCTGAGAACATGAACTGCAATTGTTTTCATATAAGCAATCTCGTATTCTGTTGTCCAAGTCAGAGAAATCATCACGGCACGACAATGATGAATAAACATTAGCTGCCTTGAGCCTACATTTTGGCTTGTCAAATTTGATCAAGCTATCAATAGACTTTAATGCAGCTGACGGCACATGAACCTCACCATTTGGATCCTCCCTTAAGCAAGACCCAGCATTCCATGGCTCATGACTAGGTGCAGCTGCACAATAATTGATAATTCCCCAGTGATCAAGAAACCGAACAATTCGAGTTAAATCCTCATTATTGATACCATCTATCAACCCCTGGCAATCAGAAACTGTAATTCTCTTCTCTGGATTATCCATGTACTTGACAACAATGTGGTTTCTGCATTCCATGTATTTTTCAGGCATATGTTCTGGTGATTTACCAGAGAAAATATGTGGCACAACTTGCCTTTCTAGTCGATGCACTGTGGCTGGTGAAAACCACTCTGCTTGCAAGGGAATCCCAGAAACACAACCAAATATTAGTGTACCAGTAAGAAGACAAGTACGTGAAGAAAGAGAGGGACCAAGAAAAGCTCAGAGCTTAACAAAAAGAAATGTGTGATAACATCTTGTTCATACTCTTTAAGTGACAGACATAATTGGAGAATCATATCAAGTAAACAGAAGCAACCCAAATACAAATTGCTTAACTTTTGTTTTAGTTTATATTGTAATTCTCATCTGAATTAAATCAAGACCTTTCATATATAGTACAATTAAACAAATTCTTATCTAGGTACTGATCAAGTCAAACAAAGATCAGTATAAAGCTCCCTAGCCAAATACAGATAGATGCTTAAGTATATACTTCCACCAGACTTCTTCGCCAATGCATCTTATTATACAAGCTACCAAACAATTGAGTATCACAAATTATAACAAAGGTAAGTTCAGTAAGAGCATTCACAACAGTCAAACCCTTCAAACTCTTCAATCCTACTAATAGCAACAGTATTTAAAGAGAGTATTCCCATGTAAAGTAAGCAATATGAAATGAAGTTCAAATTTTAAGAACACGTAATAGAAATATCTAAATGTAATTTAGTCAATTAACATAAGTAAGCTCAATTTAGTTATATCTTTCACTTATCAGAAACTCGAGGAAATTAAACCTGGAGTTGTCCTTTGAAACTTAAGAGTTATTTACAGATCATAGTTTTTCTTTCGCTCTACTCAGACTCGAAATTGATAGCAGGCAAAATTTTAAAGCATAAAGATATAAAAAAGACCGACAATCCGAACCTGAATGCATTGGCAAGACATGAACCCTACTCCCAAACCTCTTAACAACGCCACGCCCCTCCATAATCGGAGGAGGTGTAACCACATACTTCTCCGGATCAACAACGGGAGCTTCCATCGAAACCGCCTGTAATTGCCCATACGAAACATTCTCGAAAACTGGCAGCGACACCTGCTGGTGCCCCTTGGTATCCCCAACCATACCCGCCCGTTCAGCCGCCACGATCGCCATTACAGACCCGTGAGGACGGTTAACTGTCCGCTTCACCACGGCGGGGAACCCCGAGATGCGAACTCCACCATCAGCCAGGACCTCACTGTCACTGGACCCGGGTAAAGGTGGATCCACAAAAGTTCCACCAGCATCGTCCCCGGAGTTCTCACGGTTGTTATCAAGGTCCACGTTATTGTTTTCTTCTTCCTCTTCGTCTTCCTCCGGAACATCGTTTTCTTCTTGTAGTTGCTTGGCCCTTCGCTCTCGCTTCCTCCGCTTCCATCGACCTCGACCATCTGTTAAAATTTAAAAAAAAAGAAAATTAATCGAATTTTAATTGAATAGTTATAGGACAGGGAAAATGGGGAAAAGGGGGGGAAGGATGAGAGATTGCCTGAAGCTGGCATTGGATTTGAATTTTGAAAAATGGAATTTACAGAGAGAGAGAGAGAGTGAAATGCGGAGAAATTGTGGGGTCGAATTGTCGGAAAGGAAGAGAAAAGGAAGAGAAAGGGGAGGTTAGGAGTAGGCAACGGGGTTAAGGAAGAGGAAGGGGAAGAGTTCGGGTTAGCGGAGAAATAATAAAAGACAAGGGATTTTCTTTTCTTATTTTTTTTCCTTTTTTTGAAACGATAAAGAATAATAAAAAATTAAATATTTTAAATTTTGAATATTAAATATATTATTTTTATTATATAATTATTGTGTATGTCTTATCCGTATTCATTTTAATTTTGATTGTGATAGCACCGTATATCTAAATCTATTATTTAAATACATTTTATTTATATAAATAACGAATTTGAATATCTAAATTTAAAATTTTTTTTAATTTTATATTTTTATTTTTTTAAAATTAATTTAATTAATTTGAATAACATATTTGGACATTTGACGAATATTACTCTTTAAAATTTAAATTTGATTCAATTTGGATCAAATTAATCAATATTGTATCGATAAGTATATCACTTTTATTATGATACCGGACATATAAGTACTGGAATGGTTTGGCTTATTATTTTAGGTTTATCATTATTTTTTAAAATTTTTTTTATATATTTATAGTCTATTTTCAAATTCTTTAATGGAATATATTATATATATATATATGCAATTATATATTAATTGCTTACATATATATGTTTATATGTAAATATAAATTTTTAAAATTAAAAATATTTAATATATAAAATTTTAAAACATCAAATAAATAAATATAAAAATATTTAAAAAATACAATAAATTATTATTAACTAGGTTAATAACTTAATTTAAAAAATTAATTTTAAATGTAATTATGAAAAAATAAAAATGATCAAAGCAAAAAAATAAAAATTGATTTTAAAAAATCAAATAAGTAAAATATATTATAAAAAATTTAAAATCTTATACTAACCGATACAAGCCAATGTATATAGGTACTTGTCAATATTGATCGATATAAACTGACACAAGCTAATACAACTAGTATGGACTAGTACAAAATTGAAACAGTATGGTATTGGTACTGTTTCGATTTATCTTAAAACCAAGACTTATCAATCGATATCGATATAATATCAACTACTCTGATTTAAATAATAAGCATAAATAAATAAATTAAAATTTCATATCAATTAAACAAATTCGAATTTGATATTTAAAAATTATAAACATATCATCTGCTCTTATCTTATGTTCAAGAGATTTTGGTGAAATAGTTGTTATTTTAGTTGGCTTTATTTCTAACCATCATAAAAAAATAAAATACAAACGCATATTTTTTTTATTATTATTATTATATACATAAGATTTTATTTGGTTAAAAAATAGTTTAGGTGATAGAAAGTTTGTTAGTCAAACTTAAATTTAATTAGCAAATCACATATGCTGCGTGTTCGTGAGTTTAGTTGGGTTTGATTCAAATTGAGTTTGAGTATGATATTAATATTATATATATTTATTTAAGTTTAGCTTGGCTCAAAATATAGACCTCAAATTTAGCTCAAATTCGCCTATATTTGCAGATAGATAATCTAAACATGTTTAAACCTATCTGTAATTTTTTCTATTTTGTTTTTAAAAATATATACTTTAAAAAAATTTAATCTTTAGTAATTAATATTTTCTTTTATTAAATTTCAACATTTAAATAACTTAACATATTTTATAATGTTGACACCGTAATATTATATATGCATTTTTTTATACGATAAAAATTACCTAATATATAAAAATAAAATTAATATATATTATATAATTGTAAATGGGTAAGCCAAGCTTGAGTTTTGAAAGGCCTGATCCATTTTTTAACAGGCCTAATTTTTTCTCAAGCTCATTTTTTTATTCTAACATTTTTTCTCAAAATTTTTCAAATATCAGACAAGTTTACGAGTTTGGTCACAGACATGGCTGAATGACTTTAGCTACTACCATCAAGAGAAATTTTTATTTTTATTATTATTACTTTAATATATTATCATTAAATTTTTTTTATGTTACAAATGAAATCAAAATATTATAACATATTATATTATTTATTATATTAATTTTTTTAAAAATAGCCAAATTTGACATGGGAAAAAAAGAGCAAACGAGTGTAACCAAGATTGAATGCTGTACATTGAGATCAATGTTAAAAAATCGGATCGAGTGAAATGGTTAGACTTTTTATTTTTGGTATAATTGGTTTAATTTGTTAGATTGATTGATTTGATTAAAATTTTTTAATTTTTTTAAAAAAGTTTTAATGTTAAGTTAATATAACATATAATTTGTAATTAATAAAAATATATATTTAGTTTAATGTTGTCATCTTTAATATAAAATTAATGGAGTAAATGCTCAATCTCAATAATTACAAATAAAATTTAAAAAAAAAATACAAACTAACTTTTATCGATTTTATATCCATTCAATATTTTACCAGGTTGATCCAATCAGTCCGTTCTGATTTTTACTCACCGATTGAGATAAATGTACACCCTTTGTATCATATGATGGAGTGGAAATGTTACACGAATTACTCTAATTGACATTCAAATTGCTTAAGTTTATTATAATTCAATGGGTATAATCAAGAGAAGATTTGACAGCCTTACACCTAGCCATAATGGCATTCAAACAGCGACCGTTCTGAAAATGTTTGCTATTTATCAACTCCATTAACAATTTTAAGCTCTTCTTCTCCTTCTACTTTATTTCAGCTCTGTTTCCATTTTTAGCTAAAGCATTTTAGTAGTAACTTCCCATTTTCTTCCACCCACGCCTATCTTCAACACTGGTCTCAGTTTTAAACATAGGGCAAATCCAATATGACTATGAATGGTTTTCTATTTAGTGACCCAAGTCCATATCAACATTTCCATTTCAGTTCCTTCTTCAATTCCTCTCCGTTCACTCTTGTGCCGAGACTCTTTCATAGAATTCCAACAATTTCTCCCGCTTCTCAAAAGCCCACAAGAACAGATTTGAAGCTCCGACATCCATTGCATGAGTAGTTAAAGCTAGTGAATGATTTGAAATTCGAGATATTTCATAGAAACATCATAGAAACATGTTCTTGGGCCATCATAGAAACATAGATAGAGCGGATCCAATACCAAGACGTTAGAGAGGGAAGGCTAGCCTTCCTTATCTTATATGCGCTATTTATCCAAGAAGCGCCGAAAGCTAGGAGCAAGAGAGAGAGAGAGAGACTGGACGGTGAGGCAGATAAAGAGAGATAAAAAGCAGCATAAGCAAGGTTTCGAGTCGAATATTCAAAGCTTTTGAGTAAATAAGATGGATAGTTTTGGAAGCCTTTGAAAGAACTAGTTGCATAGATATAGATACGGAGAAAGTCGTTTCTCTTCAAAGGGAGGGTGATATGAGGGTTTTGAGATCGGTTCTGACGTCGAACAGGTCAAAGATGGAATGAACAACGAAACTTCACGATTGCTTTTTCTTCTCTGTGTCATTTCCCCTCTCTTCTTATTTGGATTCTCTTTCTCTCTATTTCCATTTCTGATCCTTTCCTTTCTCTTTCAAAATCTACAAAAACTCTCCCTCAGATTTTTGGAGGAATATTTTATGGTCTCGCGCTCTTTCATTTCTTGTTTTCTTGTTCTAGTTGGCTAGAGAAACTTCTCGAAAAAGAAGCTTGTTACTAAACATTTGTGAAAATGAAAAACCCTTTGCATGACATGTTACTTTTTATTCTAAAACAAACAAATCTAACAAATGACATCAAAAGTAAATTAAATTTTAGAGCTTTTGTCTTTTTTTTTTTTTTTTTACTTTATAAATTCAAATGAAGTTTTTATGAAAATTAATAAATAAAAAAATAAAGTAAAAATTGTTTAGTAATTTAATTTTTAAAAGCTACCCTTCATATAGGGCTTTGCTTTCTTTTTTAGGGTATGAAGCTTTTTTTGGGAGAAGTTTGAGAGATAAAGAGGATTTTTTTTATCATGAAAGACTTATTTAAGGATCAAGCAACCGACTTGATTTATATTAAATTGAACTTAAATTTTATTGTTTTGTGATCTAATTACTCGATTCGATCACTGTTTACATTTACTTAGGATATGACATCCTAAAGGAAAAGTGGGGGAAATTTCCCCCATAATGCTCACCCAGAAGGGGTGCTACCATGCTGCCTCTCCGGTTTGTACCTAGATGGGAGGAGTCCAGTGAGTAACTAAACCCTCGATTGAGGTAGGTAATCTCTTTTTTTTCGCTTTTACTTTTTTAATTTGGTTCGATTAATGAAATTTCGTTAGTTTGATTAATTGAACTGATCGGTTGAATGCTTCTAGCCATAATCATTTTATGTTTCATATTTTTTTTGGTTTACTGGCTCTCAAGCATTGTTGAAGTTAAAGTGGCTGAGCATCAAAGCTAAAAGGAGAGTTAGTATGTTTCACTTTGTTTAATATTGTAAAAAATTAATTATAATTTATTTATTAATATTATTTTAATATATAAAATTCTTTAACATATATATATATTAAAAGCATATGTATAAAATATTAGTATATAAAATTTATTTTGTTCAATAAACATTAGTATAAAGGAAAGATTTCCTTATATTAGTGTAAAATTTTAACTTTTTATACGATTAATATTTTAACAACCTGATTGTTAGATTAAACAATGTAGTTGCGATCTTTGTGTACGTAAAGTTTTGAACCAATCCGATACTTTTATCATATCAAAATTGTATTTTTCAATATTTACATTTAACGATTGAAAGTTTGGCATTTTTAATTATATAAAACTAGACGTACATGATTTGTGTGAATAGAACATAAAATATGATTATTCAATTAAACAAATATCAATTGTATAAAATGTTATTTTAGTGTGTAAACTAACTTAGTTTTATACTAATGTAAGTATAGATCTTTTCTTATTAATATATATATATA
>JBBYHK010000015.1:12964153-12976352 GCA_038382065.1 Adansonia grandidieri | reverse complement strand
GGCGATTAAACTATTTTGGAAAATAATTTTCACCCTAACTAATTACGAATTTAAATAAAATTATAATGTTAATATAAAAAAGCCTCTCGGCCTTTCAAACTAAAAGAATATTGTTCCTTTTTGACAACAATGCCTAACCAAGGCAAGAAATGATATAGTTTGGACTGCCGTTGACAAATAATATCTCGAATATGTGATCAAATAATTAAAGATAATGACTGCTGATTTCATTTGTATTAAAAAAATCCAATTATAATCTTTTTTTTCCTTCAAAAGCTAATGTTTACACCATAATCCCACACACATGCACATATATTTACATCAATTATTGTACTTTTTTTGTTAATAAAATATTAAAAAGACAAAATCTTCAATCTTCTCTGCAATTATAAGAATTGACTATTAGTCTCACCTTTTTGTTGGATTATAATACTTTCAAAAAATGAATCATTGATGTATGCATAGGATAAACAGTTTACAAAATCCAGCTTATATATATATATATATATATATATATATGCATTTATATATATATAGTTTCTTATTTGGGTCTTAATTAAGATATCAACAAAAACCCTAATTAAAAAAACAAACAACTATAATGAGTAGCATTCGTGCTCCCACTACAAATCATTGTGATGTCCAAAATTATTATTATTATTATTATTATTTAAAAAATTGGTATAAAAATAAGGTTTTGGAGATAGGAGAATGAGTTACAAATGTTAAATTCGAACTTTTAATCTATTAGATATCATTTTTTAAAAATAATTATATAAATTAACCGAATTAGATTAGGTTTTTTTAAACTCCATTTTATACCTTATGAGCCAATCGGCCTTGGATATAAGTTTTATTAATTCAATTAGTCCGACCTAACTCAAATTATTATTTAATAAAAAAATATTTTTATTCAAATTTAATTATAAAAATATTTTTTAATTTTTATTAATATTTAACTAGTAATTAGACTTTTGAATTAGGTTGGACTCTAATTGAATATAGACCCCCCCTCCCCCAAAAACATAAAGTTTTCCTACCTTAGCTAGACAATGGACACCCCTGCTTATAAGAAATAAAGATAGCTAAGGTCACAAATGAAAGCCATAAACTTATAACCTTGAACGAAATTCCAAATACCCAAAATAGCAATAAAAAATTAACTTAGGTGGCAACTTAGGTAACAAAATTATAAGGAAAAAAATAGATATATATATATATATATATATAAATTCTTATTTTGAGTTCTCTTTGCATGATTTGGCTAAGGAAGTAGATTTCTGAATCTCTTATTTTTTGGAATGAAGGGTTGATTAATTACTTGTTTGATCCGATAAATCTAATCTAATCTATATTAATTTAATTTAATATAATTTATTATTTAATTAATAAAATATTTTTTAATAAGAATTAATTCGTTAAAGTTTGGTTTAAATTTTTAATGAGACTTTTCTTATTTTTGTAATTTTTAATATTAACTTGTTGCTTTTTGTTCAATATAATTGAAAACATGAATAAAAAGTATTGACTTAAATAATAAAAATTGGGAAAAATAGCAAAAGAGAGAAAAAAATTAAAAAAATAAGGTACAAAAAGAGTTCGAGGCAACCGGACAAGTGGTTGGACTTAGACTGGAATCGAAACAAAAAATAATACTAATAATAATAACATAACAACAAAACTTTAGGACACTTTAGCCTCCTCTTAGGGCATCGTACCCCACCACGTCAGCAGACCAAAGCCCCCACTACTGTCCTACAGGTAGAGGCATGCACAGAATAAGTAAAAGTTTACTATAAAAGTTTTTATATTATAATAAAACATATTTTAATTTTTATATTTTTAAAATTATGTCAAATAAAAAAATTATTTGCGATGTTAAAAATTATTTAAATATTGATGAAATATTGATATATCATATGATATAAAATTTAAATTTAATACAAAAAATGATCTAAACTTATTTTTATATAAAATTTTAAAATTTCACATCAAATTATATATTAGTATTTTATTAATTAAATGCCTTTTTTTAATATTATTAGCTATTTTTTCTTATTTGCTATAATTTTAAAAAAACACGGACTAAAGTACTAAAGTTAATAATATATAAACTAAAATGCTCCATTCACTATAATACAGAGATTTATAGTGAATTTTTACCTAGAGAAAAATATACTTTATGTTTTTTGTTTCCGTCTATAATATAAAAAAATACATATCAACGGTGTATATTTTATTGGCATATACATTTACGTGAAGGCACATAAAATTTAATCTTGATATATAAATGATCTATTTAAAGAAAAAATTATCTTAAAAATTATATCTTATATCGTTAAATCTCAAATTAAAAAAAAAACAGCTAATATTATCTATATACCTTTTTAAATTATGAATTTATCTTTTTTTAAAAAAAAAAAACTTATTTCCTATGTATTTCTCTTTTATTAACAAAAATAAATAATAAGTTATCTTTATTTTTAATAAAAATAATGATCTCTTAAAATATTTAAAATAATTATTTTACTAGCTATATATTTGAATAAAATAAGCCTTTCAATATAATAGATTATTTGAAGATATATGCTTATTATTAAATCAATAAAAAATTTAAATGGTAGCCTTTACCAAAATATTGAATAAAATCTATCAAATAGTTTATTAGAAATGGTTACCAATAAAATTCGAAATAATGAATAACTTTTTATTAATATAAGTTATAAATTTTGTTCAATTATTACTCAATACATTAAAATAATTTTTCATGCAATAAACAAATTATACTCAAATTTCTCAAACCCAAAGTTAAAATTTAATAAATTCATAATTCTATCTCATATGTTAAAATAATACAAGAGTCAGAGATTAAAACACATATTACATAATTAAATAAATAAAACTAACCCATGCATTGCATGATTCATAAAATAGTTGATATATAATTTTTTTTTTTTTTTGGTTTTCAGAGTAGCTTCCAGCTCGGTACGTCAAAGGCTACTTTCTCTAGATATTATCAGATGCTAGACTGGGGATCCCTTCTACATAAGATTTAAATTAAGAACGTATATTTTGCTATTATTGATCAAGAACACAATCTCGCTTCAAGTACATGAAAACAAAACACCTTGTATAAGCCTTCTAGTCTATTTCTTTTTCTCGATAATTACCTTATAATGGTGCACAGGCGATTTATATAGACTAGACTAGGGACCTATATTAGAAGACTAATTAGAGTTGTATCCTACTATTAAGGAGTCTGTATTCTAATTAGTTACTAAAGTAGAGTTTAATTCTTACCACTAGAATAGTTAAATTGAATTAGGATTTACTTTATAATTTCACCTTAATAATATAATTTAATTATTTTGGCCCATTTATTATCATGTGGGTCAAATAAACTCCAACATTCTCCCACTTGGCCCATATGATAAACCAAGAACTTAAATAGGTGATATTCAAATCCAAAACTTTAACATGGCCATAAGTTACTCTAGCTCGACTCCCACTGAATTAAAGACTTCACATAGCATGAATCATGATAGTAGCATTCTAAAACGAATACTCTTCTATGTATTACATTGCATAATCATCTCTAAAAGAGCACTTTATGAGATAATACTTTATGAATGAATTTTTTATAATCATTCAAGGTCCACTTCATATGTAATCTTTATGTACATAAACTGAAACATGTTCATAAACTCTAAGAATGTGAAATTAACAAATCAAAGAAGCCAAAATACATCTTGACGAAATTTAACTAGTCCCATATGATCCACATGAATTTTAAACTGTTTTGTCGAACAATGCTTTAGTCATGGGATAGGCTATCATTAAATTTATACTGATGTGTTGGATATCTACTTCTTACTTCTTTTTAAAGTCTCCAACAACAAACTACTTTATATCTATTTGCTTGCTGTGACTCCTATTTTTATTATTCTTAGAAAGGCATACTGCATAAGAGTCTCATAATAGATCTTTAATGGCTTCGTTGACAACTCTCAAACTAGAGATAAAAATATCTCAACCTTATTGCTTGTGATATCACTTTACAACATAATTCCTTTGGCAGCTTTCACAATTCAAGGCTAAGATTACTTTAATATCTGCCAAGTACTTCTATTATAAACCTTATCTCAAGTTTCTTATAAACTTGATCATATATAAGGCTCACAATACTATATGCACATTTAATGACTTTCATATGCTTCTTTTCCAAATTATTTGGAGATATTGGTTTAGATTAAAATATCTCTTTCACAATTTGTACCCTTATAGGTAAATAGCTCTACATCCTAATTCTTCCCAAAGCCAGCACTTCTGCCAAACACTTTATAACATAATTTGCATCCAAATTATGTTATAGATATTACTTTATAACATAATTCCTTTCGCAACTTTCATAGTTCAAGGCTAAGATTACTTTAATATCTGCCAAGCACTTCTACCATAAACTTCATGTCAAGTTTCTTATAAACTTCATGTCAAGTTTCTTATAAACTTCATCATATATAAGGCTCACAATACTATATGTACATTTAATGCCTTTCATATGCTTCTTTTCCAAATTATTTGGAGATATTGGCTTAGATTAAAATATCTCCTTCACAATTTATACCCTTATAGGTGAATAGCTTTGTATCCTAATTCTTCCCAAAGCTGTCTTGATATAGGCTTCATAAAATAGACTTAATGTCTTTTTTAGACCTATCTCTATGAATCTTTATACCTATGACATATGAAGTTTTACCCAAATTCTTCATATAAGTTTTGAGAAAGAAAACTTTTATCTCATGCAACAAAGCTGAATCACTTCTTGCAAGGAGAAAATCGCCAACATATAAGACTAAAATTTTGACTTTACTCCTATTAACTTTAAGGTATAAACAATGATCAACATTTTTGTAAATGTTAAACCTTACATACCATTGGTGGGATGCTTGTTTTGTCTATATATTGATTTTTCAAAGAAACCTTCAGGTAGAATCATGTATACCTCTTCTCAATATCCCTATTCAAGTAAGTTGTTTTCACCACCATTTAATGTAATTGTCAATCAAAATGAGCTACAAAGCTATGATAATTCTTAATAAAACTTTCATAAAAAATTGGAGAGAAAGTTTCATGCTAATCAATACCTTCTTTGAGTAAAACCATTGACCCCAAGTCTAATCTCATATCGTTTAATATTATTGAATAGTAATTTTACAAGTTACTAGATGGGATTATTAGCCATTAGTTCCATCTTTTTTATCATAGCTTTATGCCAAAGTATGAATTTTTATTATTCATGGCTAGTGAAAACAAGATCATCTTTATGTCCAATATCAAAATTAGACTTTTATAGGTACACAACTAAGTCATAGAAATGGCTTGTTTCTTACCCATTAGATCTCTTAATTCTATAATTATTTGTACATTTTGTATACCTTTAGTTAGTAAAATTAATGATTTATTGTAAAGGTTGTTTTTGATTTGATTACTCTCTAGTTAATTCTGTACGTTTGTTTTGAGAAACAATCAGGTCCTTTACAAAGGCCAATGTAAATAAATTTATTCCCCAATATCAACCTTATGAGAAAAGCCACTCCCACTAGACTCTTGATCCACAAGAAACTTAGCATTTCCAGCTTTAATAATTCTAATTGAATATGAGAGATATATAAATCCCCTTTTTAAGTTAATTGCATAGCATATAACTGCTAACTGTTCTTGGATCTAGTTTCTTTATGTTTAAGTTATAAGCCTTCACTTTAACTAGACAACCCAAGTTTGTAATGTCTTAAGCTGGATTCCAACTGTTCCATAATTCTGAGAAAGTATTAGAAAACAATTTAGTTGAAACTTTGATAAAGACATCAGTAGTAGTCTTAATGCATTAATCCATAAATTTAAGGGAATGTGTATGATCTCTAAATATTATAGTGCTTTCTTTAGCTCCATTTAGTAGACTTGTGAGTTTGTTTTTTCTTCAATGCAACTAATTTAAATGTCAAACTCAAGAGTTTTAAGAACTCTATCGTTGTCAATTCTCCTAAATTTCTATACGGAGATGTGACACAATCTTTATACCACAACTTTGAAAGAGATTTATATGCAGCACATCCTCATTACCAGAAATCATGTAAATAGCTAACAAACTTATTCTCACAATTAAGATCCAAGTTAATGATGAAAATATAATAAAAAATTTTCTTTGAAATTTCAACAATAAAATTAAAAAAATTTAAATTCAAACTTTAACTAAGAAAATTTCCAAAATAAAAGATAAAACCCTTTTTAAGGTTTAAAACAAATCTTAATTTCAAAAATGATCGTAATAGTCCCTAGTGATTTCTATAATAGATGTTCTTCCCACTTTTTCTTTGGTTTCTTGACTTTATGAAACCTTAAATGGTTATAGAAATATAATTTATTGAACATAAGTCTAACCACCATATATTATTAGGAACATTACCAAAAGAGATTCATGCAAAAGAGTTTACCTTTATTTTTGAGTCTTTTTTATACTTTAGGTAATATTTCCTTACGTGTCAGAGTTAAAACAAAACGAAGGACTTGATGCCATTTTCTTTATTGGCATTTTTCCTTTTTCACCTTAACAACACATTTGCCTACTTATCACTTTTTATTTTGAGTCACTAGGCTAATTGAATCTAGTTTCTCATTCTTTAAACTCTTTTCCTCTTGAACACATATAACTGAGAGTTTATTAATAGACTATTTTCTTTATATGTGTTTCTCATGGTCATACTCATTAGGAAAAAAAAGTTGAATACGAAAGTGATAAAAAATTCACTCGAAGAACTCAGTTCCGAATATTTAAGTTGAGCAACAATATCTCTCAAATCTCATAATGTGCTCATGCACAATTTTATAATTGTTTGCACTTTATTCCTGAAAGCTTCCTTATCAGAGTGAAAGCCAAAACCTTATCAGATTTAACAATATAGTCTTTAATGACTTTGCAATAATCCTTAACCTTATAGCAATTAAGATGAAATCTCAAATTGTTTTACTAATATAGATTTGATGTGCATCATCCTTAAATGGTTATATTGCTCCCACTGTACATCGAAATCTATTTTCCTCTTGCGTGCTTTATTTGTTGATGACAAGTTGTCCACCTGAAACTCTAAATCAAGATCCTTACACTAAAAAATAACTTAATTTACTCCTTTATTAGAGTAATTTTTTATCACCAAATAGCATTTTATTCTAGTAGCCTTATTAATCATAATAGTAGAAATTGCTCCAAAATGCAAGGAACTATACTTTGATTGAATAAAATACTTTATATGCAAATGTAAATCCAAACCTTTCTATGGGTAAAGGTGTATCACGCATAAGAATTTACATAACTTTAATGATAAAATAATAACTTTAAAATACCAAAATTAAATAATCCATACCTATGTGCCTAGGAAAATTTAACTTTAATGTTATATTTTTTTATCCTTTAATCGTTTTACAAAATTAATTATTTCCCTGTGGGGCCAAATAACTAATTTCGTGGTGTAATACTTTATGGATGTCATTTTTCTTTATGTAATTTTAAATAATTGCTATTTTATCTAAATCAATTAACTCAAAATGCTATGACTACTCTTAAGTTAATGATATAGAACTTAATAATAACATCCGACATGTATGAATAAAACTTATTGCATATCACAAATATATTCTTTATCGATGTCATTATTTTATGTAGTTATTTAAAAGAAACTTTATTTTCAATAACTATCAGTTGACATCTAAATCAACCAACTTAAGACGCTATGGCTACTTTTAAACTAGTGATTTAGAACTTTAATAATGACATTCTTAATATATGCAAAATTTTTAATTGCATATTAATAATTACAATAGAATATAATATTAAATCATATTAACTTATTACAATTATTAGCATAAATAATTACATATTAATGTCATCCTCCGTATGTAGTTATTTAAAGAAAATTTTATTTTCTATAACTACTAATTTAACTAAATCAATCAAACTTAGAATGCTATGGCTATTCCTAAGTAATTGATTTAGATTCTTTATAATGACATAATATATATATGTACCATATATAATTGCATACATGATTTAATAACTCAAATATATACCAAATAAATTCATGGCATAAAACTTTATTGATGTTTACTATATGTAGTTACTTAAAAAAAAATTTTATTTTAAATAACTACCAATTTATCTAAATCATATAACTTAAAATGCTTTGGCTAATACCCAGCTAGTGATTTAAAAATTGACATACTACAACAAAATTTCTATTTGTCATACTATAACTAATTTAAAAAATCATGACATAATATATGACATTCTTCTGAAGTCACATAAAAATATACATAATATCATAATGTATTTATTTCATGACATATGAATGTGCATATTTACATTGTAATTCCACTAACAAACTTTATCATACATAAATATACCTAACCTTTCGGTTGGGAGTACGAATTTTTTGACACTATCTAAGGAGAGTACATACTGCCAAAATATTCCCAACATATCAAAATATTTTATCATGAAATAAAATCATAGAATATTTACGTATAAATATATTTATTATTTAATTAAAAATCAATATTAAATAATAAATATTTTACGTGACCTAAAAAATTTTGAAAAATTACTAAAAAAAATAAAAAATCATAAAATATTTGGGTCTGAAAAAGCTGGGACCAAAATGGCTCCGGCGGGTGTGGGCTTCGGCTAGGACTTTGTCCTAACTTTTCTTCCTCTAGTCGAGTTGGGCATGACCCGACTGGATTTTTCTGACCCGCTCGATCTGCTTCTTGTTTGGCCTGACCCAACTGGCTTTTTTTGACCCGTTCGAGTCTGCTTGTTGTTTTTGTTCAGATTTTCGTGTTTTGAATCCATATTTCATGTAATTAAAGACCTAAAAACATGATTTTATCCTAGATTTACAGGACAAATGCATCAATTTTGATCAAAAACACAAAAATAATCATCAAACATTCAAGATCACTTGAATTCTATAAAACAATATTAAACCCGTTTCAATACACCATAAATTTTTCTTGTCTTAATCATCTTTTCTTTAATCTTAAGGCTCAATAACACATATAAATGATTAATCTATTAAAACCCTCTAACAATTTTGTTTTACATGAATTAATCAAGAATTTTGTTATTAAATTTTAACACATAAAATATACATACAAATTTATGATATATTCGTGAAACATGTTTCGACGCATAAATACAAATTACGAGATCAATTATAGCATGTTAAAAATTCAGTTTCATGCTTTTACTATATTTATTATTACTCGTTTATATTTAATATGAATTATTTAATCATTTATGCATAAATAATATATGCATAAAAAAAGTTCATTTTTAATGAGTCTTACTGGATGATCTGAAGAACAATGCTAGAAATCCTAGCTCTGATACCATTTGTAAGATTTAAATTAAGAACGTACCATTAGTCATTGTTAATTAAGAACATAATCTCACTCAAAATACATAAAAACGAACACTTTGTATAAGCCTTTTAATCTATTTCTTTTTCTTGATAATTACCTTATAATGGCGCACATGCAATTTATACAGAAGACTGGAGACCTATACTAAAAGATTAATTAGAGTTATATCCTGCTATCAAGGAGTCTGTATTCTAATTAGTTATTGAAGTAAAGTTTAACTCTTACCACTATAGTAGTTAAATTGAATTAGGATTTTCTTTATAATTTTACCTCAATAATATAATTTAATTATCTTGGTCCATTGATTATCATATGAGCCACATAAAGTCCAACATTCCAACGATGCTTATTCCATACACATAGACAAGAATCAAACCCTGAACCATGAGAAATTATTAGGTAGGCCCTTCTTACCACATCAGCAATGGTCATTTCCAATTATATTACAACACGCAAGCAATTTTTTTACACATCATATCTGATTAAACAAGAAATTTTTAGATCACATGAACTAAAATTTCATAAACCTTGTATCTGTCTAGCCACTATTTGCTATTGCTAATTCAAATCAAATTGGAAGTGAAGGGTCAAAATGATAGATGACGGGAAAGAAGGCAAAGTTATGGACAATGTGGATGCTACTCGCCCCACTGAGCCCACCCTCAGGTGGTGGTTGTGGTTGTGCACACCTACACCACCACCACCAAATTTCATAAAACACTAACCTTAATTAAAACTCCATTTTGCTCTTCAACTAGTAGCCAACCACTGATTTCCCAATTGAAATCCCTTTTCTACTATTATTTTCACTATTTTCTTGCTAAAATCGTGGATCTTGACCTTTTTCCTTTAGTTTTAGTTGATTTTGAACAGGTGTAGTGTTTTGAGTTTTGTCATTGGCATGCGATGGTCACCGATGGTAGATGGCAACTTGCGACAAAAATAGTCAAATTCTATGTAAGGCGATCATAAGTGGCTAAATAAGGAGAGGGTAGAGAGAGAGTATTGAATTTCTTGTATTAGCTGGATATGACATGTAAAAAATTGCTCATGTGGTGTAATATAAGTGGAAGGGATCATTGCTAACATAGTAGGAAAGGTTTACCTAATAATTTCTCCTAGACCAGATGCTTAAGAAGCCTGAGTCCCTTCAACTCAAACCAACACCCATTGGTAGCTGATATATAATATTGGTTTCAAGTTACAACATACTTAAAAAATGCCATGTGAATATGTAATATCTTTGGAATAAGTGATGATCAACACCCATCAGTAGTTGACATAGTTAGGATTATCTTCATTCCAATTTTGTATGAATGTCGAAATTTTTTATAAGTTTAGATTTAGTTATATCTATAATCACTTTATATTATTTTACATTATTTCACTCTATTTTTTATTAATAATTTATAATTTAATATAATAAAAAATATATATTATAATTTATTTATGAACAAAATTTTTAATATATATAATATTAGCATATATGATTTTAATATATATTTACTATATATACTAAAAATATAAAAAGACATATAAAATATTTTAAGTAGTAAAATAGTTATTTTAAGGTTAATTTTTGATATATTGACCACTGAGAAATTTTCAACTTCTTAAGTGAAGTTAAGAAATTGCCATGCATTTAACTTTTTAAATTAGTTTTTTTTTTTGCAACACATCAAATATGTGTCACTTTGTTAAATTTGCTCGAGTATAAAAACTTCATTAACAATTATGCGAGATAACTTCTTTGAGATATAAGATAAGAAAAGAATTATCAAGTGCCTGGAGCAAGATTTCTTGTGAGAATTTATCTATCAAGAGATGTGTATAAACCACTTAGGCTAAGCCTAAGTGTGTATATATAGATATATATCTATATATACACACACACACGCACACAAGATATTTATTAAAAATAAAAAAAATCATATCTAATAATAAATATGTAGTTTTAAATAATTAATTTTGAAAATCAAGTGTTTAATCTTGTTAATTCATACAATTGCACAAATGGTAGATAATCTTATATTTGTGTAGGTCAAGTAGTATTATTTTAGCAATTGTTCCTACAAAAATGAAAACGCAATTTGTTGCAGTCCGACCAAGATATGGGTTGAAATTCTCTCAATTATTATTCTAATCATTGTTATTTAAGATAACTTTAATCATCATTTATGAAATATGACTTTCACAATTCAAAAATAAATTCTTTACATATGAATGAGGTTGATGAATATAGTAAAAGTAATTGATAAAAAAATAATGGAAGAGAATTCAACCCCTGAGATATGGACATATATAGATGGAAAATCACCACTTGAAAGTTTAAAAGTATAATCCATCGCTACATCTCCAACACTAAAAGTAGATAAATGCACTGTATTTTGATAGCATCTTTCGATGTATTTAATTCAATTATCTTCAATCCCTAATTGGAAGAATAAGGATTTAGGCCATATTTAACATTGTTTTTAGCTCAGCTTATGAGATTAAAAGTTATGCTTCACCGCAGATGCAATATTAAAAGTATAAAAAATTTTGACTTTTATAGTTAAAATCATAGTTTGGCCCAAATCAAAAAGCATGAAACTTTTGCAGTTTGAAATATGGGTTTTAAATAAAATAACTTTATTATTTTCACTTCTTTATTATTTTAAACATGTTTTTTTTTTCACATTTTAATTTCTCACAACACATTTTAAACTACATTTTCATCCCACTT
>JBBYHK010000015.1:12952189-12964053 GCA_038382065.1 Adansonia grandidieri | reverse complement strand
ACACATTTTAAACTACATTTTCATCCCACTTTTCTAAATCAAACATTTTCAACAGCAGTGCTACACTAGCCATTAGTGGTTCCATTAGCCATGCAATGGGTACTTCGTTCCAACTTTACCCATTTTTATTAAACCTGGCAATATTGGACATAATGCTATTACATAACATGAACACATCAAGGAAAAATAACTAAAATATGACACAAAAAAAATAAATAAACATAACATGAATGCACAAATATCTCAAAATCTATATAATATAAATTATTAACGTATCAAACTTTATATGAATATAAAATATCTTAAATATGATTATGACACTATAAAATACACGTATGAATATAATACGAATACATAGATCGCTAGGTCCATTTTTTATCAATAAACTTTTAGATTAATGTTCATAACAATGATTTTTCATTCCCACCTCACTACCACTATTTTATTATCTAAGCACATTATCGTCTAATGTCATCATTACAACATTTTATTTAACCACTAATACTATTTTCAATTTCATCGAAATTAATCTCCTCAACCATCCCAAACTAAGTGTTATTCTTTGAATTTTTCTTTGTTTGAACTTCATTTTCTTCTAAGGTAATATAATATAGGTTTAACTATAAAATTAACTCCTGAACTATACCATTTTTCTTAGTTAGATACTTTATGAATTTTTGTTCCTAGTTTGGTACTTATATTACATTATATTAGCCAATTTATCCTAAAATTTTAACACCGTTAAAAAAGTAATGCTTTGACTTTTTTCAAATAATAATAGTGCGGCACATGTCACTAACATTGCCATATGTCAAATCTAGTTGGTTGTTACTTGCCACATCATCATTAACTTAATAGCATTATGTGGAAGTGCCAAAATGTTTGACAAAATTATCTTTTAAATATCAAACTGAAAATAAAAATTTATAAAAAATTTAAGTGAAAAAAAAAGGTATAATTTAGGGATTTTTTAACACCATTAAAAAATTAATGCTTTGACTTTTTTCCAAATAATAATAGTGTGGCACATGTCACTAACATTGTCATATGTCAAATCTAGTTAGTTGTTACTTGCCACATCATCATTAACTTAATAGCATTATGTGGAAGTGCCAAAATGTTTGATAAAATTATCTCTTAAATATCAAACTGGAAATGAAAATTTATAAAATACTTAAGTGAAAAAAAATTATAATTTAAGGATTTTTTAAATTAAGGCTACAAAGTAAGATAAAAAAGAAAGAATATCAATATGAACTCCAAAACTTTTTAGCAACTGTTTTTTTAGATGATTAAGAATTCATATATATATATATATATATATATATATTCAATGCTGGCTATGGACAAGGAAGGGGTTGGTTTGGCAACTTAATACAAACAATTAAGATATGGCATAATTTATTACAAGCATCTAATTTTACTAAAAAAATGATGGTTAGGTTCCATTGCTTTGACAATTTTGAAATGCAAAACTTTTAATAAAGGTGATACAATTAAATCTAATTAAAGATATAATAAAGGTATTACATTTATGTTTAAAATTTTTAAATTTTTAAATTTATATTTTATTTATACTAAATTATGTCACATCTATGCTGTGGATGATATAAAAAATTTTATTTAAAAATATTTATATATGAGCAATTTTTTAAGGGAGTAATTGTTTTCAAGAAAATAGTGATTTTTGGAGGGAGTGGTAGTTTTTTAAAGAGGGTGAGAATTTTTTTTAAATATACATTATAAAAAAATTGAAAGGCATAATTACCCCTAAATATTATTATTTAATTTATAAATATTTGTTTTTTTATAAATTTTTTGAGTTTGTGTCTTTTAACTTGTAATATCAACTCATTCAGAGTTTGACTCATCATGAACATTCACTATTTGGGTGGATAAGAATATAAAAAAATTTATTTTATAATCATATGATTTGTGAGTAGTTTTTGAAATAATTAAAAGACATAAATATCTCTAAATTTATATTATTATTAATATTTTTAGAAGTTTTTAAGTAATTTTTTTTACTGAGTTGATGTCCAATTAATATATAAGACCAACTCAATCATTTCATAATAGGTATAGATTTATATAATAATACAAACACATGTATAGTATAGATAATAAGTATAGATTTATACGATAATACAGATACATGTATACGAAATTGACTTATATAAAAGCAGGCTAATAGCTATTCTTGATAATGTCATACATTATATAAACACACAGCATGAATATAACTCAATAAAATTAATTAAAATATAAAATAAAATATCACATAAATATATAAATATATTGAAATTGATATAATACAAATAATTTTTACATATTAAAATTTATAAAATATTTAATATTTTAAATAAAATAATATAATAACGTATAAAAATATACGATAAAACCAAGAAATAAACGTGCTACCGGATAAAATTTAAGCCTGACCATTTGTTTTCTTTCTCCTTGGTACCCTCAAAAGTCTACTTCCAGCTCAGTTGCAGTCAATCTTTCCCAACCATTCATTTCCCTCCACGTGTACTTCGTCTATTTCCGCAACCGTTCTTCTCCTCACGGCACAGCCGGCTCTTCCCTTCCCCCCCTTGCTCCGTCCCGCACTTAAACCAAACATCTCCTTCGAGTAACTTGAAAATAAAATAAAATAAATCTTCAATCATTTATATTAAATCATGATGAAAAAAATAAAAATATAGGTAAAAAAATTATTAATTGTACATAATATTTTTTAAATAAAAAAGTAGAAGAGTAATATTTTTAAAAGTAAATTATTTATAACTTTGTTAATATAATGTAATGGTTTGATAATAATATTTTATTAATATCATTTTTAACGTTAAATTAAATTAAAAATTTATTGTCAATAGAGATTATTATATTAATAGTTTTATCAAAAAATTATTTAATTAATACTTCCCTGCTGCTCATAGGTTAAATATGTTGGACAGTTGGCTTAATTTAATTGGTTCTTATTAAATTAGATTTAAGTAAAATTTTATAATTCAAATTAATTTAAACTATTATATAAATAATTAATAAATATTTTTATTTAAATTTTATTATATATATAAATATAACAATAATTTTATTTTTATTATTATTTTAGATAACAATACAAATATTCTAATTGACCGACTTAAATTTCAATAAAAAAAACTTCAATAGCTACATATCTAGTTTTTTTTTTTTTTAATTGTTTTTTGTTTAAATTTTCACGAGCTTTTAGCTCCTTAAAATCGTCTTTGGCCAACCAAAGCAGTAACCACACTCACCGGATTATTTCTCTCCCGGGATACTCCGCCGAAATTCAAGCCAACGGCCATTTCTTTGAATCAACACGCCATCGTTTTATAGTATCATTTTGTAACCGTCTCACAAGTTGTTCGAGAAAATAAAAACCGAAAAACAAAAGAAACTCTTCAGTCTTCATTCTGGGAGCCATTAAAAGTTTAAATGCAACCCCCGTGCTCCGTCGCCACGTCAGCCTTTCTCAACGCCGGAAACTTCCAATTCTTTCATTTTGTTAAATGAAAAAGAGCAATTAATTCTTCTATGCATCCTTTTTGCTGTGTTTCCGCTGTATCGGATCATTCACCAGTCAAACCTTTACCCGACCACGTCATCGCCATGGCTCCCCTTCCGCCTGTGACAACCGTAACAACCACTTCCTCTTCCGCTCCTGCCTCCAGATCCAACTCGGTCAGATCCACGGCCCAAATCCAGTGCCAGCACAATCAAAACCATCACAATCAACATCATCGTAGTAGTAGCGTGGATTTGAATCGGATGAGCCAGAGGAACGGGACATCGTTGCGAAGAAATGTTACGACGGCTCCGGCTCCTCCACCGCAAGTGGATGTGAAGATAAATAACATCGTAGGGAACGGGATATCGGGAGTGCTTTTCAAATGGGTGAATTACGGAAAAGGTTGGAAATCGAGATGGTTCGTATTGCAAGACGGTGTTTTATCATATTATAAAATCCATGGACCTGATAAGATCGTTGTTAGCCAAGAAACGGAAAGAGGATCCAAAGTTATCGGCGAAGAGTCTCTCCGTATTATCTCCCGCCATCGGAATTCCAATTCTCATCATTTTTTAACCCGTCGCAAACCCTTTGGCGAAGTCCACTTAAAGGTTAAAAAAGAAAAGAAAAATGAATGAATAAAGAAAAAGGAAAAACAATTTTGATTTGATTGAATTATTGAATTATTGAATTTTTCTCAGGTTTCCTCTATAAGGGAAAGTAGATCAGATGATAAGAGATTCTCGATCTTCACCGGAACTAAGAGGCTTCATTTACGAGCCGAGACGCGGGACGATCGTGTTGCGTGGATGGAGGCTCTTCAGGCGGTTAAAGATATGTTCCCTAGGATGTCAAACAGCGAGCTCATGGCTCCGATGGACAATGTGGTGATTTCAACGGAGAAGTTGAGGCAACGGCTGATGCAGGAAGGGGTAAACGAATTAGCTATCCAAGATAGCGAGCAGATTATGAGGGGTGAATTCACGGCATTGCAGAACCAGCTGGTGTTGCTTAAACAGAAACAATATCTTCTCATCGACACCTTGCGTCAGTTAGAGGTATATGTTATCATAATTAGAATACAATATGCTATTGGCAGTCGTCATTCAATTCGAAAAAGTTGATTGATTCTTTTAAAACAAATACATTCGCTCCCTATCTTTGGTTTTCTCTTTTGCATAGAAATTGTGAAAAGGTGTGGTTTTTAGGATACATTTGTGTATTTTTCATGATTGGTGTTTGTTGAATTTCAATTGGAGAAGGGTCAGTTGATGTAGGATTGGTATGTTGGTAGTCAGCTTTATCTGCAATTCTGATTTTTTTTTTTTTAATCTTCTTTGAAGTGAATGATAGCTACTAATTTTCAGTCAATAGCTGCTCTTATCCCTAAAGATTAACTTCTAAAACAAAGTTTTTAGTTCTTTTTTTTTTGCTGTTTTCTGCTAAGAAAGTGTTATTTGTACTTTATTTTGTAGACAGAAAAAGTTGATCTGGAGAATACAGTGGTCGATGAGAGCCAAAACAAGTTGAATGATCTAGTGGCTTCTTCTATGATAAGGCAAGACAAATCTAGTGGTAAGATATTCGGCAGTCAAATTATTTATTGTAACTATTGGTGCCTTATTTTATGCTGGACTGTTTCTTATATGCTGAGATTTATGGTTGATGTTTATAATTGATGTTCACACATTTGCTATTAGTTCAGGAATTTTTTTTTCTATCAGTTATGTGCCAGGGTATTACCTGTACCTATTTGTGGACAACTTATAATGTTTGTTAAGGAGAATTTCATATATTATCTTGAGGCAGTTTTTTGTCAGCACACATGTCTGGATGGTTGCTTGGCAAACTGCACTTTTCAACTTGAATTCAAATAAAGGGCTTCTTATTACATTTCCAGACCATTAGTTGTTAATGTTTGCGCCTTGTCTTTGTTATTGCTTGTTACTTGTTCTGTTTAATAAGTTTATTCTTTCTTCAATCAATTTCATGTCATTATCTTGGTTCTTGTCCCTTTTCTTATGCGTTTTTTTCTCCCTTTTAATAAATCTTAAGCATAGAGATGCACTCCCAGATAGGCAGGAGCATGATTTAGGTGTGGTCTCTATGGTCTTCCCTCTCTTAGGGGAGACTACATGACCACTGGCCATAGCCCATGCTTGTTCTGTTCTGGAGCTGACTTACTACAATAGTTATAGTGCTGATTGCTTGGTTATATAAATTGCTTGTGCTGTCTTCTTTGGTTTCATTTGCATTCAAATCATTGTTATTATTTTATTGTTTTCATAGCATAGCTATCTTTGATTTTTTTTTTTCTTTTCTCTTTGTTCAAATTCTTACTCAGAAGGAAGTGTAACTGAGACAGATGATGATGATAATGAAAGAGTTGATGCTGCGGAAGAAGAAACTGATGAAGATGACCATACTTTCTTTGATACTCGTGACTTTTTGTCATCAAGTTCTTTCAAAAGCAATGGATCTGATTTCCGGACATCATCTTTCTCTTCTGATGATGAAGGTATTAATGCTGTTGATTCTGAAGATGACATTGATCCGTACATCAAGTCAGTTGGAAGTAACTTTGCTTACATCAAACGGCGAAAAAAGTTGCCTGACCCAGTTGAAAAGGAGAAAGGTGTAAGTCTTTGGTCAATGATTAAGGATAATATCGGAAAAGACCTTACAAAAGTTTGTCTTCCTGTTTACTTCAATGAGCCTCTGTCTTCTCTTCAAAAGTGTTTTGAGGATTTGGAATATTCATATCTGCTTGATCGTGCATATGAGTGGGGGAAAAGAGTGAGTATATGAACTCCATATTTTTTTTATTTTAGAGAACAGATAATTGGTTGCAATATGAAGTTTTCCTACTCTAATATCACATCACTTCCTTCTTTATTGTAGTTATAGTATACATCAGGGCTTTACCTTATTTTTTTTTCCCTCTTTTCTCTCTTGTACACTTGACTGTGCAAAAGGCTAGTTGCAATGCTTATAGTTCATGCCCTTTGTAAACTTTGACAATCTGAATCGTTGGCCAGATTCCCCTGAAACTCATTATTTTTCCCTCAAAACTTGCAGGGGAATAACCTCATGAGAATTCTTAATGTGGCTGCATTTGCTGTGTCTGGATATTCTTCAACAGAAGGAAGAATTTGCAAACCCTTTAATCCATTATTAGGGGAAACATATGAGGCTGACTTCCCAGATAAAGGCGTACGCTTCTTCTCAGAGAAGGTTTATCTGTACTCAAGATATAGAGTACACTATCCTTGTTGTCTACTTTATGTTTTTCTGCACATTGTCATTCAAACATTAAAACATATTAACCTTGCTTTAAACAAAGGTTTGACATATGCCTGGTTCACCTGGCCAATCTAGAGTGCTACTTTAACAGTCAAGTTCAATATGCACAAAACTTTAGAAGTTTTTTCATGTGAAAATCCCAGAATTAGGAATATTGCCCTTAATTTTGACTTTGCATTTTCTATTGTGTTCATTTCACCTGGTTAGTACAATGATATGAAATTGAAACTCGTTTGCTAGGTCTGATGTCAAAATTGCTGTACCGCACGAGCAGTGCAAATTTAATTTGTTATTGATCCGTTGGTTTACAGAAAGGCAGAGTGAGGATTTCCATTTTTAGCTTGCCTCTCTTTGATCTTTTTCTGCTGTCTCCTTTTTTATTTTTGGTCTTAATTCTCATCGAAAGCTTGCCAAGTCAAAAACCTTGTTTTGGATTCAACCTCAGTAGAGCAAATATTTAGGGTGGTTGGAAAGGTAGCACAATTAGTAGATCATCACCTAAAATGGGTGGCCAACTAAAAGTGAAGCTATTGGCTTCGTATCCATTAGTTGAATCAACCTTGTAATTCTAAATTTACTGGGAAGGAAACAGGACTGTGCTAAAGACTTTGAATTGCATAATAAAACGAATGTAGTTAATAGATAATCTTAAGCATTAACTTATGCATTTAGGTGTTAATAAGTAGGAATATTAATAGACATCAATATCCTTTACACTATTTAGGATACTGGGAAAAACAACAGCACAGTGGCTAGCATATTTTTAATATGAGTTCAGGTTTTTATGCTATTTTATTGTTTCTATTTTAATGCTATCTATGAAGTTGCTGATATTTTTTCCGTTTTTGGTGTCAGGTCAGTCATCATCCCATGATCGTAGCATGTCATTGTCAGGGTACAGGATGGAAATTGTGGGGTGATAGCAATTTAAAGAGCAAATTTTGGGGTCGCTCAATTCAACTGGATCCTGTTGGTGTGTTGACCTTGGAGTTTGAAGATGGAGAAGTGTTCCGGTGGAGTAAGGTATAACTCCAAAAGTTAAAGAACAAATATGCATATATGTGTATGTGTACATTCGTCGTATACAATTTGAAAATGGACTTTCTTTTGCCAGGTGACAACATCAATATACAATCTCATACTGGGAAAGTTGTACTGTGACCACTACGGTACTATGCGAATAGAGGGGAATCGTGAATATTCGTGTAAGCTGAAATTCAAGGAGCAATCTATCATAGATAGAAATCCTCACCAGGTAATCTTTCATCTTCCTCAAAATAATCAATTTAGTAGATCATATCAACTCTTATTTTACTAGAATTAAGATATTATTCTATTATCCTTCTTTTAACCATCATTGACATTTATCAGTTTATAAAACTTTATTGCACTTCAGGTACATGGTGTAGCTCAAGATAGAAACGGAAAGACAGTGGCTACATTATTTGGAAAATGGGATGAGAGCATGCACTATGTGAATGGAGATTGTTCTGCAAAGGGAAAAGGACAAGACTCTTTATCCAAAACCCATCTGCTTTGGAAGCGGAGCAAGCCTCCTAAATATCCCACCAGATATAACTTAACACGTTTTGCCATCACATTGAATGAGCTCACTCCTGGCCTGAAGGTGATTGTTATAATAGTGTTGATTTGATTATAAATTGGGCAGCCATCTAATGCCTTAAGCGGGTGGTTTGAAATTCCATTCTGGTCTATGTCATTTCTTTCTGACACATTATCTATATATATATATATATATATATATATTCCATTGTATTTTTGGGTTACCCTACCATTCTTGCATTACCATATTATAACTAGTACTTTGAATGCCACCTCCCTTGGGTGCTTCTAAGGCTAATCATTTGATTTGTGGGAAAGAATTTTTTGGTCTCAAAGATCGAATCCATTTGTTTCTATTTGAAAATATAAGAATTAACTGGAATTTTTGAAACCAATGCACGGCCTAGATATAACCTATGAACTGCTTGCAGTAATTGGGATGTTGATTTTAGTCTCCTTGATTTATTCAGGAAAAGTTGCCTCCTACAGATTCAAGGCTGAGACCTGATCAAAGGTATCTGGAAAATGGGGAGTATGAAATGGCAAATTCAGAGAAGTTGCGGTTGGAGCAGCGGCAACGACAGGTCAGTTTTTTTTTTTTTTTTCCCTCTTTTCCGCATTGTTGTCAATTCCATGTATTGATGGTGCAAATTGGCTAGCGAAAGAGTTTGAGAGTCCACGAACTACTGATTTTTTATTACATCTGGATGGCGCGTTGTTTAGTGAGGCATACAGATGACCATGAAAAATTTCTTGGTTTCGGTATTTTAGGACACCATGAAGCAAACGCTCAAACCAAAGTTGTGCTTCTAGGCTCCCAGATGAGAATGAAAGCTTAATGACATAATCATTCCAAGGCTTTTTAAAACTGACCGGCAAATACCAATAATGTAGTAAAAGCAATACCATGAGTGGTGCATATGAAGGAATAGGAGCAGCACGAAATAATATCAATGTTTAATGTTTTAAATTTGCCATACATGTAGAGATAGATTGTGATATATTACTTAGAATTAGGTATGAATATTGGACACAGGTATATTTAATTTTTTTTTTTTTTTTCAAGATTTCAATATATTTGGAGAGTCCTTTAGGATCATATCCCCGTACCCATATTTGGATATACGTCAGATACGGGTATCAGACATGGATACTTTCAGAAAAAATGAAAAGTCGTAGCAACATAGCATTAAGAAACTAGGGAACTACACCACTGTGGAAACAATAATATCTGGCATGACATGTTCTTAAAAAGTTTGTCTCATAATCCATCTAGCAGTTGATCCAACTGCTGACTAGAATGTCAATAGGACCCTCCCATTAATGTAACTTTCATAAGCAATGGACGGTGTAAACAATGTCTCTTCAGATTGCTTTCTTTCTCCCAACCTTATACATATCCATAAGCAGAGATTTTATCCTAAATCCTGCGTATGAAAACAATACAAATGTTATTATTTTCAATTTCGGATTCAGGCTCGGAAGATGCAAGAGAGAGGTTGGAAGCCAAGGTGGTTTGCAAAGGATAAACATAGTGATTCATATCGATATATTGGTGGATATTGGGAGGCTAGAGAGCGTGGGGAATGGGATTTGTGTCCTGATATTTTTGGCCAAATCCCTTCTGATCAGCTCCTTGACTAAAACCACAAGGTGCCCATCTTTTCCTTTCTTGATTCTTCTTCAATTTTTTTGATGGGGCACACGTCACGGACCAAAAGTCCCGAGTTCAAGTGCCGCATAGGTGTAAAACTCGAATCTCGACCCGTGACATACACATCAACTGGGTTAAGACTCAGGTTGCCCCAACAGCAACAACATAAGTAGATTAAAAAGGTTTTTTAGAAAGATAATAGAAGAATATTGTTTCTTTTTTTTCTTTTTCTTTTTTTTTTTTTTCAATCTTCTTGATTCTCAGTTCATATCTGATGATGCGATTGTGACCCAAAGCCAAGAATTTGGGTTATGATCGCGGAATTTTCGTTGTAACAAAAGAATATAAGAGAAATTTCCCAAAACTCTAGTTCTAAAGCAAAGTTTTAAGTAAAATAATATCTTAGTCAAATTTATGGGAACTATGATGATGATGATGATGATGATGATGATAACAATAACTTGGAAGTTGATTGAATATAGAACTGGTAGTCAGATTCCCGCTGTTCAGTGGAGAGGAGGATTTGTCCAGCAAAGAAAACTAAAGTACTAGTCTATATTATTTGAATTTTTTTATTTTTTTATAATATTCATGCTTAATATTAATGTTTGGCATATATTCAAATATGGGTATAAAATATGTTTTTTAAATATATCAAAAATATAGAAAAAATTAATTATACTCGTACCTAATAAATCTATTTAAGAATCGTGTTATCCGTTTGATTCAATAGATCTGATTATATTAGTCATATCTTGACAAAGATTTTATCAATTAGGATTAACCTCAATTAGAATTACTATATAATAATGATTTTTATATAATCTTATTATCATTTGGAAATAAAATAGGTCGTTGGATCCGAATCGATTCAAGTTTAAATAAAAGAATAAAATAATCAGATAACAATCTAACTTGACCAATGATATAAATACGAGTTGAGATTTAAGAGGATGCATGGTCCCAGGGGACAATGAGAGGAAATGAAGTGAAATGCAGAGGGGCACAAAGTCGATGGTCCCAAGTAATGGGTTTAGTATTTTGTTTTCTCAAATGAAGACAAGAATTAATGAGCAAGAAACAATAATACATACCTAGAACTTGTCTTTTTCTTTTTCTTTTTCTTTTTGTTCTCTATTTTTTTAATGTCTCTGAGAAACTTTTGGATTAACAACAGACACCCCAATGTTTTATTAACTTAAAATAAAAACTTGGTCTGTAAGTTGTTCACTGTCTTGGAAAATTGAACTGACTTGTCTGCAAATTCATTTTAATACTCATCATCATGAATTTCTTTTTTCTTTTAACTGTCGGTATTCGATAATTATATTAGATTTTGATTATTTTAAAATTGAATTCGACAAATTTTATATAAAATTTTTTTTAATGTTTAATTTTTTTTTAATTTATTATACTCAAAATTAAGATGTTGTTTAAGAGCAATGAACTCCTGTTTTGACTCAACAAGAGGCGATGGTCATCATGAATATCCTTGAATCCCAGTAATTGTTCTAACGATAACTGAGGCTTAGCCTACCCTACCAAATCTTTCACCGTCATTTCCATTTTCCTTTTGTTCAGAGTTTCAGAGACCACTCTATATTATCTGTAATTTTATTTTTTTAAAAATATTTACATTTGAAATTATCTATATTTTAAAATAAATATTAAAATAAAATCTTTTAAGTGTATATATAATTTTAAAATTAAAAAAAAAGAAATATAATCATATTTCAATCCTACCCTCAGCTTTAGTTCAAGGATAATATTAAACTCTCTGTTTCTGTTACTATTATTATATATTCC
>JBBYHK010000015.1:12914432-12935304 GCA_038382065.1 Adansonia grandidieri | reverse complement strand
AGCATGGATAGATACGAGAAGTCTTCATGGTCGGCAAAAATTTTTGTGCTTATCCGATTTCGAGTGTAGCAGGTCGAATTAATTCAAAAATCCATATCACAATTTAAAATAATATTAAATAATATTAATATTTATAATTAAATTTAAATAAAAATCAAAATATTTTTATTAAATAAATAGGTTTTAAATTGAAAAAAGGTAAAAGTTTTTTGAGCAAAGCTCGTATGGGTCAGACTTATCGAGTCAAGCGCGCTACACAATCTATGAAGATATCTAATAGACATGCAATGGAATTTGTATATATATATATATATATATATCAAAATCTTAACAAAGTTAGAATCTTGAAAATCCATAAACAAAAACAAAAAGTAAAAGCATAAAGAGAAATAATAACAAAAAAAGAGTTACATAGTGAAAATATGGTGGGAATAGAAAGTAAAGCATCAATTGAAATATGTTGCGGAGACTAAGAACAAGAGAGAGGCGACAACAAAGAATGTAAAGAATTCCTTTTTGATCAATCTGAAGTATGAATGTTTAAGGTCTTTATATCTTTGAGTTTAAGCCATTTGTGTTTACTGGATTTTTAGGTTTAAGCTATTAAATTCAAGATTAATTTTTTTTAAAAAAAATTATATTAATATTTAATTAAAAAGTATTAATTTTACTTTTTTTTACATTATTATATAAAAATAATTTAATTATTACTGTCTCTCTTAAATATGTCTTAATTTTATTAAAAATTTCATATATCTCTGTTTTAATATTACGTCGTCCGTATCGCATGTCCGTTCTTCCGACCTGCGGTTGGAAATAAATCAAATGAGTTCAGATAGACTTGCTAGCTTAGCCTTTAGTTTATTCTCTCCCCGTGAAAGGACATGCAATTATCAATTGGAAAGGCCTTCACGTCTTTGCGTCCAGCCCCCATTTAAATTTATTTATTTATTTATTTTTCTTGAGTTAAATCGAATTTAATTTATTTGAAGGGTTGAATTATTATTTAGATATTAAATAAAAATAAAAAATTTCTTTTATTTTTATTTTTATAATTAAATAAAATAAAAAATATTTTATGTTATTAAATAGTAATTCAAATCACGTCTCGATTCAAATTAAAAAAATTTTTGTTTAAATCTCAACTTAGATAAATAACTCGACTTATAAACAAATTTAAATCTATAAAAGTTACCTTTTTTTATTTTCCAAGAGGGGTAAAATTGAATATTTTAACTTTTAGAAACTATTTTGCTCTCTTCTAATGAACTCCTTCACTAGGTATAGCATATTTTTCCAGTGATCCATTGTTAATAGGAGAAAGAAAAATACCATCTGTTAATCCATTAATTGGAATGGTATAGTAATTACTTGAAATTGATTAGAAACTTCCATCTGGGTATTTTTTAAATGTTTCAAATCAATTATTTTTAACTCTTTCATTTTTTTTTCATTTGGTTAATTTATTATTTTAAAGTTTTCAAGCTATTTATTTACTTAATATAATAAATATATATTTATATAATTAGTTAATTAATTAAAACATTTAAATAAGTATATATGAAATAACAGATATTATAATTTTAAATATTATCAAAAATAAAAAATAATTTATTAATATACTCTTAATGTAATATCTTTAACGATTATTTTTATTTCATTGTTACAGCTATTTTTTATCCAAACATATATCTTACTATTAATTTTTAATATTACAACTATAATAACTAATATTTTGTTACATAATTTTTAATCTTACTGAAATTAATTTTATCGTTTATCCGAACGAAACCTTATCTCTATCCATAGTTGCTCCTCCATGGCATAGTCTGATGCTTTTGATTCTGACTTGAAGTTGCCCAGAGATATTCATGGGCCATGTTATGGTCTGAGTTTTTTTTAAATTTTTATCTAAATTTAAATATTTTTTAAAATTTTAAAATTTGATTTTTATTCTATATTGATAAACTTATATCACCATTTAAAAGTATAAAAATATTATTTTTATATTAATATTTTATATATTTTTATGGTAATATAAATAAAAATATTTTAGATTTATCGAACATCAATTCTAATTGAACTCCGAACACTAAATATGATATCCAGACGTGACCCAAATGTAACCGGGCCTATTGGACAAATAATTTAATTGGAGATTTTATTTTATTTTTTTTAAATAATGCTGTTTGTATATTTCTTACATAGTTTCTAAACTAGAAGATAAATCTAATTTCATATATATTTACATGATTCAAGAAGATGAATATTATTTTAAGTTTTTGGGAAGGTTTTGCCTTTAATACATTATTTTTATTAAATTCAAAAAATAATATATTAATTACATTATATATAAATCATTTTAATTGGTGTCATTTAACATTCTACTATTATATTTTGGACAATACAACATACACATATTTCATAAACACATCATTACTTTTTAAAATATGTATATATATATATATATTTAATTGAGTCTTTAATCTTTATATTGTCAATTTTTATAAATGTGTAAGAAATTTTTGTAGTAAGTATATGTATGAAATTGTTCATACACATATTTAATTCATTTACAAATATGTAACGGTTTTGAGACTATCGACGTAAAAAAATTAAAATAAATTTATTTTATTTTATTAATGTTTTTTTTATTTACTTGCAAAAAACAAATATACATAATAAAAAATCAATTAAATGGAATCTTAATAATTAAAAGGATTTTTTATTACCTTGATTTAGATAAAATGGCTTCATCCCCAAAATTCAAAATAAAGCACAAACATATATATATATATGGGGATAAAGAGTATAGTTGCAAATATTAAGATTCGGTTTTAGAATTGCTAAATACTACCTCTTTAAGGGTGACTATACGAGCCTATTGAGCTATACTTTGAATTACACTATATTTATGGGATGCTATCTTTTTAGGAGCAACGGTATGATTTAACTGAGTCAAGTTTCAACTTTCCTCAGATTTATTAGATATTATCTCTTTAAAGATGACTTGTGAACTAGTTAAATTAAATTTTGAGTTCTTTTATATATATATATATATATATATATATATATATATACATACACACACACACAACCTTTGAGAAATAGAAGCATGAAACTGCCTGTACTCTGAATATCCAAATGTTCTTCAAGATGAAAAGAAGTTCAACGAAGGAAAGATTGATAGAGAAAGAAAGAAAGAGGAGAGGCAAGATAAAAGAAAGGGAGAAGAAGGCCAAAGAAAAGGGTAAAAAGAAAAGAACCCAAGGGAGAAGTGAAGAACTGGGGAACAAAAGGCAAAGGTAGCAAGAAACTAGTCCAAGAGGAAAGCAAAGAAAAAAGAAACAAGGGCAGCAATGGATGGAAGAAATTCTTCAGGTTTATGAAATTATCTCAATTCACTTTGGAACTTCCTGTAGAATTGTAGCTCCTTTTTCTCTCTTTTCCGATATGGTAGCTTGGAATAAAGAAAGGGATTGTAGATTTTAAGATTCGAATTTCCTAAGGAATTTTAACTCCTTTCTTTCTCTTTTCTGAGATAGCAACTTGGGTAAGGGAAAGTTATTGCAAGTAACGGGATTCGGACTTCGAACTTGTTGATCAGATGTCACTTCTTAAAAATGATTGCATGAAGGAACTGGATTAAATCTCGGGTTTGTTCCACCAAGAATTTATGTAGCCTGTCAGGCATTTGTTAGCTTGAGTTTCTGAGGTGCCATTGAATCTGTAAAAATAACATGCTACCTCACACTAACAAAATATAGCAATATGATACTGCAAACCTAGTCTATGATGGAAGTTGCATAGGCAACAATATAGGAACATTTACTTTGCCAAACCTAGTCTATGATACGAAATGTCACAGCCAAATCAGCAATGATATGTATATAGAATGAATTTGCATTCACAAGTAGAATAATTTATACTTCCCCTAGAGGTTATTATGGAAATTATAAGTAAAAGCATATTTTTCATGAAATCTGTAGCAAAACCATCAAGCTGGGCTGCCAATGCTTGATGTCTTCCTAATGACACTAAAAATCTAATACTCTATCAACTTGGACCAGCTAAATTTACACTTAAGAAAGATACAGACTAGGCCGAGAAGTCTGCTGCCACTTCGACTTCTCATGAAGCCTCATGTAGCTGACAGAATCACTGCTCTAAATAGATGAATTGTTGCAGGAGTTCCAAGTCGGGTAAGGTTGAATGATCAACATACATCAAGTTACCAAAATTTTAACGCAAGTAGGCACAAGAGTGAGAAAATTGTAGGACCTTGTTCATGTAAAGTATCGGAATTTTAATCAATTGAGAACCTTCCGAAGTTCGTTAACTACTTGTTCCCTGCTTGATAGCTCCATCTGCATTTGATTAAAACAATCATTTAAGGTTCGAATAGATATAGACAAGAATGCTGTAAAAGCAAGAAAGGACAGTTGGATGCTATGTTACTCAGATTCGGGTGTGAGTGTTGGATATAATTATATGCCCAACATAGGTTCATATCCCTATACCCATGTCCGGAAATGTATAGGACACGGGTTCTTTAAGAAAAAATGAAAGTTGTAGCAGCATAGGTTGGATGGTTTACCTTGCTTAGAAGGGCAGCAAGACCTTGAGGTAGAGCTTGCATATCTGAAGCTGAATTGCCAATATTTGTAAGCTGAAGCAATATCTTTTGGACACGCAGCTCTTTTAGCTTCTCACTATAATTTCTCGGATCATCCTTCCACGAGAAGAAAGCTTCATCATTAACCCAAGCATCCTTTCTTCCCTTTGCAACATCGGAATCAGAAAACCATTTCTGGATCAAGTCCATTGCAGATTTATGTGACAATTGGTCACCAGCTGCATCTTTTACGATTTTAACCAGAGAACTCTCAGCGATTCTCCGGCGCAGTCTTCCGTAGAAGAAAGAGCGTGAACGATCCCAGTCAACAACTTCTTTTATTACCCCTTTAGCAGCCATCCTCAGAGAAGTATCATGAAGTTCAGCGAATTTAGTGGCTATCTGGGTGTATACCGGCGACAGTTGCTTCTCGCGTGATCTTATTTGCTGCTGCAGAGACTCCACCTTTGCATGGCCACCACTGCTCTTGGCTTCCTTAAGTTTTTCCTTCAAACTTATAAGCTGTTGGTCGAGCCTGCCCATACACTCTAGTAGCTCCTTTTTCCTAAACTTGATTTCAATCATTCCTTCAGGCTCAAGTACGTTACCCTTAGCAGTGCGCTCAGCATACATTTCAATATGGTCTGAATTGATCCGGCTGTCGACAACAACCCATGCCCCGCCACGAAGCTCACCCATCATGGGAATGTACACAAAAACAGGTTGTTTGTATGTTCTAAGGTTCTCAACGATGGTTGATCCAGCCTGAAGGATACCCTCAAAAAGATCCCTTTGCCCACCTGAAAAGCCTCTCCAATTGGCAAGGATGAAAAGTGGAAGCTCTTCTCTATTGAAATCCATTATCGCTTGAGCTGTCTTTGTGGCAGAATCCGGAAACCATACCTGTCCAGCTTGTGGGACAACCCTCTCATGGGAGTCAAGTTGTCCCGGATCGGCAGGGATAACCTGCATCACCGTCTGTGTCTCAACAGCAACTATTCCTACAGGGATTCCTCCAAGCTTTGCCCTTCCTGTCACAACTGTTCTTGCCCAACCTTCAAGTGTCTCGACAAAGCTATCCTTGTCGAAAATACCCCCCTTCCAGCTCCCACTACTATCTAATGCACCACAAATAGCGGCACGAGGGTCACATGAATTTTCAGGGAAGTACTCCACAGGTCTTTCTGGAGGATCTGATGGATTTAAAATGGGAAGTGGACCACCTATATGAGGAGGAATGCAACTTAGCCAGTTCAAAATAGCCGCCACCCCTTCAAGATCATCTGAGACAGTGAGATGGACAACACCATTTGTTGCCATGATTTTAGGTCCACCAAGTTGCATGTGGGAGCTATACACCTCACGACCGAGAAGTTTGTTCAACGCAGAGAAACCAGTCAAAATAATGGGCTGATCAACTCTCTGTATGCACCGGATACCAAGACGAGCAAGATAAGCACCAATTCCCACAGTTCTACCAGTCACATATGTCAAGGTAAAGGTTTCCTTGTATGCCTTGGAGTACGCACTAGCAATGGCCCCACTACCTGTTAAGTTCTCGACCCCCAAACCATCCTCCTCCCCCACAATAGTATCTATAACCCATCTGCTCTCTCCACTTGCCAGCTTTATCTCATGTGCAATTACAGATGATCCAATCCGAGCATAATCCTCAGGAGTTAAGTAAACATATTGAAAACCGCGCTCAGGGCTGGATTCATCGGACCAACCAACGTTAAAGCAGGCTTTGACTTCCTCAGCTACCCCAATACGGGCACCAGAGTTAGCGGCCAAATAAATTAAAGGCAGTTTCTTACTGCATGCAAGATCAGTTACGGCAAGAAAGAATGCATCCTCACTTGGGCCAAAAGAACCAGCTTTGAAAGTCACATCATTTGCAATTATCAAAATTGTTCTTCCAGAAGGGAACTCAGGAGTAGACATTTCCATGCACCAGGCTACCATGCCAACATCATTTAGTCCAGGCTGGCGCTTGACAGGAACGAGAGGAGTGCCCCAGTTACGTTTTTTATCAGCAAATACAAGCTCGGTGACCTTACGAAGAAGTTTATCTTTGGGTTTTCTAACACCTGGAAAGTGGGATGCCCATGACTGTTCCAAGGCTGTCTCAAACGCCTGCAAGCAGCATCATTCTCAGTGATATAGCTTTATCTGCTATGGATTGTTAAGCATATAAAAGGAACAGAACAATCAAAGTAGCGGATATGGACTCTATTGCCCATAGCACTGTGCTCACCAATGGAAAGTCATAGCAGTAGGTGGTATTGTTTTTCCTTGCTAATAAACGTTTCTGGTCAAGAGCACCCAAAGGCTGATAGTGAGCATTAACGGGTACACCATGCAGAGGACCCCTCACAGAAAGGGAATGGTACACAACTCTGTGTTTGCTGGTATCTTCTAGTTCTCGGTATATCTGAAAGTATAACACAGCCACATTAATTTTTTTTTATCTATATTCATCACAACTCCATTTCCCTGTGTTATTCGAACTTGGGTGTGAGCGTTAGATACGGGTATGTATCCGACACGAGTATGTTCAATTTTTTTCTAAATTTTACCATGAACTTGGAGGGTCATATCCCCTTATCCATGTCCAGATAGAATTGGATACAGGAGTCGGACACAGGCACTTCAAGAAAAATGAGGAGTCGAAGCAACACATTTTCAATGAGCTTAAGTTTTAGATTGGTTCTAGTTGGATAGTTATAGTTCTCACAACATTCAGCTAGATATCTTTTGGCAACATGATGCATTCTGCTACTCCATCACGGAAAAAATTATGGATTTTTCTGAAACAACACAAGATTTTGCTATGCGAAAAAATGAAACACTTGCGGTCAATGATTCCTCCCAATTTAACTAGTTTTGGTGGTTATTGAGATTTGCACAGTATGGTGTCTGATGTCTCTATAACCAAAAGAGGCATCTGGTTGGAGAAAATTTCCCATTTTTCTCACTTTCATAGGAAAGCACTACAGCTCAATCCTGGAGGAGAATTTTTGAAGCACTACTAGTTACAGGATAGAAACTTACATGTACAGTGCAGGTCTGACCGGTCACATTCGTCACCACAACTCTCCAAGCACCATTTGCTTGTCCGAAAGAAGCCATCCAGAGCTTCACTTCCCACTGACAAACACCTAACTTATGCATTCTTACACCGGCAAATGCATGGATTTCCCGAGCCAGTTCTTCTAAGATTGACTCTACCGCAGCTTCTTCTTGTACGGCATCTATGTCAACTCTCCTGGTGAAAAATCTCAAATATAAGAAGATATAGAAAAATTTACCAACCATGCAGAAGACGAAGGAGGAAGAAAAAGAAACAAAAATAAGAAATATAGGCTTAATTACTTGGTATAAGGCACGAGATCATTTATCTGTTGCTCTCGTAAGATACAAAGGTACATCTGAGCATGGTCGGATTTTAGAGTAGCATTGTGCATGTTAAGCTCTAACTCCTCCATTGCAGCCATTAAAGACCTAAAAATGCTCCTTGAAGTAAAAGACATAGTATGAATCATGTCAACATTGAGTCCCTCATATGCTGCAAGCCCAAAATCTGATGTAGGCTGCCTGACAAGTGTTCTGAGGAACATCCTCTGGATTGCGAGTCGCTTGTCAACAGTAGTATATAAGTGCCATTGACGGTCACGTGAAGGGGTATATCGCATATTCTCGTAACCTTTAAGCTTATCCTGGATTAAGAGTTAACAAACATAAGATCAAAGGTGCATAGTAATATTTTTTTTTTGTTTTTCTTAAAAGGAAAACAAAGGAGTAGCAGCTAAAATAACTGACCAATTCAAGGTATATGGATAGAGGAGGTTCAAGATGACGCAAAAGAGGTTCTTCCTCATAATAGGGCTTTTCCACTGACCAATGAAATGAGTGCCTCATCGGTGTTCGCCCTTCATCTCTCTGTATGATACAGCTAATTACCCCAACACCTGCAAAGCGTAAACTTGACCCTACCTCTTTATCTTTAAGTATTTTTGCTAACTTATTAATTCTCTCTTGAGCTTGATCTTCATCGCCACTGCAAAGAGTAAAAGCAGAATGCTGATTAAGAAATCTATGACTTTGTCCCTACATTCAGGCAGAAGCTTAGCGTCTTTGGCACATATCTTTTATGAAAAAAAAAAAACCAAACCAAGGTAGGATTATCGGTGGTTTGAATTTATATAAAACAAAAACCAAAATTCAACCCATCCAACTACTATCAGATTTGAATTAAACATATATACCTATCTTGAAGTAAACTCATCTGATTGTTGATGCCCACCAGTGCAATATGCATCATATTACCAAAAGTAGTTGGTTCTAGAGATCCATTTAGAGTTGCTTCATTAAGGTTATGAGTTGTTTCCCCTAATGCAGCACTGATAATTGCAGGCAAAAATTGGAGAGATTTAATTATAACCATGGCTCCCCATTTCCTCTCACTGTGCTTCTTGACAAATGTTTTATCAGATTCTTCAGGCCCATTCTTTCTCTCAATATGCTCTTCCAAGAACTCCCAAGAAGCAATAAGACCAGATCTATGCCACTGCATCCGGACACTCCCCTTTACGAGATAGGGCTGATGACAAATACAAACAGTTAAACGAGGATGTGATGGTCCCAAAATAACATAAGCTGAAGGTTGTGAGGGTTAAGCCCTAATACCTGGTACAGCCTCCGAACATAAGTCTCTACAACCCGCCTCTGAAGGGTGTGATCGCTATGATCAAACAAACCTACAAGAGCATCTTCAACAGCTAAAGGAGCACCAACAAGATCCTCCATTCTTTCATTAATGGCACTTTTCCTTTTTGGAGTGTCCATACTTTCACCATCCTCGGTAAACATTTCTAACTCAGAAAGGCTTCTAGCAATGGTGGAGCGAAGTTCACTCAATTTGGTTTGTTCCAGTAATTGACTAGCCTTGAGTGCCAACTATACACACAAATTCAAAAATAAGCCTTAAAAAGAAAAAAAATCAAATATCCTACTCCAAGGCAGAATCGAGTTTGGAGCGAAATGATGAATACAAAGAACAATATATTAGAACGTATTATTGTAAGCTATTACATTAGTAGATGCTCAAACAAATAACTTAGCGAAATAGTGAACCTCAGAATAACTAGTATGGTTCAGCGCGGAGAATCGAATTAGTTGATCTCTATATGCAGCAGGGTTGGGATAAACCAGTTGTTCCAAGAGTCTGAGTATCAGTTTATTTTTACTCTTGATACCCTGCAAGCCAAAAAACCCTTACAGTATGAGTATGGAATATTTTAGGCTTAAATATTCAAATAGCCCCTGAACTATTCCACTTTTCTTAAGTAAGCCCCTAAAATTTATTGTATCCTAATATGCCTTTACTTTTTGATTTGTACCCAAATAAGCCTTTATTTCAACTGAAAGACTAATTTATGTTAAGGGCTTATTTAGGTATAAATTAGAAGGTTAAGAGCTTATTTAGGTAAAAATTAAAATGTTAAGAGCTAATTTGTGTACAAATTAAACGTTAAGGATTTACTTGGGTGCAAATTAAAGGTTAAGCTTATCTTGGTGTAATAAAATTAGAGTAAATTGGTAAAGTTCAGGGGCTTTTTTGTTGTTGTACCCAGTATTTTACAATAGGAAAAATTTTCAAATTTGATACCTGATGAGATAGCACAATGTCCACAACCTTAAGTAGATCTTTCTTATACTGAAGCCGAAGACGTTCAATCACATCAGCCTGTGATTTCACATGGAAAAGACTCATATAAACATGCAAACAGAATAACAAATATTTGAAAACTTGAAGGCTGTAACTGGACTTAGAATTGCAGATATGACGTTCAAAATCCATGCATCTCGATTTCTTAACATTTTGAAAAAACAGGCAAATCAGATTGGTATTGTCAACAGAAATAATCATGACAAAGATATAATGCACTAATGTTTTACCAATTAGCCATTATGAAGAATATGTGTTCCTTTGTGACAAAAATTACCTGCACGTTGTCACTGAATAACTCTTCAACAGATAGATACTCTCCGAAAAGGGAACGAACAATAACACGGGCATGACTCTCTCTTCCACCATCATACGACTTCACGAGGCTCATCAATGGTTCGATAAGCCTTTCTAAGGATCCTTTTTCTTTCTCGGAACAGGAGGATAGATGGGACTGCAATCAAAGTAGGTGCCCCAAGTGTTTAACTTTCCATATACAAATATTGAACTTCAAAATGGGATTGCGGGATAAGGAAACTCACTTCTAGGACTCCCTTCAATAACTTGGCAGGAAAGTCGATATTCTGGGAGCTTAGAATCACTTCAAACCCATTATACTTTGATTCAAGCTGATACAATGGCAATAACAAAAGTAAAATAAGATCAAAATATACAAGTCTAAAACCACTTTCCAGAGCACCAAATCAGAGATAAAATCCGGATAATAAACATTTACCTCATTTTTAAGACTTTTGGGAAGCCTGGTTGCCAGAACAGACATGCATTCTTGCCATTGAAGGAAAGGCAGCTCAGGACTGTCGAGACAATTAAGCAGACTTTGAACCACCTGTAACACACGTCAACAAAATCGATATAACAATTGCGAAAACTTTCAAATGTTAAAAGTTGAAATTACACAACCTGTAGTTTGAGAGCTAGTTGATTAAGGGCACTTATGTTTTCAAAGGCAAAAACTACTGCAGAAGAGATTTGTGATTCGCGGCATATTTTATCCCCATGATGAGATTATTATGAGATAGTGAATTTACTTACTTCATCAATATTATGCTCATAACCAGCAAGAATCATGCGGGCTGCATTTAAACTTGCTGCCAATCTCTGATGAACTTTGCCAGAAATTGCAGTGGGAGGGCCCAGAACCGGGAAGTTCCCATGGAATGGTTCAGCTTTCCTAACAGCCGAAGGATCATCCAGATCAAGCCTAGCAATAAGCTCACCAGCCTGCAAGACAACAACTTCCTAAGTTCTCACAAAATTTTAACTTTTATATTTCTCTTATAGAACATGATTACCTGCATTGCTTGACCTTCGGACATTTTGATTTGAATAACTCCTGAAGCAGGTGAAAGAAGAGGCATACACATTTTCATAACCTCAACCTCGGCATATGGTGTGTCCACATCTATATGACTACCATCTGAAACCAAAAATCTCAGCAGCTTACATGGTGTTTCCGCCACTAATTTTGATGGGTCATGATCATTCTGGACAAGGGGACAAAAAAATATAAATAACCTCACATCTTAACTTTGTTGGACCAAAGAAAAATGGTGGTTTTTTATTTTTAGTTGGGGGGTGGGAGGAGAGGATTCAAAGCATATGAAAGAAAGGAATATGTTGCACCTGTAGCAGGCAAGTCCGACCATCAATTAGAAGGCGAGTACCAACAGCTTCTTCCTCGGCATAAATGACATGACTATTTCCATCCAACTGCAACGAATTCAAAGTAAGCATTAGAAAAGAAAAAAAGTTTAAATCATAAGGCCAGCAATAAGAGGTTCTAATAACTGAAAGAGAAGTAAAGAACATAAGCAAAAATAAAACATGTAAAACAATATTTCTAGGGGAAAAATGCTTGCCTGCATCAGTAAACCACCATCGCGTAATGTATGTATCTCTGCCTCAATCTCTGACTCATTCATTCTCAACCGATAACTTCCCGGTCCCCCCCTAACCATTTCGATCTAGAAACATTTTTTTTTTCAATATGTTAATATGCATAATTCATCAACATGATAACCAAAATCTCCAGAAGTTCTTGAGAAGAATGGCAACAAAGTGACATAAAAACTCATACCTTATATTTGCTTCCTTCAATGTTCAAAGACAGTTGAGAACGCATGAGTGATATGCGCTGAAATCGAGATCAACAGACATCAATATCTTAACACAGACCGACATAAAAGAAGCAACTCGGACTTAGCACTGTACCTTTGGAGGAATTTGACCCTTTTCAAGATAACAGATATAATCCGAAACCATAGCTGCACTGCTGGCTGATGCTTTCTGCGATAAACGAATGGTGTAAAACACATACTCTGTTATAAGTACAATGAATTCTGATACACGAGCACTTACGTAGAGAGCTCCTGCAACAACTGAAAGATACCAAAGTGGCCTTTCTGCTCTAACTCGCCTAGCAATTCTACTGTCTAACCAACCTGTATGGATTTTATTTTCCCTGTAATCTGAAGCCTGTAGAGCATTTTAGCCATTAGTGGTTGGTACTCCTAAAAGTCATAAATTTATAAAGAAAAAAGCAGATAGTTCGTTTGATAAACCTACATGCAAAAGGTCGATTGTGTAATCAACATTTGTACGGATTTCTCCACGGATTTGAATTTCTTTCAACCCGAGAACCATATTTGCTATAGCTAGCGCTCTGGATTCCCCAAAAGCGAAGACATGTCCTGATGTAAGATTTGACTCTTTATCAGAAAAAATGATCTTTGTAACAAATAATTTATATCCATAGAGGCTGTCTTTCCGAAAACATTCATTGAAAATATAAATTTATTGGTGTAATACTTACCAAATTGAGAATCCGAAAATTCATGAATGCCTCCTCCGGACTGCAAAGTATTATTGCGATCATTATAAGTTTAAGGTTCTGTCAAACAATAATTTTACCCAAAAAATAAAGGTTACCTTAACGGAGAAGTAAGCCCACACATTTGGCTTGCTTTTAAAATTCAACTCCTGTACAAAGTCATGGAACTCAATACAAGCTTAAGACAAGAAAAGAAAACAAAGTGAAAAAAAGAAATGAGATATTTGAAGTACGATCTTTTCATGAACCTAGTTAGTCTAACCTGTACTTTCCCACTGGTAGGTTTAAAACCATCATCCGGATCCTCACTCGTCACACGCACAGCTACACAGTGACCTTTAGGCCTTGTTGACTCTACCTTGTCAAAATCAAAATAAGTGGCAACAACAGATGTTTTTCTCCAAGAATCATAACCTCCACCATGCTCCATTCCATAAAATCGTCGTATTTCTAATCAAATCAAGCACACAAGAACATGACATGAATTTCATTAATAGGTAAAAAAGGTTTTGGAGAAATACTGGATGTTGACATCATACCTGGAATTTGCCAGAGAGGGATACCCATCCCGACTGCAACTTGGGCAGCTGGCAGATTTACTTCAGCAATCCACTCAGTGACAGGGTGCTCCACCTGTTGCAAATGAATTTTAATTATTGTCTTTGTAAGGAAACTAGAGGAAAAAAAATCCATACACCAAATAAATAGCAAGATTCCTCCTAGGCACCAAAACAAGGTTAGAACCCGCTAAACTATTTTGCGCGGACTCTTCATTTTTCTTGAAGTACCCTATGTCTGAAGCATATATGGATATGGTATGGGGATGTGACTCGCCAAATCAAGGATCTTCAGAATACATTGAAAAATTTTAAAAAATTGAACATGTCCATATCAGATGCATTCCCATATCCGACATTTACACCAGAGTCCGAGTAATATAGCCACCAACCACATCATATAATAAATCTAACCACGTCATGGAATAAATCTACAGACACTTTTTGGTTGTAAAGATGAATGCTTTTATAAATGGTTATATCAGCCTACTACTCTTCCTGAACTACCAGCTAGCACTTATATTTTGCATCCACTTCATATGCAGATAAAATTAGTATATTGCACAACCACCCTAACAGATAAAACAAATCGAAAAAGTACAATGTGACACCTCAATCCATATGACATGTTGCAGAACTGAGGGTAAAATCATTATGATGCACCTGTAACCGAGGGTTGAGCTCTAGAAAGTAGTACTCGCCAGTTTCCATACTGTACAGATATTCAACAGTAGCTGCCCCGACATAACTGACACATTTAGCTAACCTTCTTGCTGCCTGCTCCAGCTTTTTGACTGTCTCCAATGGAGCTACGGTTATTGGACCCTCCTCAATAATCTATTTCTCATACAGACCTCGATGTCAGATTTTGTTAAGTATCAAACACAATGCAACTGAATCATTAAACTCTTTTTGGCCGGGGTCCCATATGCTATGTTGCTCCAACTCTTCATTTTTCTTTAGTTACTCATGTCCATTACACATGGGTATGGGGACCGTCCAAATACATGGAAAAACTTAGAAAAATTGAACATACCCATTTCAGATACAGACCCGTATCCGACACTTACACCCGAGTAACATAGCTATTTTTTCAGGAGACTAACATTCAAATAAAGCCTCTATGAAACAAACTTACCTTCTGGTGCCGCCTCTGAACACTGCAATCACGGCTATGCAAAGCTGCAACATTCCCATACTGATCGCAAAGTAACTGGACCTCTAAATGACGGCTCTAATCAGGAAAAGAACATACCAAATGGTTTTGTCAGAAAAAAGAGATCTATACTCCCGCCATTTCACTGAAATCAATTGCTGCAGAAAATCTCACCTGTGAAGCAACTTTCATTATAAATATTGGTGAACCTGGAACTTCACCTTGAACTTGCTTGAATAGTGCCCTAACTTCATCATCATTATGAACCTAGAAAACCAAACAGCACAAGGCATGCAAAATGTTCAAACCAATTCGGATAATATGAAAAGTATTTAAATCAATAATACTTTTATCAAAATGTGGACAGCGACTTTGAAGGGGGATTGGATTGAATCATTGGATAAGTAAAAATTGCTATTGTCAGAAAATCAAAATGTCTCGTGGTTGAATAAACCTTTCTTATGCCTTTACCGCCGCCACCCCAAGATGCCTTGATCATTGCAGGATAACCAACAACTTGACAACTTGCAATTGCTTCTTCCGTTGTATAAACGCATGCTTTGCTATATATTTCATCTGGAATAGAAACTAGGCAACTTTCTGCAGGAATTTTCACCTGGAAAAGAGGAAGGTAGCATTGTGCATGAGAAACTGCCATTGAAAAGGATAATTTTAAATATAAAAGAAAAAAAAAACACAATTACATGAGAACCACTCCATGGAAGGGTGGGCACGTCTGCTGCTTGAGCAATCAACGATGAGCCAATCTTATCTCCCAACGCTGCCATAGATACAGATGGAGGCCCAAGAAAAACAATTCCCTTTGCATTCAGTGCATCTGGCAGTTCAGGGTTTTCTGATGCATGACCCCAGCCAGGCCAAACTGCATCTACTCGTGTTATCTCCGCCATCTGAGTAACATATAATATAATTTTTGTCAAAAAAGGTAGAATTTCAGCATGTTTCACATAATTAAACATACTTCGTGCAGAATTAGCTCAATGAGCCATAAGTAGCAAGAATAAGAAAACCCTCATTCTACTTACTAATTATCTTTCCCTATCTGAGGATTCCACAGTAATGCTGTGAGTTACAGCTTCTAGACCACCTCAACATGCGAACATCTTTTATTGAGCTATTAGCTTATTTGAACTATTTAAAGCAATTCATCAACAAAAGAACAGTTTGGAAGCTAGTAAATGTTACTGGAATTTATTATACACACCTCTACAATAAGCTGGACATTGGCATAGTTATTATTATTAGTACCCCCAGGAACTTCCACGAACTGATCGGCAATTCTAATATGCTCGGCATTGATTCTCATGTCCTCTGGAGTAGCCATGGCCACCAATGAGATAGCCTTTTCCGTGCCAAATGTCTCGTAGGCCCACGTCCTAATACTACGTATAAATTTGGCAGCTGCCATTCCGTTATTCGCAATTAAAATGCTATGGATCGGCTTTTTCCCTCCAAGTGCAAAACAGAATTCATCTACTTCAGATATTGTAGCAGGGCTCCGGATCGGCAATACCCCATTTATGTACCTGTTGTTTTGATGGCCAACACTAGCCATAACTGAACTTCTTTGGGCCTCTAACATGCTGCATATCCAGAAACCAACCAACCAATAAGAACAAATGCAAGGTTTGAATAATATCAATCTAATTCTGAATTGAGAACTTAAAAATAATTGTGATTCCTTAAACATATAAATGAATCAATAGCTTAATCAAGCAACACCTTCAAAATGAAATTCAACCAAAAACAAATACTATAGAGAAAGCACCGTACTGTACTAAAACTCTGTTTGGCTGCACATACCAGAATTCGATATGATTAATATCCATGGTATCAAAAGAATCAGATTTTAGTACTAAAAAATAATACTTTATTCATTGGTGATTCCATTCCACTTCCACTAACCAAACACGGCCTAGAAGTACTGTTTCCCAGATTCAGGATCACATAAACATTTGATTTCAACAAAAGTATAACTTCAGAAAGCAAAAAAGTTAATCATTAGAAACACCGAGAAATTCAAATTGTTGTTTACAAATCCTTACTAAACTGAAACCTCAATAAAAAAAACTACAAAAAAACCAACTTTTCAAACTTCGCAAAACAACAAAGTCAAACACAATTCCCAACTAGAATTTCACTTCTTGCTTCAGAAAAGAAAGAAAAAAGAAAAACAATACCCAATTCATTAAACAACCCAAACATAGCATCAAACCTGAAAAAAAAGAATCCAGGAAGTTGGGATGAAAACAAAGTCTTTTCAATTTGCCGTAAGAGTATGAAGCATATTTCAATCTTTCATGGTGAATTTAAGGAAACAGAAGAGAAAGAGAGGGAGAGAGAGAGGTATAAAGAGGATCAAAAAGGGCAAAGAAGAAATGTTTGAATGTGTGTTGGGAGTGTTTACATGCAAAGCAATATTTGTAAAGAAAAAATCGTTTAATAGTAGCAGTTTATGTGTTAGCACAGAGTTAGGTTTGGGGGTAGACAAAAGGTCGGGGTTCTTTTCTAAGAGTTTTTAACGGCCTTTGTATTGTCAACCTGCACGTGGCACCTGCCCTTGCTACCTTCATTTTCCCCCGCTCTGGATTCAGTCTATAGCCGGCCGGATGCCACTTGATTTTTTTTTTTTTTCAACAAATTGAAGCAGGCTGGACTCCTCTGTTTTGTATTTAAATTACATAATTTTTTTATTACGTCATTTTTATCATAATTTAAAAATTAATTAATATTATTATAATTAATTATAATAAATATTGATTATAAATATTAATAAAAAATAAAATTATAAAATATTAACTGAAATATAATGTTATGATTATTATTTAAATTTGTATTCCATCTTTTTCTTTCGTTTTTTTTTTTTTTTTAATTTTTTTATTTTATGGTTGTAAGAACCTAATTGGGAATGCTTTTGATTGCTAAAATGCTGCTTTTGGCAGCTAACACAAATCCTACATGGGTTGTTTCCTTTCAAAGCTGTAGGCAGCTAACACAATCCCAAACCGGTTGTTTCCTTTTGAACTTGCATTTCATAGTTAGGTGTACTTTAAAAGAATTTTAAATTTTTTATTTAAGTTCGAATTTAATTTTATTTGATTTATTTAAATTATTTAAATTTATTATTTATAATTAATAAAAATAAAAAAATTATTTTTATATTAAAAATTATATATTTTATTATTAAATTTAAATAAAAATATTTTTTTAATTATTAAATCAATCAAAAATATTATTTTACGATCGGTATTTAAATATTAAGCTCATCTTTCACTAGCATTATGATTAAAATAAATGTTTTAAGTTTTTTACAGATGCTAAGCATTTAGAGCTTTTAAACCATAGTTTTCAACATTGTTTTCATACCACTAAATCTTTTACAACCACGACAATAATACTAAATTAAACCTAAATAATTATTTAGATCCGAGTAGTTCCCAACTACCCATCCTTCCTCCTCTACTTTCCTCTACTTTCCAATACAATAAATTCTTTTGGTTTTTGGAATTATTTTCCATATTTTTGGCTTTAACCAGAGAGTCTTCCATTGCTGTAAGACCCAACAAAGAAAAAGAAAAATTAAAGGAAAAAGATGTGCTCGATAGGTTCCATTACCAATACTCTCAAATTTTCATCATACACAGATAGGGGAGGTGGCATTCCTTTGACCGTGCGTTGGGAATTTGGTGGTGCTGTCGACCAACCCTTCCCTTACACTATTTTCATTCTATTGGATTTAGATGAGTTTATTGATATAAAGAATATTGAATTACATTCGTTATGATGTTACAGTTTAACCTTTTAATTAGTTGATATAACATTGTTTTTTTTCCTTTAACAATAACCTCTCTGTCAAGAGTGTAGATTATTAAAGGTTGATACAGATTCTTACAAATGATGATATTGTTAATGCAATTATTATCGGATTATGCCCACAATGAAATATTATTCGTTTTAATGGTCTAAAAATCATCTTAACTATTTTATATTTTGAAAAAAGATATCTCAATAAAAGAAAGATAACTCTTACTTTATAAAATCACAATTTAATATTTGACTAATTGATATAAGATCTTTTTTTCTTACTGTTGAGCTCAAATTTATTGTTTATATATATTTAATCATTAAAAATATGTTACAAAAATGGAAGAAAAATTGTTTATGTTACGTGAATAAGAAAATTTGGCTAAAAAAAAAGTTATATCAGTGGAGAAAAATTGGCAGAAGGTTGACTTAACTAATCATGGCGTAAATAGGATGATCAATTGAAATAATGATATACTTAAAAAGAAGAGTTTTAATGCTCTAATTAATATACGTGAAAGGAAAAGGTAAGATTGATTGTACTATATATTTTTTTGGTATTCTTTGTTCTATTAATCACAATAGTTAAGAGTGCGTCGAGTAACATGTTGAGTTTAGATTTAAATTCAAATATCTTTTTTTTTTTTTCAATTTACACTACAATGTTCCTGCTTTCTTTATGCCGAAAAAAGATTTTTTTAAAAAACGATATATATTTTATTTTTAAGTAATATTTTAAGAATATGTGTTATCATATTATCTGGTTTGTGAGATTTAAAGAAGTAGAAAAAAATTGATTACTCTTAAAAATTAACATTTACTAAATTTAAAATTTAAATTTTGATAACTGTAATTCTTTTTCTATATCTAAATTATGACTTCATAAACGAAAATATGAAATACCTTTAATCTAATCTTTATGAACCAAAAAGAAAGAGTGAAATAGTGAAATGAGAATACATGCAAAGAATTGCATTCTTAGAATCAATGTTGGTCTATGAAACAACTCTAAATCCATGGGACATGGATTCTTTTCATAAAAATAGAGGTTTTGCTTCTATTTTATGCAGTATTAGCTTTACGTATAACTTACACATACTAAATAAAAGCTAGTAGATTAGCTACTTTTGAAGTTTGAAGAGCATTAAAAAAAATTTATAATCAACACATAATTTTAAAAGAAGGAATGAAATAATGGATTCGAAGTTTTATTTTAAGCACTCACTCTTAAAAAATGACATTAAAAAAAATTAAGTTCGATTTTAAATATCTATAACATTTTTAATATATCGAAATTTCAACCTTCTTTATATTAAAAAAATATTTAAAGAATTGTGGGTGAGAGTAAACCAGTTCAAAGGCCAAGCAACTAGCTCAATCCGACAAACTTAACTTGTATTCAAGTAAGACCTGATAAAATATTTTGTAATTTACGTTGATTTATCTAAATTATTATTTAAATAATAAAAATTTTATTTTTATTTAAATTTAATTATAATATTAATATAAAAATAATTTTTATATTTATTTTCAATAAAATAATAAATTAACCTGACTTAAATATAAAAAATATAAATATTTTAAACAACAACTTGATCTAAATCACCTCTAAGTGAAAAGGACCAATCAAACAATTAGACAAATACTTTTCCATGCAATAATGTGATTCTTATCATGTTCTTTTTTTTATTTGTTGGAACTTGAAACTCTTTTTTTTTTTCATTATTGTATAAATTCTTCACTTTTCTTTTCCTTTTTTTTATTCCTTTTATTTTCCTAGCCATTTTCCAGGAAATGGACAGCCATACCTTTATTTAATTCCATCATATATCAACTCATTTTGTTGGGAAATGAAATCTTTTTTTAATGCCAAGGTTTTTTCTGGGCTAAGCTGAAAAAAAACATTATTTCTATGTTTTAAGTTATATTAATATAATACGTAAATATAATATGTATATATAAATTAATAAATTTAATTGAGAGTGTTTATGTAAGATTAAAAATTTAAATCAAAAGTTGAACCGTTCGAATCTTCAATTCTTGATTCAATTAATTAAGCTAACAAATTCAATAATTTTTATTCTTTCAATATTTAAATATTAAAATTAATGTTATATAAATATTAAATATAATTAAT
>JBBYHK010000015.1:12888541-12906868 GCA_038382065.1 Adansonia grandidieri | reverse complement strand
TTTTTTTTAACCTTAAAACAGTTGATCAATAACTCAATTTTTGAAGGCAGAGTTTGGTAGGTTTGGTTTTTGATCTGAAAAAACATGCATGCCACCTAAAACACATGGAAGACCAAAGGAGAATGGCAGTGGAGGTAGGTGGTTTGAACTTGAGGCCTTAACGTTGAAAGGTTGCTTTTATTTTTGTTTCGTATCATTCTTTTTATTTATTTTGGAGACTTGCACTTTGGAATTAAAAGAGGGTTCAGTTTGGTCCTTACAATCCATTGAAGGGTTGTTAATAAGTTCTTTCTTAAATGTCTCAACATTTAGGTTGAGATTTAATTAGGTAACAGTCATATATAACCTAACCATTTTTTTTTTTCCAATTTCTAATTTGCAAATAAATTTAATTGGTCATGTAATAATTATTTTATCAAAGTTATTGATACCATATCGGCATCAATCAATATGTATTAACTTTATTTTAAACTAATATAGCTAATTTCAAGCATAATTTTAAGCTGGATATTCTTGCATTTTTTGTATTGATTGTACTAAAAGAATTTTCATTTATAAAGAATTATTCTACGTTTTTAATCAATTTCTTTTACAAAATTTTTATTTTTTTGTAATTTTATCAAAAAATTAATATATATTTATTAAATTATGTTACTAAAAAATAATTTATTTTATATTTTTAATATTTTATATTTATTTCGTTTATTTAAGGTTTCAAATTTTTATTTGCACATAAACATATAAATTTATGTAATGAAAGTGCATTTTTATGTGTATATATAAAATATTAAATAATATCATAATCTACAAATAATACATCAAAATATGTTGATATTTATACATACTAATACTAAAACAAAAATAATATATTCACCCGTAGAATATTAACTTTGGATTTTATTCTTAGTCTCTAGATGTTGAGTCACTATAGGTATGATTTATGATCCAAATATTAAATTAGCTACAATTTGATTTAAATAAAAGCATTTGATACTTTCTAATCTTGAAATTCAATCCCAAACTAAACAAATTTTATATAAATATATATATATATATATATAATTTCCACGATTTCGGAACCATATTAAGAAATTATTTAAAGTTGAAATATAACGAACTGCAAATATATTTTGAATCATATTTCTTTCATAATATAAATTAAAGGATTTTGGAAATTAATAGTTAGTCTAAAGATAACCATCCTTAAAGAGATCGTTAACTTGGGAGCATAAAATTAACATACAGTCTATTTCGCCCTCAATTAAAAATAATAATAAAAATAAAAATGTATACGTTTAGGGTGAACAAAATATCCATTTATTGAATAAATTTATTGAAACAAATTAAATTTGGTCCATTCAATAGTATTTGTTTGATTTTTATTTTATTCGATTAAATAATTCGTTTTAATGTATTTATTGGATCTGTTTACGATTCTTTATTTGGAAATCGAATTGATGGAATAAACCAAGATTTTAATTAAAAAATAAATAAATTATATTATTTTTATTTAATTGTATCTAATTTCGTATCTTATTAACGTTATCTAACCGAATATGTAAAAAATATCTATTGAATCAAATCAATTAATTTTGATTTAGTTAGTTAATTTTTTTACTCATATTTTTATTAATTTTTTAATTTATTTAATTTAATCGATTTTTAAAATTTAAAAAATTAAAAAAAAAAACAAAAAACAAAACAAAAACGCAGGGTGAAAACACCCAAGAAATTTATGTCCTGTTATAAGAAAAAGTGTTGTTGTCAGTTGTGATTAAGCTGCTCCAAACGCGAGGGAATAACATCTGAAGAACAAGGAACTTAAACAGTAACGACAGCAACATCATTCAACGATTGTTTCTATATAAACCTAAGACTGTTCGTATTTTTACATTATACTAAAAACAACTCAAGAGTTTCCATCTTTCAACTTTGTTTTGTTTCTTTTGTCTCTCGAAATTGTCATGTAAGTTGTCAACTCTCTAATAACCCATACTTCATCCTCTCCTTCTCAGACAACTTTTCTTTCTTTTCTGCCCATATTCGCATTTATTCTTTACCTCGGTTTCATCGCTGTTGGCTTATATAAACCCAGAGTCTCTTCTTTCGTGTACCCAACAACGCAAACAACCTCTTCTAGCTCTTAGCATTTCATTTTGGTCTTTGGGTTGCTGTCTTTAAGGTTTGGTTTTGCCTTTTTTTTTTGGTTCTTTTGGGAACTGATGTTGTCCTAAAATTTCATTGTTAATTTGATTTATGGACGAAAATCCCATGTGGGTAATGTCATATTTGAGTCTTTGATTGGGAAAACCTTTTGATTCTTGGATCTGTCAGATTATTTCTATATGTAGGATGTTTGATAATTAATGTTCCTATGATCAACTTCCTGGCAGCCAAAAAAATTTATCCTTTCTTTCATATTTTTCCTCAAAAAGTATTAACTTTCCTAGTTTATGTTTCCTCAGTTTGTTGCTTGTCGTCTTTTTATTGTTGTTGGAGCTTGTTAAATGGTTATGGTTCTTAATCTGCCTCAAGTGGAATTTAACTATTGCTTTAGAATGTGGAAAAACCCTTAGTGGCATAATTATAATTAACAGTTATTTGCTCTATCTTTCTTTTCCCGTAGTGCAAATGGATGGGCAAATGCATATTCTTTAAGCAAAACAGTGGTTTATCTATAATGAAGACCATCTCCCGCATATTTTTGCTTCATTTTGTCAAGTGATAGAAGGTGTTTCCTAGATTTATACTTGCTTTATCTTGAATTTTCAGAATGGCCAATGCTTTGTTGCACCAAACAGTTGGAACTCTACAGCTTCTCAGCAATTCCGGAACTCGTTGCGACACCTGGAATAATCCAGTAAGGTTGCTTCCCAAAGGTTTTAAGGTGGAAGTTGGGTTCTCAAAGACAGGCACCTACAGTTCTAGAGAAAGTAAATTCAGGGTTATTCAAGCCTCAGCTTCTCAAACCTCTGTTTTTGATCCTGTTTTTACTCCCTCGAATAATGGCACCCACGAATCTCGCAAGATACCAAGTAAGCCAACCATCCTAGACGTAGTATCAAATTTAATTATCGAATTCTAGAACAGTGCAGCATTTTTTATCTTTATTCTAAGCTCAACCCAATTGCACTCTGTTTAGCCTTTATCAGCTAGTTGTTGTAAATAGCACAAATCCTAATTTCTCAAAATCGAAACGGCAGACTGCAAAAGCTTATTGATTCCAACTGATGCAAGTGATTTGGTATTTCCTCATAACTTGGGGAACAAAGTTGGGTTCAGCTTGTGAAATCTTCTGATTCTTTTTTCGTGATATTCATTGCAGATGAAGCAGCTTTGATACTGATTCGTCACGGCGAGTCTCTATGGAATGAGAAGAACCTGTTTACGGGTTGTGTTGACGTGCCATTAACCAAGAAGGGAGTGGAGGAGGCAATCGAAGCTGGCCGGAGAATCAGCAACATACCTGTCGACATGATATATACATCAGCACTAATTCGTGCAAAGATGACTGCTATGCTAGCTATGACTCAGCATCGCCGCAAGAAGGTAACTTGAAGAAAAATAAACTTTATGGTAACTAAATTTCGGGGTGCTAGTGACTACTTGGTGATACCGGGCACCTCATACTGTCGTCATCGGTCATTAGTAGAGTCACTGATGTGTTTAAACGGATTTTAAGTTATTTAAAACACTTCTTTTTTTAACTAAAAGTCCGAGAGTGGTAATTTTATCATTCTTTAGTTTATTAGACTGATTCATTGACCTGCTGGCAGGTGCCGATTATCATGCATAATGAGAGCGAGCAAGCAAAGGCATGGAGTCAAATATATAGCGAAGAAACCATAAAGCAATCGATTCCTGTTATAGCTGCTTGGCAATTGAATGAAAGAATGTAGTCAGTTTGTCCTTTTCTCTATATTGAGAAGAATAAAGTCATATCGCTCATGCTTTTCCTGATTTGTCTGTTTACCAGCTGTCTCCCTTTTTCTCAATCCTCTTTCCTGAATGATTCATGGACTATCCTCTCTATGCAGGTATGGAGAACTACAAGGTCTCAATAAACAGGAAACCGCAGATAGATTTGGGAAGGAAAAAGTTCACGAGTGGCGTAGAAGTTATGATATACCTCCACCCAATGGGGAGAGTTTGGAAATGTGTGCTCAAAGAGCTGTTGCATATTTTAAGGATAATGTAACTTCTAAATCCAGCTTTATCTGATATTGAGTTATTTTGATATTTGATCATTTATTCGATCCCTTAGGCCTTAGATAACTCTAGAGATTCAATTTCTTCAATACGATTTATTTGGAAGCTCATAACAGTATTCTGTTTGCAGATTGAACCCAAACTTTTTTCTGGAAAGAATGTCATGATTGCTGCCCATGGGAATTCATTAAGGTCCATTATTATGTATCTTGACAAATTAACCTCGCAGGAGGTATGGACCCTTTTCTTTGTTCCGTTCTTGACTTTTTTTTTTTTTTAAGTGGTATTTCTTGTTTTAACAAGAAGGCAAATATTTGTTCCGTATTCTTTATGAGACAGGTTATAAGTTTAGAACTATCAACTGGGATTCCTATGCTTTACATTTTTAAAGAAGGGAAGTTCATGAGGAGGGGAAGTCCCGTAGCGCCAAATGAGGCTGGAGTCTATGCTTATACTAGGGTATGCAACTTCCTTTCAGCATTATTTTGGAGCTGTTATGGATCTGTGTATAAACCCGTTTGCTCTACTGCTTTTATATACATGCTTTTGCTTCACAAACCAGGAAATTGATAGATCAATTTCAAAGTTACAATCAGGCCGGGAAAAAGAATCGAAATTTGAATTGTTTCATTACCTTTGTGAGAGCAAAAGGAGATAACAATGACTTGGAAAGTCATAAGTGTTTGGGCTTTTGGAATTTGAATTGTTCATGTTTTGAAGTCTTGAACATAAGGAATAGCCTTGGAAATTCTGTGCAGAAAGGAAGGTGTTTTCTGTATCAATATCCAGATATGGCCATCACCTTTTATAAATAGTAAAAGCAGCTTAGTTCTTTTGAAAAATGTTTTAGCTGTTCAAACTTCAAACCAGTAAAAATGGCGATACAAGTTAAAATGCTTCCATCATGTGATATGTTTTTCACAAATTGTCCTACTTTGTTGTTTAGGGAAAACTTTTTGGTCTTATTATTGCAGACAAAAATCATGACTCCTTCAAGTTCTTAACATGTATTGAATAATCGTTTGCTCGAAACCTCATAACCTTATGATGCTGAAGTGAAATTCTACTTGTTTCTTGAAGTGTCCGACCGAAACATAATTATTCCTGGAAAATAAACTGATTGATATAAAGGAGCTTTTCTGGTTGAACTTAATCTGGAAATTATGCTTTTTATAGTCTGTCTTCCCCTTGGGACTGTAGGCCTCAACCCTGAAAGGAAAACAGGAGAAAAACTTTCAGTAGACTTAATTATTACTATCTGTATCCTCTTGTTTTCAGGGATTTATTCCGAAGCTTAATCGAGAAGACTAATGTTTCTAGTTCTACCAATTTAATTTTTGCAGGGGTTGGCTCAATACAGGCAGAAATTAGATGAGATGTTGCATTGAAATGTCCTTTTTTAAGTACGTGGTAACATAGAATTCTGGCTTTTATTGTGTATTAACCTCCCCTTTCTAAGTCCTCAAATAATTTTACACTTTTTTTTAATGGTTTTCCAGGGGATTCTCTTTGAATTACCATCTAAATCTATGATTGTGTTGGTTTTTATGTAATGTTGGAACAATAGCTTAGAAGGTTAGCTGCCGTCCCACTTGGTTCTTGGTATGGGCGGTTAAACCTACTAGTCGCAAACTCACAACTCCCTGCCTGCATAGCTCCTTATAAATGTGGTTAGGTGTGCCTCTGTCAAAAATAGTGAACATTCAAGCCCCCTGTAACAGATAATACAGAAATAATAACAACTTCTATTTATCCATTTTTTTTTTCTTTTACCGTGTTTAAATGACTTCAGTCATTTGTCCTTGTATTGAGAAAATTTGGACTGAAATCTTGCCTTTTTATCAAATTATCTTAATTAACATTATTTAAATTTACAAAAATCAGATTGGATAATATCGACGATTTTTACTATAATTTTTAGAGGTGCGAAGCCCACCTAAACTCTTTAAAAAGGGAGCTTTCAACATCCTCGGCCCTGCTTGTGTAAGGCTAAAGGCTAAGGCTGAGGCCGCATACGATCTGATATTGCCTCAACTAAGCACTTTTTATCTCCAGTGAACTTCCCTGCAGCCATTTTCACAGCCCTCAGTAACAATGGGCCTTCTGAAATATGACCTGACGAATTGTATGTGAGACCCTAGCCCAATGATTTTCTCTACCCAATCTCAGGGGTGCTTGGTACCAGACGTGACCTTGCCTACTCTGTCGGAGAGCTTGAAATGATTGAACAAGACCCATCTGTTCCTGGTCTGCTGGAAGATTTAAAATCGCATTCTCCTTGCAATTAAACAAATAACTAATCTGTCCCTTCCGTTGATTTTGAGTAATGCAGTCAACAAACAAACTTCATTATTGACTTGCACAATTGTACAAAACTAATCCGTAAGACAAATCAAACAAATATGTCCCAAAATCTTAAAACTGTTAAATTGGGATCTATCTTATGTATGCGTCTTTTGTTTCTTTTTTTTTTTTTTTTTTCATTGACGTAGGATTCTTTTCCAACTTTTCGGTAGTACTAGATTTACAATCTGTCAAGATATAGAGGTAAGGATGCCATACCGTACCAGGCAACTAGGTCTCACGGCAAGAACTGTTCTTCCATGCTTGTTTATAATATGATTTGATATCTAGATCTTCCCTATCTCAGCCTCATGAGCAACCTCTTCCTGCATCATACCAAAAGAACGACATTGTAAAACACCATACATATTAGGAGAGGAAAAAAGGACAAAGCCTGACCCGCCAGGTGAACTAATAAGTCTATTGGACTTGGGTTACTCTCTGTGGGTTAAATCCAGAGGACTTAAAAAGTACATAATTCAACGAACCATTTCTGAGAAGCATGAAAAACAATTGCGAAAGTGCGCAAATACTAAGAAAATAGCATAGTAGCCTCATGTCAAAATATATAAAATAGAAAACCTGTTACAAGCATACTGCAAAGGTGAAATAATCGATGCATTTGGTACCTATATTGTTCGAAACTAATTTCAGCATCTTAGTTGCCTTGTTGGAGTGTTCCAGTTTCATGCCCTTCTTAAATATCTGGCGATGGCTGCATCAGAACAATAAATAGCCTAACTTCTCAGGCAATAATCCTTTCTATCAACCTTCATCTCACTAATCTGCAAAAAGGTTAGCTTAACTCTCCACAACATCTATCATAAGGTCAAAATGATAACATATGAGCACCTAGGGATAGAGGATCATATGAACAGAAGAATGATACCGTTGCCTTCCTGGTTCCTCCTGCTCTTCAGATGTTAGAGACTTCAATCTCACATCCATTGGAATTTTGAAGACGATTTCTTTGAACCCACACTCGTGGTTTCGTAGGTGTCTTCCTGTATGTTAAGTTAAATGCTTCAAAGTTTTAGTATCATCAATCTGAATGCCACTACATCAAGTAAAAGCTTGTGTGAGAAAAATGCAAAACCATTGTCATTATTTTCAAATGAAAACCAGAAATTGCACAAGGGATGCAGATGTTGGAAGATAACCCCGTCTTAGCTTGAATTTTAAATTTAAAATTAAAATCAGATATAAAACACTATGATACAAATATATATGCACTCATTACGGATCAAAATTTATTTAATGTGTATTTGCATTATATTTATATAATTTTACAAGTTAAAATCATGTTTAAGATATTTATATATTTAAAATATATTTAAGTAAGATATTATGTATTTGTATAATCTTAAATATGATAAAAATAATTTTAAATTTTTTTAACAGTGAAATATATTTACCGAATAAAAAAATACAAATAATTTTAAATTTTTTTAGCAGTGAAATATATTTACCGAATAAAAAAATACAAACAATTAAAAAATTTTAATATTTATCAAATAATTTTAGATTTTATAATAATGAAATATATTTATAGGATAGAAGAATATGAGAAAAAAAAAATTAAGTTAGAAAAAATAAGTGCTGGGCACCTCTAAGTTGGAGACATCAACAGATTTGGTGTCTCAATTGGATAACTAATTTAATAAATAACATTAATTTGGTCTAAGTGCGAAAAATATGACTGGTAAGTAGACTATAAATTTTATCTGTAGTATAGTTTTGAATTGGAGTGCTCTCCCTTTCTCTTCATCGGCAAATTCATTCAGAGGCAAAGTGCTTAAATTAAAATCTGTGGTGGTTTTTTATTTTGATGATGGCAAAGCTTCGCCACCAACGAACATTTTTTACCAATTTCAGTGTCATTTTAACTTTGTTCCATTCTTTATTACGGAGAAAAGAATTCTATGATTCCACAGCAGAACATACCCAAGGTATTTGCCCGAGTGACTGTATGTACAAGGTCAGTTAACGTCACAAACAATTATGGGAATCCCCACCCCACCCCCCTCCCATCCTATGCTACGCTATGAGATTTCCTTATACAAATTCTGTACTCTCTTTTATACAGAATTTTGGAGGAAAAATCATATTTCTACCTTAGCCTATTGCCCTAAAAAAAAAAAGAAAGAATGTTCAGTTAACCAACCCGTACACAGCAGACATCAAAATAAGTCACCTTAACGGATCTGCATGTTCAAAGAATGTGCACAGTGGCTGCTTTCATATGTGTTGATCCTTCGAAGCGTCCTGAAGTGCTCGTTTCCTCAATGATTTTGCAAACATTTGTAAATTCAATGAATGTTCAGATCATCTTTAAAATGTGACCAGTTTTTATCAACACATGCCGAGCTGCATACGTGAAGAGAGATACAAAGTCAAACGGTGCATAAAGCTGGAAGGACTACCCCAACTGTATAAGTCTTCATCTAAGAAATGGCACATTGTAATTTGCTCTCAGTTATCACGGTAAGAGATCTTGGTTTGACAGCATGATCCGTGACGCCAGCATTCAGTTCCTGGATTCCACATCATTAATTATATTTAAAACAGTTATAATGATCACAAACAAAATTTTAGATTAAAAGTGCTTTTAGCCAAAATCTATTTCTTACCTTAGAAGCCCATAAGTTGGTGGGTGGATCTAGGGTAGGTATGATTCATACAGCCCAACCCAAATTCATCCACCTCCATGCAAGAAATCGCAGGAACCAATTTCGCACACAGATTTTTAACTAGTAACCAAGCTTTAAGCAAAGGATCATTGCTGCCCCTTGCAAATCCTCTTATCTTGTTCATTGTAGGCCAGTTATCAGACGCAAGTCAAGCACCAACTTGTCACAAATTCAGTATAGCTGAACAGATAATCTCAAGAGCTATAATGCACTCAATCCTTGTGGAGCCAATAGCTTTCAAAAACTTCAATCACAAGGATTACAAATAAAGTTACACTCCAAGGCTCTTCACCATGCACAAAATTTTTGTAGACAAAAAATCAATGGCTAGGAATCTCTTTTCGCCACAGCACCAGCAGAACTTTGCTTTTTCAGTATACCATATTGCCAGGCATCTCTGGATTTCTCACCTGACTGATCAAAATCATCCAAGGAAGTCTCCATTGGTGCCCTAAATTGACGATAATTCCCATTCCTAGAGATTACTGATGTGCCTGATTTGTCTTCATCTTCTGATGGTGTTCCAGACCTGGAGTCTACATGCATATCTAATGATCTATGTCTTGGTCCAGCAGATCTTAAACCCCTCATACTGGAAGCCTTACCCTGTGAAGGGTAACCAAGTCCCCTTGGCCCCAAAAATTCTTTGGAGAGTAAGTCTTTTAGGAAGTCCTTGGGGAGAGAATCCATGTCCATATAACAATTCCTAGCTTTGGCATCAGCAATTAAGGCTGCCCAGTCATCAGATTGCACCAGAGAATTTGCATTACCCATAACCTGTTCAAACATCAATGTCCATCCCAGAAAATAAACATCAAGCAGTCGGAGGATGATCTAAGCTTTAATGTAATAGCATAGAAGATTAGAAAAAAAAGAACTCGTACCCATAAAGCCCTTCTGGCACGAGTAAGAGCAACATTCATTCGACGAATGTCAGCAACAAAACCCACACCATGACTTGAGGCCCGCACACAGGACATAATAATAACATCACGTTCCTGGCCCTGGAAAGCATCTACAGTATTAATATATAGATCCTTCCCTTCCTCTGATTTTATAACACTCTCAAATTCACGTTGTAGGCATTTTAGTTGCAGCTTGTATGGTGTGATTATACCCACTGTGATTTTTGGCACACCCAAAGATTTTAAAGTTTTCTGTAAATGCTCATATAAGCGCAAACAAAAAACTGCTTCATGCACATTCTGATAAGAAACAGATCCACCTCTTTGGGACTCCCGGCCATGGGTAATATCATAGAATAAATAAGGTTTAAGTAAAGGGTCCTTGTAGTAAACCTCGTCAGGTAAGTTGGCAACACTTTCACTATCAGTAAGACGTCCTTGATAAAAATACCTAGAAGGAAAATCCCTAATTTGGGGATGCATCCTATATTGCACAGATAACAACATAGTTGGGCATCCTGCTTGCTGGAACCTTTCAAAAAGGCTTCTACTGTATAAGAGGGTCCCAGCAGCCTTGCTAATGACTGTTGCAGGAAGCTGCTGGGGATCCCCAACAAGTACGCATCTTGCTGCACCAAGAGAAAGGGGAGGAAGTACTCCAACTTCACTGGCTTGAGCAGCCTCATCAATGACAACCATATCAAACCCGTGGGTAAGGCGAGAGAACAATTTACGACCGCTACTCGAGACAGTGGTGAAAACGATCTCGGCTTCATTGGCAAAACTCGCCTCAAGGTTAGCTCGGGCTTCTTCTAAGTTGAAGTTACTGCCGGCACGAAACCTGGCTTCCAAAATGAGAAGGCGAGACATCTCAACTAGAACCTTATCTCTGTTTTCCACAACTGCAGCCAGGTTCTGTAACAATACATCTCGGTTCTGGTCCCGAGCAACAAGAATATCAGGGTCAACACCAACAGATCCTTGGGACCGAACAGCAGCAGCTGCAGCAGTAAGTTCCCTCTGGAGAGTGGCTATCTGCTGAGATAACATAGCTTCACGAGCCTTTAAAGTGTGCATATGTCCTAAAATTTCTTCACGACTCTTGAGTAAAAGTTGTTCAGTTCTCCGCTCAACGGAAACTGCCTGGGCAGCCCGTGTTTGTGAGTCTACACCAACTCGGGCCACATCGGGACGGTAGATTTTCATCTCACCATCGATAAATCCTCGACCAAGAACACGTGAAAGAAGTTCATCAGTTGCAGCGTTAGAAGGAGCACAAACTAACATTCTGGGCTTTGGGCAGAGTTTTGGAAGGGTGCGGAAAAGATTCTGGTCCATGTTCTGAAGGACTTCATCAATCGATCCCATTGCAACATTGTCAGGACTGTTCTCATTAGCTTGCTTATAGCTCTCAGGTGCCAGTTTCTTAAGCAAAGAGGTATAATAGTGTTGATATTGAACCAGATGGATGACATTTAGCATCCCCCAAACAGTATGTGTCTTACCTGTTCCAGGAGGCCCTTGAACAAGCGTAAAAGGCCATGGCTCTTGCCTCTTTGTCACCCCACTACTTGTTCCAGCAGCTGTATGCGTAGCTGCCCACTGGATTGCTGCAAGCTGAGGCCCATTAAAGGTCCTATGCAAATAATCGACAAAATTTGGTGTGAAGCATTCAGGCATAGCAGGAGTTTGCTGCTCATATTTTGGAAAGTGATCAGGACTCGATTTAAGGATTGCAGTTTGCATCTGTGCCACAAGAGAAACTTTATTAACCCTAAAGATGCATCAAGCAACAAGAACTACATCTAGCCTCAGAAGACTTTAAAAATAATAACAAATAAGTACTTGGGAATTAAGACGACCAAACGCATGCAACGCCACATATTCACGCTGGGTAGTTGCAAGAGATCCAAGAACGGTTAGATACCAGATGCCCCTAGACTGAAGCTTCCCCAGAATGTGATCATCATCAACTTTGCTGTAAAAATTAATATGTTATTTTGACATTAAAAAAACAAATGAAAAATAGTGCTAAATTCGGCTAAGCTTTTGCAATAATCAATAGCAGCTCAAAAGCCTAAGGACAAAGCACATTCAAAACTGCACAATATCAATAAGGAAGTGATATTTCTGTAATTACCTGTTTGAATCATAGGAATCCCCAACATAAAAGTGAAGAATTGCACCAAAAGGATCACGAGTATCAATGGGTATGTGCCGCCGAACAGTACCAACCACACGTCCAGTAACCTCAGCCTCCTCATCTTCTTCAATTGAAGTTGTGTTGTTCCGCTTAGTTCTAACTGCTTGATACAAAGTAAACAATCGTAAGATATATATGTGTGAGTGTGGGTGTACAAGAATTTGTAATAATAAATCTCAAAATTAGTCTTATTCCAATATCATACCTGAACTCGACCTTGGGGCCCACAAAACTGCAACATCACCCTCTTTAAATACCCACTTGCACTCATTAGCAGGAAGAACTATCACATCATACCATCCTGAACCAAAAATGGAAAATTTATGCCAATTAATAAAACTAGTAGAAACATTTACTCACAATTAAAAGAATTAATAGGCCTTGTGTCTACACTGGAACCAAAAAATTTCTCCAGAGTAAAATATCAAAACTAATAATTGTCGAGCTTAGTAAACCATGTCAGCTATAGTAACTACTTTATCAACTAACATAAAGACTAAAAAGACAAAAACCTATTAGGAGTAACTAGGCATTTTTACCTCTTTCTCGCCTTTCAATGTTTTTGATACGGACCATTGTATGTGTATCTCTTGAAGCTGATTCAGCTAACTCTTCCCACGTGCTGTAGAGTTGTGCACGGCATTCCTCAAAAAGCAAAGGCTCAAACACTCTGACATACTCTTCTACAGATTCAAACCGCCCAGGAACACACTGGAGTTCAGTATCCTCTGATGCATGCAGTCATAAAATTAATGGTCAAGTGTAAGGACTAAAAGTCCAGAAAAAATTAATAACAGAAGGAAAAGATAAAAACAAATAAGATAGAGACGAATGCAAATCCAAGCTAACCCTCAAAACTAACAAGAATATCATAAGATCATAGCACACTGATTACTTAAAATATTACCTAGAAATAATTAAATGTAATCTAGTAACTGCCAACCAAAAAAGAAAGCAGGAAATCTCTTTTGAATTGCTTTAGAAAATCAGTCATGTTGCTTAAGCAATTCATGATCAAACCTTCAAATGTCCATGCCAGATGCAGAGAAAGAAATAGTTCTGATCATATATTTTACATTGCATTAACCAAATATGCCTTCTTTTAGAGTATTGTATAGCAATGGCTCAGAAATCCTACAAATTATTAGGGTCAATTTTATAATATTCAATTTCTAAGGCTTAACAAATAGTAGAAAATCAAGAATATACAACCAGAGAAATCTCCTACAAAATGCATGTGCCAGCAATAAAAACTTTGATGGCCGCTTATTCAATTACAAAAAGTTCCATTAAACACACAATTCCACTTCAAAGACCAGTAATTGAGTAAATGGGTAAGCTAGGAAACTTAGCAGATATGCCACATGAACAGTCCCTCTGCAATAGAAATTCTCTCAGAAATAGCCGGATAATAAGACTAGTGCTAACACATATTGCAAATAAATCAGTTGCCACAATTCAATTAAAAGCCAGCCTTCAGAATAAAAAAATACATCACATCACCTTCCATGTCCTCTGAGATTTACCATTCTCATAGAGTGATAATTGAAGGGAAATGGATAACTGGCATGAGAAAAATATAAAATAAAATAAAATAACTGTAAAAGCAAGCAATAGGGAGAAAGAGAATATGGATATCTGGAATTGCAAGTGTAGAAGTAGTCAACAGCTATCTGTAGATCTATATATATATGTTACCTGGTTGATGCCAAAACTTTTCACTGGTCACCTCTCGTATAAGACGTTCCACAGATGTGTCTTGATACGAGGTACTAGTAGCAGTTGTCTTTTTAGAAGGAAAATGTTTCTTGTTTACCATCTTTGTGTCCACAGAGCTTTGGCTGATTGGAGCTGATTTCCTACTAGCAAAATGAGGATTCTTAAGCTGCCTCGAATCTATAGGTTGCTTCCACGAACTCTGCCTTGGAATGGGTGGTAGATTAGCCTCTGAAAGATCAGTGTCACCATTTAACCTCCTAGGCCTGGCAAGTAGTCCAGAGTTCGTATTACCATTACATTCAGATTTAAGATCATATGACTCCACTGCAGGACTGCTTTCTTCATTACATGGTAAATCAACTTGATTCTGATCCTCATTTATTGGCTGACCTTGCTTTTCTGGAGGAGCAGTACGAGCTTCTTTCACGGTACGAGTTATAACAGGCATTGGAAAGTTCTGCCTTCTTGTAATAGAAGGTTTTATTGGGCCAGCTTGTTTGACATCTTCCAAATTAAGAAACATGGTCTTCCTATTCCGTTTTTTTCCCAGCATTGCTTCTTTCTCTTGATCTATCTTCCTCTTTCCTTGATTATTCGCACACTTAAGAGCATGACTAGCTTCAACACCTTTAACTTCTTTTTCTTTTGGCACCAAGCCAGGTTCTTCCCGACCATCAACAGATATATCACCTTTACCATTGCCTTCTGAATTTCGGCTGTTGTTACCTTTCTGATCATTCATATTTTGTTCCAGTCTTAATGGAGAATGACTGTTTTCAGTGGCACTAGCAACACCAACAGTCACACCTGAAGCACTAGAATCCATCACCTCCCGTACACCTTTCTCTTGTGAAACTTTATCCTCTTCATGCAGATTACTATTTCTGTATGCATCAGCAGAACCCTCAGCATCAGACCATTCACCTTCTTCTCTTTCCACAGCTTGAGCATTAGCAGAAACTGAAACAGGGTAAGCTTCTACATAGGCTTTTGTCTCCCCGCTGTTATTTGATTGTGAAGATGATGATAACAAATTGGAATTCCGCTCTCCTCCCTTCTTGTGCTCAACACCTACTTCAGGGAAAGAAGAAGCTTTGGGCCGAATAAAAGGCTGAAAACCTGAACCAGATGGCGCATGTGAGAATGCATGGTTATTTACTATTTGTTGAGAACTTGCTGATGTCACAAACAAGTCAGGAGCATGGCGATTTGCAGATGGAAGTGCCTTTTGTGGCCATAAGCAGGCAGCACAATCACTCTCTTCGTCTTCTTCGGCTGGGGGTTCATTAAGATCAAATAATAATCTTCCTCGGGAGCCCATTTCATATATAAATGCATACAAGCTACACAACTATTTCGACAAAATCTAACTGGGTCTACTTGCGCTTTCGTTTCAGCAAGAAGTGCACATGACTTACCAAGCTGTACATATAATAGAAAAACCTCAGCGTAACTAATAAAGATAACTCTAAAAGCAAGGTAGCTTAAGCAAACAATGTCTGGCCAAGAAACACAAGTTTGAACATTTGGTAAGAAACAAGGGACTAGATTTAAGAAACAAGGCAAGATACTAGCCAAGTGTTTCAACCAAAAAGTATGCAACTCTTCTCTCATAAAATGAAAACCAAATGATAACCAGCTTGACTATCAAATCGGCATCCGCATACAAAAAACATAACTTTTATTAATTACTAAAAGGTTCCAAAAGAAAACCCTACCAAATATAAGATTACATCTAATTTCCAAGGAACACACATCAAAATCGTTCAAGAGAATGCCTAACAAAAAACCAAAACATAAACAATCACAACAAGGCAACAAGATTACTTCAATACAAATCAACACATATAGTCCTCAAAGTAAGCAAATAATTTAACTTAATTGAATGCAACGTGAATAGTACTGGAAAAACCTGAAGAACTTCACCCTACCCCCCTCCCAATCGTAACTAACTTAAAATTTAAAAAAGAACTTCAATCAGAACTTATTTAGAACCATAAGATCCCTAAATTGGACCAACCTAAGCTTAATAGTTTTGCCAGATCGAAACTCCCTGATGCAATAAAAAAAACCTAGGGCTTTACAAAAAGTATAAAATCAATACAATCAAGTTCCAATTTCATTCGTTTCAAATCCGTGAATCCCAAAAGAACCAGAAAATAAATAAATAAATAAATATATATATATATATAACTTTCGCAGATCAAAATATGAAAACCTAATAAATAGTTAAAAGACGTCAAAGAAATGTTATCACAGGAATGCATGAATCCAAAGGTCAAAAGTCTCTGATTTTCGATTCAAGAATGTCTAATTTCATTCATCCAACATTTTTCCAAAATTGGAAACATATAAATCCCAAAAAAAATTAAAAAAAATCAGTTGAGAGATAGAATTTCCTTTTCATAATTTTTATTTAATATTATTATTTTTACCTCTTGAGAGCTGCAGAGAAAGTGGCAAGCCAAAGAAATAGAGAGAAATCAAGAAAGAATTGGAGAGAGAAAATAAGGGAGAGGTTGTTCCTCCACTGGAAATAGAGTGCACAATTCGAAGGCAGAAAACGGGTTTATATAGGAAATAACGAGCCCATCTGAACCGGCCGGTTTTTTCTCCGTTCATCGTTAAATTATTTCCCCGTCATTTTTTCATTAATAAAATTTAAATTTATTTTATTTTATCTTTCCGATGAAACTGAATTTTCGAAAACCACCCTCTGAACCTAACCGAAGAAGGGGATCCTGGCTAACGATTAAGGGTAATTTTGGGAATTAGAGAAAAGGGAGGGTTTGTTAATTTAGATGCGTGGTTTGGTTTGCGTGTATTAGACTCACAGGGAAGAATCATGTGCTTTAGAGAGCTAATGACGTTCATTTTACTTACATTAAGTGGGGTCCACGGGATGCCAAGTGGTCATCGCAACATTGTCGGGGGAGAAATCCCAAAAAAAAAAAAAAGTGACACGTATTATCGTACCGTGAACTTGCCTTTTTTGGTGTTCTTGAGGGTTAATTTCGTCAATCCAAATGGGAACATAGGCAAGTGTTTGTCTTGAACTAAACAACGTCGCACCCACACAATGGCTATTCAGCCTATCATTTAATACAACTTTTAATTTTTAGGTCGAAATTCTCCTTGCTTCCAAAATTCCCTCGCAACCTCTGCATTTCGCTCCATCGACCTACCCAACAGATTACTTTCACTCTTCTTCTTCTTCATTTTTCTCATCTTTTTCACCTTTTCATCTACCTCATTTTCATTGTTTCTTTTTTTCGCTTGCACTCTTCAAAATTTATGCATCCTAGGCCATGATTTTAAGAAAAGTGGTAATATTTCTTCAACAAAGGAGGAGCTGCCCGTTTCTTGTACCACCTTCAACATCCTGGATCCCATCTATAATTTGATTAGACCAACCGGGGATTTCTTCTTCTCCATTTCCTTTTTGTATTACGAGCCCCCCTTTCGGCTCTTTAATTTCTTTTGTAGATGTGTTTTCTTTTCGTTTTCTTGGGTGGTGAAGAAACGGAACTAGAGCTACAAAAAAAAAAGGTGATTTTAGAGCATTTTGGTTAACTAAAAATGAGAGGATCGCAGATTGGTTGCTTTCATACTATCTTCAGATCGGTTCCATTTGCCCTTTTTTTCTGTAGCTTGGGAGAATTTGGCATTATATGTGGAATTATATTTCATTTTTTTTTTTTGGGGGGGGGGGGGAGGAGGGGAGGAGGGGGGTGGGGTGGGATTTGAACCAAGTTATAACAGACCCACCTTCCTTTTCCTCATTGAAGCTGGAGTCTGGGAACCCATAGTTTTGTATGAATGATGATGCAAAACTGGATACATAATCTTTTTGTTTAATAAAATTGTCGAGACTTTTACAGGCACGTTATGTAAATTTTTGTAAGTGATGAATGAATGAGATTATTTTGTTTGATAAATTTTAATTTTTTTATTTAAAAATATATATTTTGATGAAAGAGTGGAGAGATTATGTAAATATTCTGTTTATATTTTTCCAATATTAAATATTATATATAAAAATATATTAATAATTATTTTTTAATATAATTCTAAACATTATTTTAAGTTAATTTAATAAAATATTTTTAGATATTAAAATTTATTAAAATATTTTAAAAATAATTTATCACTTTAATTAATTGCTAAATATAATTTATTTAATTTTTATAATACATTAATATAATAACACAAATTAATATTATTAATTTAATTTAACGGTTAAGTTATTAGTACGTAT
>JBBYHK010000015.1:12847530-12858848 GCA_038382065.1 Adansonia grandidieri | reverse complement strand
ATGTGTGCATCCACTAAAAGCAAGCATGTCTTTCTCATATCGTAAATGCAATGCGATGAAAGGACCATAAGACCTCATGCGATCCACCAACAACTGTGATATTGACAACTTAATAAGCATGACGAATATAGAAAAACATACTGAAGACTCCAAGAAGTGAATTAATGTCAGGTCAAACTGATTACTTTCCCCATTGCTTCAATTCGGGGTGCAAAATGAAGTGCTTCATAGCAAGCACGACAACGAAGCTTCTGTATGTCCGGAGGCAGATTGTTGTTTGCTAGGCGAGAATCAGATTTAGCAGCTCGAATAACCTGGTAGAAAATGTGGGAAATAAGCATTTGAGAGCACACTTCCATCAGCAAAATAAAATAAACCAGTTGGCATAATCAATTAATCACAAAAAAGATGTCAATAAACAAACCTGATATTCCTCCCACAGGCTAGCTATCTCATCCTGGTAGTACTCCAAACCAGACCAGCTTTTAAAATGCTTAACAACTTTAGTCGCAGAAGACAATTCCTTAGGAAGTTTTTTTACGACCTTAACATCATCAACCAGAGCATTAATAAAATGGTTTACATCAAAAACATCAGAGAAATTGCTGCACGTCAACAAAGATGAAAAAGATAATATCAGTCACAATGAAACTCAGTCAGATATATAAAGAAGTACAGTAGTACTACTTTTGCAAAGGATGCGACTTGAAGGAGAAAAGCTACCTAGTATCTTGCCAAAATGATCGTTTATCAAGTTCTGGAACTACAAGAGTAGCATTTATTATACGGGCTACAGCTACCATGTCACATATCTGCAATTCAAGAACGAGACACCAGTCAGGTAAAGATTAAGAAGAACCAACATTTAAAATACAAAAGAAGGAAAAATCAAAATTCACATCCTTGAAAAAGGAAACTAAGCAAGATCAAGCTTATATCAAGAAGTAGAGAACAACCATGAACAAAGCTGCATTCCACAAGTTTGGGAGTAGCCTATATCTCTTCTATTCAAGTAATAACAAGCCTCATGTTACCCAAGCATGGACACACAAATATAACGGATACAGACAACATGAACATCAAACTAGAATTAACCATGAAAAAGAAAGAAGATACAGACCCCAGCACGCATTTGGTTGAGCCCGCCATTTGTATGAACTAGAAGGTAACCTCTGCATTGAACAGGGGCTGAACAAACAATGATTTGAAGAATCAACTTACAGGTATTTCGTCGATACTCTGAACGATAAATTTCAAAATTAACAACTTCCTTACGAGTATAATTAGAACTAGGCTGTAAGCAAGGCACAAAATCATGATTTGCAGGCGGCGTCCACAATTTTTCGAAATCCAGATTTGCACTGCCCAACTGTCAAATCTAAAGGAGTAAAAACATGAAAGATGCATGACTACTTTGCATCAATATATGCAACTACATGACTTGAACCACAATTCTCACACTACGAGCCTTCCAAATCTAAAGGAATATAATCCAAGAGTAACAATTTTTACAACAACAATTCAACTTTATCCCGAAACAGCTTAAAGAAAATAAGCAGGCTCAATGTGAAGGATTATAATCCAAGAACAACAATTTTTTTTTTTTTTTTGGTTTTTCTTATTGTCTCATTTTCTCAGCAACCAAACAGATTATTCAATAAATGAAGAGAAACACAAAAACCTTGTGAGATGAAACTGAAGCTTTGGAAAGATGCGGCGGCGCTTTCTCTTTCGATAAATGAGGCGGAGCCAGCTCCTTCGTCCACCTTTTCTCTGTACTTAACTTCTGGTAATTAAATTCATGTTGCTATAAAAATGGAATAAATAAATAAATCATAGTGCGAATAAAAGGAAAATTAAATTTCAAAAATATTATTATACCAGCCAAATTTTCCAGAAATAATAAAAAATTACGGAAACAAATCAAGCGGAAATTTGATTCTATGGAAAGCGACATAAATAAAGCAAATGCAAGATCAACAACACGAAAATTTGAAGAGGCAATGAAGAAAATTAAGGGAAAAAAATCTAAATCAAAGTGGGAGATATACATGGGTGAAGGTAGGGAGCTTGAAAGGATCCGATAAGTCGGGGACTCCGGAAGAAAGGAACAAGTGTACGTGACCTGAAAGCAGTCCCACCAACGCTATTGTACATATAGCGCACGTTATCATCTTCCGCAGTGGCATCGCCACCGCCACCCTCCCCCTCCGCCGCCGCATCTTTCTTCCTTCTTTCACCTAAAAGAACAAAGAAAACAAAGAACCTCGTTTCCCTCCTTTTTTTTCTTTTTCTTTTTTCTAAAACGGAACGGCCGAGATACAATGCCGACGCACCGCCATTATAAAAGAAACGATCGCAGAGAATCGAAACCTCAAGTCTCGCTCTTTGTTTCTGTTTCTGTTTGTCTCTGCGTTGGCGAGAGAAAGCTACGGCGATCGGCTATGGTTTTTTTTTTTTATTTTTTTTTTGCTATTATTATTACCCCTATTTTTAGATTTTTCATATAATAGTAAATTAATTAATTAAATTTGATTAAGAAAGGATGAATGTGTAATTATATTTTATTCGTATTTTTTATAAATATTTTAATTTAAAATATTATATATTTATATAAATTTTAAAATGTTCATAGCTTTTAAGGATTAAATTTTAATTATTTCATATATTAATATATATTTTTATAATGATTATGTTATTTTTATCTGAATTATCTTTGTTTTGAAAAAGGAAAATTTAAAATAACAAAAATATATGTAAGCAGAAACAATTTTATGAAACTGGAAGTAATATGGAAGTAGCTGAATTGTTTTTCGCTATGTCTGAATTAAGACAATAAAATAGACTAAAAGTTAGGAACATTGGTTAAAGATTTTTTTAATTATTATTTAAAAATTATATTTAATCTATTATTTTTAATTTTAATAAAAATAATATATTAATTACATATTTTTAAAATATTATTGTGTCATTGGATATCAATTAATATTTTCATAGACTAATTAGTAACATATCAAATAATGGATAATAATACTATTGATTTAAAAATATGTCAATGATATTATACCATTCAAAACTTACATATATATATATATATATATGTATAGAGAGAGAGAGAGAGAGAGAGAGAGAGAGAGAGAGAGAGAGGGTGCAATTCTTTATGTTCCACCTTCCCATTAGCTTTGATATATATATATATATGTATGTATAGCAATGCATTGAGCAGGTTGGAATATCTACAATTATTTTATTATTTTTTGAATTTATACATTACAATTTTAATGTAAATGTAAATTCAAATAATATAATTACTATCAACCACGAATTCGGAATGAATATAGACATAAATCATCATATATTTATTACTTAAATTTTTTATTCAAGTTCGCATTACTTCTCAACTAATAGATTCGGATATTCACATTCATTATTATTTTTTATAAAATACATAAATTTATACTTCTAAGAATAAATAAATTAAAAATTTAAGATATTTATATATATTTAAATTTAAATATTAAAAAAATATAAATATTCAATTTACTGACATGTGTAGAGATATAGAAGTTGGTTGGGCTTGTGATAATAGTCCAGCTAGTAACAAGTAGTAAATAGGGTTGCCTCTTCACCCAAGTCTTCAACTATAGGGGCAGCAAATGTTGGGCAGTGAAGGTCCACTTGGCTGAGATTCTGCCCAACTTGGACACCGACTTAGGTACGCTAGAGGTCCGGAGGATAGCAGGCTCACTTTTAGTTTCTCTTCTTGGTTTTGTACTGCCGCTGCCAATTCTAAACGTCAGGGCTCCATGCTCGGTAATTTTATTCGAACCCTTTGGGTTCCGACCGACCTTATGAGGACGGGTTTTTATGAAAATAGGATTCAAGGGTGGTACCGATCGGATTTTTTTACTGTTAGTTTCAAAGTCAGGTAGGTGGCGGTTTTAGTTAAAATCTGCCTGACTTGTAATATTTATTAAAATATCTTTTTTCTTTTAATTTTTTTTAATTTTTACTAGATTTTATCAATCTATTTAATTTAATTGATAAATTTTAAAAAATAGCGCTTGAATTTTGAGACGGAATGATTTGGATCGAAAGCGGGTTTGACAAAAATCCGCCCATCCCTACCCGTTGCCATCCCAGGACCATGAATTGGTGCCTGGCTGGCAGACAAAAAATCTGCCTGCAGCGACTTCACTACAAGATCTTATAAATCATGCTTTAAAATATTGTGTTGTGAAAAAAGCTTATTAATTAGTCATTAACAAGGGTCAAAACGTAACCATCATCTTCCTAATATGAAAAGTCATTTTCATTCCATCATCAAAATCCATGTCTGATTCGGAGTATACATTATAGTTCAGACACTTCAAAAAAAACAACTAAAAGAAAACCAGACGGAACCAAGGAAAGACAGTGATTGCAATGATCCGAAAGTCCATTGAGTTCAAATTCTCATGCGTTGTCACTATCAGATGATCACATGAAATGAATCTGTCACAAAACAGATCATGAATGATATCTTAGCAGCATCTTATATGATATTCCCGATGTGTTAAGTGATCTGTGCCAGCTTTTTTCCATAATGGCCTTGCAAGTCTCGAGAAATTATCATTAGGACTTTTTTTTTTAAAGAAAAATAAAAATCGTTATCTAAAAATAAAAAATAAATTATAAAAATTGTGATTCGAAGTTAGATTGTTTAATATCATTTATTTAAAAGATATTGCGTGAATTAAGGTGTAAAGTAGATAAATATATTTGTACGTTATTTGAGACTGACTAAAAAAACATAAATTCAATTAGATCATTATTGAATTAAGTTTGGATAATTTAAATAAGTCGAATTTAAATATTTAAATATTTAATTTTAGTAATTTGAGAGTTTAATCGAGCTTTTTTTAGTTTTAATTAGTATTATAAAATTTTAATTTTAATTTGAACTTGTGCTCAAATCTAAATAATCGAGTTTAAAGTTATGCATGGAAATCAAGCTTATTTTTCTACTACGTAAAGAAGCCTAATTGAGTGAGCTTAAGCAGTTCAATTTTTATCTCGATTGACCTAGAGCTTCAAAAGTGAAACTTAATCGAGTTCAATTCAAGCTTCAAGCATATAATTTCTAGTTAAACTTAAATTTTTTATCGTTTAAGTTCAACTCGACTTGATTACACTTTTAACATGAATCAACTAGATTAAACTTAAGTTCTTATAACCAACTAGATTAATAGAATATAGGTTTAGTTCAAAGCTACAACTTTTAAGTTTTTAAATTGTATGGTTAGTTAAAGATGGTATTATTAGCTAATCTATATAGTTTGTTTAACTTATATAACAATTTTAAAATTTTCAATCTTGTCATCTTCTTGTTCTTGTTTTATTAGAAACTTATTTAAGCACATGATACAACATATTAATATTACTCTGGAGTTGAACTACCTAATTTTTTTAAGCAAGAGATTGGCACCAGCCATTAACCAAATATTTGGATGCCTATTCAAAGAGTTTGAATATAAGCAATATTATATTTTGAAAGATATTTGAATTACTATTCATTTTTAAAAATAAAAAAATTATTAGAAAATGTATCTTATCCACTGTTAAAATGATTTTTAGATTTCGCAAATAGATTTAATAACATATATTTTTTAATATAAAAAATAAAAAAAATTAATTAAAAAAGAAGTTGGACTATACATGTTCATAGACTAAGCAGTCCACTTGATCCAATCCAAATTACTATTTTAATAATAAAAAATTATTTTATTTAAATTTAATTATAAATAATAACATAAAAATATTTTTTATTTTTAATATTATTTTAAATCATAAAATGAGCTTTCAAATCGATTCAAACTTGGAGAAGAGACAAAATTTTCCTAAATTACGACCCAACATGATCACGAGTATCTTTACATTAGACACAAGACAAGATTTTAACATATCTTATAAAATTAAAAAATTTCACAACCAATATATATAAAACGAACTCAACTTACTAATATGAAAAAGTAATTAATTGGATGTAGCAATAATAATGTTGAATTTTCATTGGTGTAGGGTTGTTTATCCAATCCATTCCTTGATCATTTTAATTAATCAGCACAAGGAAACATTGGATTCTGGATTCATGATCGGTCTTTAACAGAAATTTAAAAAGCTTTCACTTTCTAATTCGTCAAAACGTATATTTTTTGGCCCAAAGACCAGGAAGCAAATTATATCCATAATTCCTGTAGGTTGAAGAAGTCTGATTCTAACTGCTTAAACTGAACGGATTACAATCCTAAGTAACAAGTTTTTGAACTTATATATAACTTTGATTTTTTTATTCTTTTAAACATGAATTAAAAAATCAAATCCAATTAATTGGTTAAATTGAAAATCGATAGTTTGCATCGTAAGGTACACTATATAAAATCGGTTATTAATTAAATCAAATTTTTTTATCAATTTAATTAATAAAATATCAAAAAACTTGGTTTGATGTATATATTTATTTATTTATTTTTTTTGTAATTAATGAAATTGAAACTTTTTTTATAAAAAAAATTATACCATTACATTAGAAACATATTTTTTTATTTTTTTATTAATTATTAGCTATCTTAATATTTATTTAACATTAAAATTATTTTTAAATAAGCTTAAATAAAATTAGCCCCTAAACTAGTCTTTTTTTTTTTTTACTTTGGTATTTTATGAATTTTTATTTCCAACTTGGTCCCTGTACTATAGTTCATTTACCAAATTGGTACTTTAACCCTAACATTGTTAAAAAAGTAAACGTTTCACTTTTTTCAACCAATGAGATTATGCCACGTGTCATTGATATCATCAATATATACAACATATCACAATCTAATTAGTCCATGTCATCATTAACTAACAGTATTAAAGTGAAGTATCAAACTAGTTGATGAAATTATACTGTAGGTACCAAATTGAAAAAAAATTCATGAAGCATCAAAGTGAAAAAAGAATATAGTTCAAAACAAACTTTTTATATTAAGCCTTTTAAATATTTTAAATCTTTTTTTTGGGTATAAAGGAAACTATAGCTTGAGGATATCGAATTCCAAACTTGCTTGGTACTAACTGGCTCTATGAACATAAACCAATTAAGTTATAGGTTCTTTAAATATTTAAAATCTTGTTTAAGTGAATGACTGGTTCAAGTGATTAGATAGGAAACTAAAGATTTAACCGATTTGATTTCTAATTTATTTTTTTAACATTGTCCTCAAGTATTTGAATTTGATATTTATGTCTCATATATATATATATATATATTTAAATGTTGGATGTAATTTATAATTTTTTAAATATATAAAAATATTTTTAAATATTAAAAATATTTATGTTAAACTCATATTTATATCTAATACGAATATGAATGATATAGGTTTTGAATTTTGAGCTTGGAACTGAAGCCTAAAATCGCAAGAGTTTGATCTGAATTTTTTTGCCAGCTGTCCATATATTTTTGCACAAAAATTTGTGGCAGCTTAAGAAAGGTTGAACTGTGAAGATATTATTTTATGGGTCATTTTCACCACGTCACCATGAATCCATTCAATTAAATTTATTTACATAAACTTTTTTTTCACATCGTACAATACCTTCAAATCATTCATTTATTTGTTATATTTTGAAAAAAGAGTTTTTGTAACACTTTTCTTATCAAATATTCGAGAGACTTGTAGTTATGAAGAACTTGTTAGACCTAAAAAAATTCGATAGAGAATCGATAAACCTCGAGGATTCAAACAACATTTTGCCTTAGCTTTTCACTTCGACGCTGATGATAAGTATCATCTTTATGATCTTCTAATATAATATTAATGCCTCTCATTCCATTAATCTCATCACCATCTTTGATATACAAATATTTGACTATTGCTTGGCATGAAAGGTACAACCAAAGCATGATCTCTTTCAGTTGTTTAAATGCTTTTGTGCCTTCTTTTGGGCAAACATGATTGTTGAGTTTTCACAAACGATAATTCCCAATGTCACGAGGTTTGATGGGTAGGGTTGTGAAGGATGTGAGAAGTAGGGAAGGAATAGGGGAGTGGTTGGTTCCACAGAGAGAGTGGATGAACATTGAATTGGTGACTGAAAGAAAAAAAATTATTTAATCTAACGTTAAAAAAAATATTAATATGACATAAAATAATGAATAAAAATTATTGCTGAAGTGATAGGAAGGTTCATAAAAGAATTTCTCGAACTGTGGTTTCATACAGGAAGTTGCTGAGAAATTGAGACCATGTCGTGTTTTACTAGCTGTCAATATACAGGCTTTTCCTACTTGATTCTGATGAGGTATAGTAGTAGGTTGTCAAACAGAAATCAATTGAAGCAGCAGCTTCAATCTTTGAATTTTAGCAAAATCTTAATAATTCATATGTTTATATTATATTTATATATTTTATCATATTAAAATTAAATTTAAAATATTTTATATTTTTATTAATTTTTATATAATAAAAATTAATATTATATAAATTTAAAAAATATATTTATATTTTATTTTAATAATTTTCATATTATTATATTTAATATTATTATGTTTAAGCAAAACCCAGGAAATTTCTTGGATAGACATCGGACTTGAATCTTTGATTTTTATAAGGTTTTTGCCAGAATGATTTTGCTGTTGTATATGAAACTTTTGTCCTTTCCTTTTTACACTGCCCTAATTTAATAGAGGTGTACCTAAGTTATAATTCGAATATTTTTTAGGTTTAGGTCGAATTAAATTTGATAAGTTAAAATTGTTTTATTATTTAAAATACTATTAAGTATTTATTTTTATATTAATATTTATAATTAAATTTAAAAAATATATTTTTTATTATTTAAATTAGATTTGATAATATTTAATATCCTTACATGAATATAACTACATAAAGCAATTAAAACACTAAACGATATAAATATATATATTTCAAAATCTATATAATATGAATATGATATTACAAATTACATGAATATTATACGAATATATCATTTATCAAATTTAATTTAAATAATAATTTAGATGGAACGGACTAGCTCATCATGGGTGGGATTTAAAAATTAAAACACGTTTGTTTTCCTTCACAAGCCGCAAGCACAAGACAAGAAAAGAATTGAATAATTTCGTATGGTAAATGTTTTCAGATAGTACAATACATTATATATAGAACCTGCTTATATCAATCAAAATACAAGGATCGATGTATGCACATGTAGTTCTAGTTGTTCACACATATTTTTTTAACAAATTTCAAAGCTAGTTGAACTGTAATCTTATCAAGGAAACTGCATGCATGAAAAAGAATGAAACAAAATAAAAATCCCAACCAAAAGCCAGCATTAATGGACCCCTGGAGATCATCAAAATCTCATTCATAGTTCTAAAACTGTAACTAAACCACTAGGAATTTTGACAAGAACCCACTTTTCTTCTTCTTTTTATCATCATGATATTCTTTGCTTCTCATACTGGAAGCAAAAGCTACTGATCTGCTCTTAGTAAGAACATTCTTTTTCCCACTGAACCATAACAAAGAAAAAGAACTCCCCTTTCCTTCTGTAATAAAACGATAACCACGCATGGGAGAGGAAGAAGAAGAAGAAGAAGAAGAAGAATAGTAAGATGATAAAGAAGAAGATGATAAACAATTAGAGGCTGCGGTAATTGTATTAATAGTAGTATTAAAACGTCGACGTCGTGAGCTTGAATGAGCTGATAATTTCGAGAGTTTGTCGACTAAACAAAGTGAACAAACCCCCGGAGATTGCCGGTGCTTTGGGTGTCTCTTACAACCTTCATTTAGCTGCTTGGATGATCCAACACCTGCTCCAACATCTTTCGACGATCTTCTCAAGTTTGGGATTAGATTTTTGCTTCTCATTTTCTTGGGAGTCGATCGTCGACGACGGTCGACTCTCTAGGTCTTGGCTGCCTTTGGGGCTCTTTTAAAACTATTTATAAATCAAAGTAAACTGGGGGTATGTGTTTCCAAGAGAGTTCATGGCTATGGGATGGGGAAGTTCGACTGTTTTATATGTTTGTTGGGCGTTGAAAAAGTGATGGAAAAAGTTGGATATGGAATAAATGAACGGTTCTGATTGACGGGAATTTGGATGGGGTCCACACGATTGTTGAGTCGGTGGTTGAGAACAAGACTGATTACTTCATTTTTTTTATATATATTAATAGAGTGATTACTTCATCGTTTTCATCGATTCATTAAAAATTTTCGAAAATCAATTAAATTAAATTAATTTATAAATTCGATATAATTGATCTGTAAAGAATTTTAAAGTTAGAATTAACCGAATCAAATTTATTTGGTTCGATTGATTTATTTTATTTATAAATTATTATTATAGGTATAAATATATGAATATAATGGATTATGAATAATAAAAATAATTATATTTATTTTTAATTAAATGTTAATTTTTTATTTCAATTTAAAATTTTAAAATTACAAACTAATCTATTAAACATAATTAAACTAATAAAATGAATCAAATATAATTCACATTAAATAAATCAAATTAAATGAATTAAAAATTAAAAATTTCAATTAATTTATTCGGTTAACGAATATTTTTTTCCACGCATGTGATTGAGAGGGAATTCATGTAGGAAAAACGGTAATAAGTGTGGAAGGGAAAAGCTTTTCAGTGAGGGCGGCGTAGAAAATCAATTCTCCGTTAATATAATATATTTGGGCCATTTTGAGCGAAGTGGATAGGTTGTCCAAAAGGCAAAGGTTAAAAATTGTAAATAAATAAATAAATAAATAAAAGCAAATGCTCCACAAACTTTTTCCACGTTTACATTCCAAGATAATTTTTTTTAATGACTTTGCTAAAAGAAACAATGGAATTTTGAGGGCATGCCTTTGAATTTGACCATGTATTTATGTGGGTATATAAATATATATATTAGTTAGTACTTAGAAGAAAATAATAGCAGTTTTTTAGTTCTATCTTTGGTACAGAAGAGTCATTTCCATATCTTTTTGTGGGAACTTGTTTTACAATGAAGCGAGGAATAAAAGAATCGAATTGAATTGGTTGATGGATATAATTGAAAATTAGAAACTTGTTTGATTTGATATGACGTATAAAATCAAGATTCATGGTAGAAAATCAGACGTTTTATTATTATTATTATTATTATTTTTTGACGCGAAGATTCATTCTTTGAGCATTTGATTTGTAGTCTCGAAGGGTAAGCACAATGTGCTTTCGATATTTTTGGAGTTCTGGACTATGTTGGCAATGTGTTTATTATCATTGTGTATCTTATC
>JBBYHK010000015.1:12786191-12807374 GCA_038382065.1 Adansonia grandidieri | reverse complement strand
TAACATGTGATTTTTTTAATTTTTGATATAGTATTATATATTAAGGCTTTCATATTTTTAATTTATGTTATTATTTTGTTATATTATTATTAGACTCTAATTATCATTACTTGAAATAATAATAATAATAAGAATAATAACAACAATATACAAAGAAGTATTTAAAATTTTACTACTAACATGCATAAACTTTCAATATTTAATGAGTTTAACTAATTAAATTTTTTTTAAAAAAAGTGATAAATGGATAGTATACTTTATTGACAATACTTTTAAAGCTCATGATATGATTTATTTTTTTATAAGTTATTATTTTATCATATATAGACCTGCTCAAGGATCGGGCTACTAACTCTACCCAAATGAGCCTGGGTTCTCGTATTTTTGTTTCAAACTAGCTTGACCCGACTCAGAACAGTGATTTTAAATTAAAATAATATATATTTTATTTGAATTTAATTATAAAATATGTAAATTTTAATAAAAATATTCTTTAGTATGATGAACAATAATTCTAACTTGAAGATGAGGGTATAGACACATTAAATAAGGGCATGGGCTTAGGATTTTAAAAAATTCAAGTTGCAGCTTGGCCAAACTCATGAGTAAATTTAATCACATATAAAACATAAATTAAGCTTTTAATATTTAATTAAATTATATATGGTATTAGTATTTAATATTTGATTCATTTTTTATATAGTATTATCTATTATGGCTTTCATATTTTTTAATTTATTTTATTATTTTGTTATACTATTTTCAGACTCTAATTATTCTTACTTGAAATAATAATAATAATAATAAAAATATTCAAAGAAGTATTTAAAATTTTACAACTAACATATATAAACTCTCAATAGTTAATGAGTTTAATTAATTAAATTTTTAAAAAAATGTGATGAATCACTAATATACTTTACCGACAACGTTTTCAAAGCTCATTATATGATTTAATTTTTGATAAATTATTACTTTATCATATATAGACCTACTTAAGGTCGGGCTATCTACTTGACCCAATTGGGCTTGGGCTTGGGTTTTCATGTTTTTGTCTTAGATTAACTCGGCCTAGTCGGAATAATGATTTTAAATTAAGGTAATTTATATTTTATTTAAATTTAATTATAAAATATATCAATTTTAATAAAAAAATTTTTTAATGTGATGAATAGTAATTATTGCTTAAATATGTGGGTTTGGGCATGTTAAATAAGAGTCTAGGCTTGGGATTTTAAAAAAACTTACCGCAACTCGACCCGACCCATAAGCAAGTTTAATCATATATAAAATATAAATTAAATTTTTAGTATCTAATTAAATTATATATGGTATTAATATTTAATATTTAATTCATTTTTTATATAGTATTATCTGTTATGGCTTTCATATTTTTTAATTTATCTTATTACTTTATTATACTATTATCAATTCTAATTACCATTACAAATAATAATAATAATAATAATAATAATAATAATAATAATAATAATAATATTCAAAGAAGTATTTAAAATTTTACTATTAACATATACAAACTCTCAATATTTAATGAATTTAACTAATAAAATTAAAGAAAATGTGATAAATGGATAATATACTTTATTGATAATATTTTCAAAGCTCATAATATAATTTACTTTTTGATAAATTAATATTTTATTATTTATAGACATGTTCAAAGATTGGGTTACTCACCCGGCCTAACTGGGCCTAAACCCAAGTTCTCATATTTTTATATAAGACTAGTTCGACCCAGCTAAAACATTGATTTTAAATAATATATTTTATTTAAATTTAATTATAAAAATATATAATATTAATAAAAATATTCTTTAATCTGATAAATAGTAATTTTAACTTTAATAGGCAAGTCTTGACACATTAAATAAATGCTTCGACTTAGATCGCAACCTGACTCAACTTATAATCAAATTTAATTATATTTAAAATATAAATTAAATTTTTTATATTTAATTAAATTATTAAAAAAATATTAAAAGAAAATTTATAATTGAAAATTTTGATTTATTAAAAATTATTTAATTATAATTTTTTCATATTTATTTTTAGTATTAAATTCACATTCAGATTATTTCGAATTCAGGTCATTTTGAATTCATGTTCTTTTGAGTTTGAGTTATTTCACGTTCAAGTTTTTTCGAATTTGGACCATTAACTATTTGATCAAATCGAATTCAGTTTGAGTTTCAACTTAAATTTTTTTTTAACAGATTTTCAAGTTTAGATTCATTTTGCTAACTCTAACAGAAAGTAGAAGGAAACGGGATAAAATGAACGCAAATTATTGGCAAATTTAAAACTGCCAAGTCAATTCCAATAGCAAATATGTGACTGTACAGAGCATACAAACATGTATCAATTCAAAGTTCATAAAACAACCCCGCCAGCTCCCAACAAGATACCGATCCCGATTCAGATGCATTATATATATATCTTTATCAACACGATAACTCTGATTACCGCTTCGAATCTTTTAACCGAATCCGAAGCCTTCATTGGCTTCATGAATTGCAAGCAGTAATCTCTCTTCTAGATGTTCCTTAGACGGATACTCAGGTAAATCCAATTGATTGAAACTGCATTCATCAGAAAGAAATGCTTCTTATTAGGAACAAAGGTCTTAAAGTAGCACAACGTAAATTGCAAGTAATGGACAAAAAAAGGGGGGAAAAAAAAAAACCCTAAAATAAGGAAATCAAGTGCAATTAACCTAACCGAATATATCATTCAGAATAGTTTATCTTCGGACAAATATTATAGAGATGGCGGGACAGATTACCAGGTATGAGCAGAAGGCAAGTGATCAGGGCTGCCATATGCTTTGTGTATCTGAAACTTCTGTGAACCTGAAATTCCTTGAAGTGCACTAAAACCTTCTAAAGGCACCTGTGAAAATACAAAGAGCAATGATTAGAATTTGAGACCGTTATGGAAAAAAAAAGTTATTTTCATACACAAATGGAGAGAGATAACAATGAGTAACAATTGGGACAGGTGATGAAACAATAGTTACTATATAAACTAATATAAAGCAACTTATGTTGGCCCGACTCTTTATTCTTCTTGAAATACCTGCATCAGACACCAATGTCTAACGCATATCTGGACATAGGTATGAGAGATATAATCCTCTAAGGATCCTCTAAATATATTAAAATCTTGAAAAAATTGAACATAATTATGTTGGACGCATATCCATATTTGACACTCACAACAAGTCTAAATAACATAGTAGAGCTCTGCTATATCTCTACATACTCGAGAAACAATCAGGCTCATGATTTCACCGAAAACTAAAACCCCACTTACCCTACTTGAATCTTAATTCAAGACTTAAATAAATAAACTTTAGGTTGAACTATAGTTAACAACTTGAAATGTCACATTACAAGTAGCATTATTGACAATTTCGGGTGTTGAATTACCTTCGAGGTGCCTGTCACAAACTGTAGAAGCCGAGCTTTATCCTCCTTACTGAACCCTTGAACAACCTCCCAAAACCACTGCATCACCGGTGATGCTGCACTATACCCGGAGTACTCGGTATTTGCCCTCATATCATCCACTAGAAGAAACAAATCATAGATCAAGTTATATTCATAAAATCGTGGCAAAATAATGCATTCTGTCAGGTAAGTTATATTAAATTAATCGGTTTACAACACTTACAATCTATTTCTGGAAGACCACTTATCAGTAATTCCAGCTCCTTGTCATTAAAAATAGATATTAATTCCCTAGGAATTAATTCATTGAATCCTTCCAAAAATGCATTTATTTGAGGACGAATAGCAGTTGTCAAACGATGCTCAGCGACTAAATCAACATATTGGTGTTTATTCTCCTCGGTAACTTTAATGTTTCGACCACCAGGAATCAGCTCATAGTCAGTCACCTGTATCATATTTGATAGAACATGATTATAATCAAGAAAAAGTGTTCGCCGCTAAGGGCTTCATGGAGGGATCAATGAAAATAAGTACCTGAGTCCTTTCATACAATATTAACTTCTCCTCATCAGCATCAATGCTAAAAGTAAGGTCTGGGACATCACTAATGTCATTCTGAAAGAAAGAGACAAGGAAAGAAGTTTTTTTTTTCAGAAAAAAAAAAAAAAAAAAAAAAAAAGAGGAGTGGAAAACAATAATCTTTCTGATTAAACATGTAAGGTAACCGCCAGCAATCTAACAAACTCTATAGCTCCCTCTCGAACAAAAGGGAAAAAGAGGAAAAGATGTTGAAATTTGACATATGACTGACCTCAAGCATCCACTTTAGGTTTTTGAAGTAATCAGGATCAATTGCTTCAATGTCATGATAAGTAACTTTGACTCCCAAGATATGCTTGTAGAAAGAACGAGTAAAGTGGACATCCAAGAGTTGCCCATCAAAAAGTGCTTTGCCAACCTGGAAAATTTTAGTTAGAAGTGAACATAAAGTTAGGGGGAAAAAAAGCGTGTCAATCCAATAAGAGCAACTAGAGAAGGTACTAACAACTCGCCCAACAAATTTGAAGTATGAAAGATGTTCAGTTTGGTAGACTGAGTTAGGGTTTGGTTGGAATGTTGACTCATTGCCCACTGTAGTGAAAAGCAGTGCTCCTTTGTCAAATATAACCCTGGACAATAGCTGATACCATTCCCTTGTAAGCCCACCAGCATCAATGCCTTCTTCCCCTTGGAAGTGAACAGTCAATCTCCCCTTCAAATCTTGAGGTGAACGCATCCTTAGTTGGTTATATGAATCCTCAAGTATGTAAGCTCTTCTAACCGATACTCTTAGAGGACTGTGATGATGATCATGTTGTTGATGCTTTATTTTGGACCTGAAGTGAGCACGTTTATTATCAAAATCAACAAAGCGGGGAACTTTCAGCATGAGTGAAAATGACTTCTCAAGCAGCCCAGGATTCTGGCGGATGAAAGCATTTAACAACTTCCTATGCTTCTCCAAGAACTTCACAAAGGCAACATGTTTTTCATCAAATTTTGAGACAGGACCAGCAGTCTTCTGCTGGCCAGCAGATGTGCTGGCATCCTCAACTTCAGAAAGTGTAGCCATGCCAAAATCATGACCAGAACCTGGTTGTGCAGGATGCAACTTCTGACACATCACAAAGAAAGATTCTATATACGGTAAGATGTTCTGAGTGCCTGCAGGTAGGGGTGGTGTTAAACCAGATTGTCTTGATGTGGAAGTCCTGGATGGAGCTATTAAATCTGGTGCAGAATCTGAATAGCTCTCTATTTTGCTTATGCAAGTGCTCAATGCTATCCACAAAGGTTCTAAGGAGGTATTTATGTCCCACACCTGAGAAAGAGCAGAAGAACGCTCGGTTTCAGGAAGCAGCTGCAGATCCTTTTCTTTCTCAGTTATTGAGGTAACAAGAGAACTTAGTGCCTGTAAGACCCTTAAAATTGCACCTCCATCAGAAGATGTTGTGCTGAGTAGAGCTTTGACTGCTTCACCAAACATTTGTAACTCGTCCATGGCAGATTTAATCAAATTTTGCACAGCATCTGCTAGCTCAGAAACAAACAGATGACAATGGCTTGGAGCAATAGCAACCAGCTTTTTCATTACCTCAGCCACCAGACTATATGCATTATCCGACAAACTGGGTAGGAAACAAAACATCAGCCCGAGCAAATGGAAAGAAGGCACTAAATCACATTCAAAATTTAACAAGTAAAAGATAAAAATTATTTGATAGAAGGTGCAAACTGCGAAATCATTCTTTCTGTTCTTTTTTTTTTTTTTTTTTGGGCAGAGCGGGGTGAGAGTTGGTTGCAAAACCACAAAGTTACACAAAATGAAAACATGGACTTTTCTTCAATTGATGCATAAGAGTGGAAACATAAGAGTTCTGATAAAATATATGGTATAAAAGAATCCAATGTGTGGACATATAACTTACCCTTCCCGTGCAAGCAATGAGCATAAAAGCCGGAGCTCTGCTCGTGGGAGATTGGTCAGTACGCTCTGTGCATCACATTCATTATTTGCACCAGATGTTGAGGGTGTGGATGAATCAGCAGTCTTTAAAGGTGATTCAGTAACCTCAGAAGCATCATGATTCTCAACATTGATGTCAGCATCAGACACTGAAATTCGTAAAGCAGGTATTTGTTCATTGGAACATGCCTGGGATTTCTCAGATGAAAGGGGCTTCCTTTCCACGTGGTCTATGATGATATCCAACAAGTTAAGCAGCTGAAGCAAAATCATAAATGAGCAAATAATGATCATAAAGATGAAAATTTGCTTTTAACTTATTTAGAATAGGGTTACCACTAATCACCTGCTCAAGATGTGCTATACTTCTCAAGTACAGAGGTTGATTGAGAAGGCTCAAAAGCAATGCAATGTAAGTGCATCCTTCCTGCTGCTCCTCAGACATTAAAGCTTTTCCACGTGACTGACCAATATTTCTTAGCTCTTGCATGGTAGGAAGAGGCAATCTAAACTGAAGTAAGATCTTAGCAACATACGGATGATTTCGTGCCAAATAAGTGAGAGTTTCAAGAACTCGCCTAGACACCAAAGGAGGAACTCCTAAAATGGAAAAGGATAAGATAAAAGAAACCTCTCAGAACCCAAATACTACAAGTCAAATCAAGAACAAACCAAAAAGCTACTCCAAATATTAAACTCATGAAGAATAAAAAGAAAGTAAAAGTTCCACCTACAAAAAGAAAAATTATTCCTAAAAAATGGAGAGAGAAAAATGAAAATGTCCTTATGACATGACACATTGAATCACTAGGGTTCTTTAACTCGTGCCATGTGTATCATATCTTACCATCAAAATGTTGAGGACGAGAATACATAACATTATTCTGGCAACCGTAAAGCCTGTATGGTGGTTCAATTGCATTTGAATAATTGACAGGCTTTCTTGTATCAAGCATCAACAAGTCCACCAAGATTTTAACTAGGGCTATTCTGGTTTCATTATGAGCACACAAATTCAAGAGAAGCTTCTGCAATGCACCTTTATATGGTAGCTGCAGGATCAAAAATGTTAACGCGTAAATCAAAAGCAAGGATAAACATCAAAAGGAAAAATTGACTGAGAGAGTACCTGAACTAAGCGAAGTAACCGAACTATAGCTTGAAGAGCTTCTGTGCCAATTAAAGGGATGCCTTCAGCTTCAATTAGCTTAGCAGAAACAGATCTGCGTGACACAATACTTGCCCCAATCCTGTCCAGGCCGGATCCAATACCTTCACCTCTCCTAGAAGACTCACCTCTGTGATTCCTAGCGTACATTCCAAACAAGTTACGATTATGATAGCGATGTGCAAATCTCTCACGCAACATGTTTGCCTCCGCAACAAGGGCAGGCGAGAGATTAGCAAGAATGGCATCAGACGACGTTAACAGAACCTGAGGACAAAAGTAACAGAAGGAAAAAATGTTAAGAAATATTTAACTTACAACTTAAAATTTAACCACATTATAAAAAAATAATACCTCTTCTCGCAAATCCGAAGGAAATGTTGCAATTATTGAGACAGCGTCCATTTCAACAGGTTGACCTTCAAGCTCCTGAGATTGATGAAGCCTTTGTGCTTGCTGTTGTGCAAGGACTTCAGCTCGGATATCTGGGGGAAGAGCTGCAAGAAATTCTGGATCAATATCTCCAGAATTCTGTTGTTCAGCATTCGAAGGTTGCGCAACCGGGCCTTGCTGAGCTGAAAGAACTTCAGTACGCAACTCCTCTGGGAGAGCATCCAAAAATGCAGGATCAATTGATCCAGATCCAGCATCACTATTTATCTGCTGCTCAGCAGCTGTACTATCTTGATCTGCTTCTCGACTAGAATTCTCTGAAACCTCAGTAACACTATGAAGTGGTGCATCTCTCCCACCAACAGCTGTGGAATTCCCAAAAGCCGCATTTGTCCTTCTTGCACGAGCAGCCTGTTGATCAGCACTTCTGTCTGAAGAGCCTTGCCTTTCTCCTCCATCATCATGGCCATCAGCACTTCCAATCTCAACATCAAGGCTTCGAAGGCTTTCACCTAAAGTAGCCCCACTACCACTACTCTCTTGGCTTACTGCTTCAATAACACGAACGGTTGCATCATTCTGCTCAAACTGCATTTCAACAGACTGTGAATGCATACTTGATGCATCTGTTCCTTGCAGAGAATTGCTTACCGCAGGTCTCCCATCAGAATTGAGGGCGCTATCAATCGCTGCAGAAGATGGAGGCACATTAGCATTTTCATTATTTTCATTGTTTACTACAAGAGTCTCTGGCCTTGCACCAGCCCCTGATTCCTGTAGCTGACTGCCTTCACCATGGGTCTGAGGTTCCACTATTGATGTGTTGTGATCAGAAGATTTCTCAGGGACTGGTCGCCTCAGTTGGGAGACAAGTAACTCTTCGAGGCCTTGTGGTACAGTAGCTGCACTTGACCCACTACTTTGCTGGCTCTCATCAACCCACAAGTTCAAACGATGACTGTGACGCCCATTCCTCAAAGACTGGAAAATTGTATCCAACCGTGATGAGGTGCTGTCTGAGTTTCTACCAGAAATAATCATATCATGGGCATTTTCTGGAAAGCAAAATAGAGACAAAGGAGGAGGGTTGTTAAAATTAGATATGCATATAAAACTCCAAAATTAATAAGAACTAAGTTGTAAATTACAACAAAATCCAAAAATATATATTATTACAATACAGAAAACAAAAACCTGACTGCCTCGAAGAGGCTGAGCGTAATGATGAAGGTCCCATTAAAAGAGGATGTGTTGAAGGGCCCAAATTCTCACCACTGCGCCCCAAAGGACTGTAAATGGATGTAGTACGTCCATGACGTCTAGAACCAAAAACTTCAACTGGCATTACATGAAGAGTTTCATGGGCAAAGCTGTGGTCTCTGCCAAAAACCTCAATATGGTCGAACACATCCATTCCATTGATACCCTCTTCTAACCTTAGAATGACTCCACCTTCATCATCACCATCATCCTCCTCATCTTCCTCCAATACTTCATCATCGAACTCATCATCATCAATCTCATGATCCTCTTGATCTGTGTCAGGATGAGACAGGTGATGCACATCTTCTTCCTCCAAATTATTATGGTCCTCATCATCATCATCGTCATCTTCATCCACTTCATCCCCATCATCTCCTGACATCTCATCCTCATCATCATCAAGGTTTTCTTGCTCATGGGGCTGGATTTCAAAATGAATCCCCAGATTGTCTACACCATTTTCAAGACCCCTTCCATCCTCAGAAGTTTCTTGCATATAATCATCCTCAGTAGCAGGAGCAAAACCTCCATCAAGATCCTGGTCACGTTCCATATCAACTGTAACAGATTCAAACGCACCATAGTTTTGTATGGTATTGAAAGATTCAACATGGTCAGCTGCAACTGCATCATGATTGGACTGAGATGCCATTTCCATGGATTGCGATGCATCAGCAACATTATCTACTCTCCTCGACTGATTGTGCTCAGCAGGTTTGACAGAATTCTCAGCTTTGATAGCAGAAGAATCAGCAGAATGAACATGCTCCTTGGTTACAAGTTCCAAAGCTTTAATGAGCCCCGTTACAACTTTGGGTGACTCAGCATGATCCAAATCCAACACTTCAAGCGTACGTGTTAATGATGCAACCAAACCAACGTCTATAAAAGTGGCAGAAGCTTCTGCTGAGATGCATGACCCAGTTGGTGTACGAGCAACTAGTATATCGTTCAGCAGATCAACAAAAGTCTGCATATCGCTGCTTGAAGATTTGAAACCATCACAGGAATTAACAAAGTCATTGAAAATACAATTAATCTCCGTAAATACTCTCTTCCTGGCCTCTGCAGAACGCACACAAGATGCAACCAGAAATTGACTAGACCTGATTGCTAGTTTATGCCTCCAGTCACCATCAGTTTTCTTTTCCTTTTTTGAATTCCGGGAATATGGAATAAAACTGTGAAGAATGTGGTGAAATATTCCACAAGTGGATAAACCAGTTGAGCCTCTCTGATGAGGGACCCTGAAGCTACTATTTTCACCATCTCTTCGAAGCAGCACATGAACAGATGAAGAGTACATTAACAGAATCTCTGTCAAAAGTTTCAAGAGGAATACTATCTTTGCAAGTGATGTAGAAGGATCTTGGCCAGAAGCTTCGTTCTCCTCAGGCACAGTTGCAATGGCTTTTCCTTTACCCTTGATAGCAGCAACATCAATTTCCATATCAGTTGATGATGGTGCATCAACAGGCACCTCTGCTCTGGAATCATCTGTCAAGGGAGGTACAAAAGCACTAACTGAATCCAAAAGAAGCTCAATCACATTTACAAAGCTTGGAGGAGATTTTCTATACATTTTAACTGACTTGGAATTCAAATCATTAAATTTTCCATGCCCGGTTCCAGGACCTGCTGTGTTCATATTGCACAAATTACCCTTTCCATCATTTTGTTGTGTTTTATCTTTGCCTGATGCTTTATCCTTCTCTTTTTCTTTCTCCTTGCATTTATCTTTGTCACGGTCTTTAATCAAGATAATATAAGGTCTGTCACCAACCATTTCAACTTGGCAGACAGACTTAACAGACTGCATAAATATAAACGGATCATGCGAAATGACAGAACTTAGGTTGACAAGGAAATTACGTGGACTGACCCTTCCATTCGAATGTCTGTTAGCCATAGCAGAAAGACTGTGCTTTATCTCAGCTTCCATTGCTTGTTGCAAGGTTTGAGGATCTTCAAGGACATGATGGATAATGGTAGCAGCAACATTGTCAAACCCAGGAAAAAGACTACTTGTTGGCAACAAAAGAAGTGAACTTACACCCCCACCATCAAGAAAACAAACAGCAACAGAATGGGTTCTAGTCAGAGTAGAACAAAGCTGCAAGACAGCATGCATTGTTTCTGATGGATATTGGTTCCTTATACAACTACAAGCAATCTCTATCAGTCTCTTCTGCCAATGAATACCTATATGTCTCGGAGATCCAAACGAAGAATGCAACTTACTTTTCTTATCCTCATCAATACTGACAGATGTCTGCTGGCTACTAACATTGTCCCCTTTCAACTGCTCAACAATTTCAGTATTCAATTTTTGGTCCACCTGAAGTAGCCTATCAAGAGCAAGGAAAGCAGTAGTTACCCACTTTGGAACTTCACATTTCTCCTTCACTACTGAAGCAGAGTCCCAATCAGAAAGCAAATCAATCACAAGTTTTACCAGCCCGGTCTTTGAGGCAATTTGCCGTGCCCCCACATCCTCATGAAGAATTAAAGCAAGAACATGGAAAAGGGCAGAGAGCAGAGAATCATTTCTGCCATCAGATGCAGAACTAGAATCTCTCACTTGGTCAAGAATGAAGGAAATGACGCTGGACCTATATTGACCATCATTTTGAGAGCATATCAATACAAGGAGATCTCTAACTGGGAACGCTAGAGGTTCCTTCATCTGAAGCAGCTTTGTACATGTTGACAACAATTCCTCGATAGGAGGAAGTTGGACCATTTCTTCAAGTTCCTGGCTACTGTCACTTGTAACTTCTACATTTGTGTCAGTTTCGGAGTTCCCAAGAGACATGGCAAGTGCACGGGCAAGTTCATCATCCTCCTGGGTTTCCTCTGGATGGGAGAACAACCACTCCATTGCCAATTCCACACTATTAGATCCAACTTGCCTCAGAGCTTCTTCTGCCCTAGACCTGGAAAACCCCATCTCTACAATTGTTGCGATGGTTGTTTCATTTGGAGGGGGCCCACTAATACGAGCACTATGGCTGCTGATAACATCTTTCACTTCAACACCAGAGTAAATGTGCCTAATGATAGATATAACTGCAGTGATGAAATCATAACTGCAATCAGTAAACTGTGGATGAGTCCAAACTGGAAGCACTGCCTTAAGCACCATTGACTGAAGCACCTTTACAAAAGTTTCAGCATCTCTTGGGAAAGGAACATCTCCACTTGCAAGTGGTTGCACAAGCAGGTTTTTGGTGAATGGAGACAAAATAAAAGAAGATGCCACCAAGTGAGCCATAAGTTTGCCACAGCTAGCTAATGGACCATAAATCCATGCATGATCTCCATCTTCTTTTTCATCCTGCTTTACATTACCATCATCGGTATCCATTGGAGACGCAGGAGCCCTATTAACAGCAAATAGTAATTGACTGGTGGCTTCAAAGGTTGTCAAAACTGATTGTATAACTCCACAGCCATATAAGCAGTTTAGCATGATAGCATTACAGGAATCAGGCCTGTCCTGGAGAATGCGATCAATGAAATCAATAACCTTACCAAAGTAGCGACACTTTGTTGATATGGATGCTTCTGAGCCTGAAGAATTTACATGACCTCCAAAGTTCATGTGACCCGATGCAATAGAGGCAAAACTAGAAGCAACAGATTTTGATGCAGGAGATGCATTAACAGTATCATCCCGACGATGAGAAGGAAGTAACATCACTTTTCCCAGCTCTTGAAACAAATGGGTAATGTGGAAGGAAAGTGACCTCAACATGTCACAGCAAGAGGTGTGATATGACCTCTGCTTGTCGTAGTCCTTTGTATTGGCAGTTCCAGAAGCATTTGATGAAGTAGAATGATTCTCTCCAAACCGCATGTCTGAACCATCAATACCCAATCTCTGTTGAAAGCCACTAGCTCGGCCAAAATCACGATAAAGATTTATGAGGTCAAGGAACTGGGATTCAATACTCCATCCTGGTGTCCTTCTCCTTAGTAATGGATCGAGGAACCGTCTTAAGGAGTTCAACCTTTGCACTTCAGTATCACTTGCACTAGATTCCCGTTGTTGTGACTCAGGCTCAGCAGAACTAGCACTAGCACCATCATCATCCACTTCAAGCTTGGCATCTTCAAGGAGAGCAATCTGCCATAAAATTTTGCGATGGACACAACCAATATCTTCCAGAACATCATTGCTGCTATTTCCAAGTTCAGCAAGCAAAGCACTAATCCAACGATTATCTTTGGAAGCACCAAGAAATAGAAGGAACTCAACAAGGAAAAGGGGATAAAAGACTCTATCATCAGGCATCAACTTGGGATCCAGTAAAAAGAACCCTGAATCTGCACCAAATCCAGTCAAAGCTTTCTTCAAATGTTCCCGAAGAGAAGAACAGAAGGCACGAGCAAAAGGAGCAGAGTGATGCTGAGTAAACCCTTTAAAAACCATGTTGCAATGTAAAGCAATGGACATCCCCTCAGATGATTGTACTATACTGGGCCTTAAAAGAAGCTTCAGTAGAGCCTCAATTCCTGATTTCTCCACAAACAGGCGACACGTTTCAGAATTCTCTGTAGTTCTATGAAGCAAAACCATCAGATGCAAAATGCACAATTGGAGAAACAGCTCATCACTGATTCCTTCGGTTACAGAATCCACTGCACCAACCAGACAACTATGCTCTTCATTTCCTTTGTCTTCGGAATCAGTTTCCATTGCAGTGCTGTCATTAACTTTTTCCACAGATGATGACCCACAGAAACTACTGCTGTCCCCAAAGGAATCAATTTTATTTACAATTTCAATGATTATATCAACACCAATGCTTCTCAATGAAGATACATGGCGCAAAAGCTCTTCAACTGCATTAGCCAAAGGAACAATTGCTTCATTCATCACCAGCACATACTTCTTGCTAGTAAATATGTCAACAAGGAATCGCAATGCTGAAGTTTCTTTCACTGCCTCCAAGCCTTTGGCATTAAGACAAATGGCACCAAGGCCATTTGGAACACATGTTATAGCCTTTGAAGATGGAAGTACCCCAGATAACACTGAAGACAAAAAGGCATCTGGAAGACCCAGTTCGAGAAGTGCAGGAAGACAAGTTGGATCTTTGTGGATAATTTCACTCATAACAGTCACAGCTGAGTAGTAAATATCACCTCCAAATTTATCTGCATTCCCATATATGAGTGATAATGTACCAGGCAGTGAACTTTCATGAGGGTTCTGTGGTCTAGTGGAGTTTGCAGGGGCATACGTAGCAGAACCAAGAGCCTTCAAAAGTACCTTGATAAGCCTCCTTTGGGAATACAACTGGTCACCGTTGTATCCAGAGCATTCTCCATAGACCATTGAATTACCGTTTCCACCAGAGATACCAATAACTCTATGCACTTCTATCTGTAGCCTTTGAGCCAAAAGCTCCACTCCACCCAGTTCTCTAAGCAATGTCACAGCTGAACTACTGTAATCCATGAGCTTTTGTAGAGCTTTTACGGCCAAACAGACAAGATGCATATGATTCGGGTCAGAATCCTCCAAGAGAGGTAAAAAGGTTGGAACCATTCCTGACCCTCTAATGTTACTTCCAGATGCAGAGGATGACGTGATATGAAGCAGATAGAACTGAAGAAGAGCCTCAATAAAAGCAAGCGATGATGGATCACTAGAACCCTTGAATGACAAAACTGCCTTCTGTAGCACATTCAGGAGGATCATTCTATTTCCTGCAGTAAAACTAATATTTGATCCGCTCAAAATTCGTGCCCGGTCGTGAGATGCTGAATATGCAGCTAACTGAGCACCCAATGCAAGCATCGCAAGAGTTCTAATACTTCCCGGAATAGTTTCTTCCGACTGCACAATCCTGATTAATTCATTTGTATACTCTGGTTCATTCGCAAAAAATGATGTCAGCTCATCATTAGCATCATTAGACTTAACAAGCACAATAAATGCAAGAAGGCAAATCTTGCTGTACAGCCTGCATATCCTGGGCGACCGAAAGGCATGCACATATCTAATTCTTGTTAGCAATGAAAACCGGAGCTCAGTTGGTACATTATACTGCTCAATACATTGCTTCATTATTAACAGATCATCTTCCTTCCACAAATGTAGATCTGGAATGTGTATGACTCTCAAAGTAGAACTTGCATTGCCAACGCTTTCTTCGGTGCCTTGCATATTGGGCCCATGCAATTCAAAATAAAGGCTAGAACCAATCCGTTGTTGAGAGTTGTCAAGATCATTTTCGACATCAGTTGGAAACAAGCTAAGCCCTTCCTCCTGTGTTCTCTCATTTGCCAAAACACATGAATACAGACCCAGTCCCTCCTCCTTGCTCCCCCAACCCTGAGCAAGAGACAGCAGATAGCTGTTTACTGAGCCACATCCAATCAACTTACCACTACCATGGACCTTGGACGGATTTATTTTAACAAGTGCGGAAAGAGTCTCCAGTGAAGCTATAAGAATTTCAGGATCAGTGGATGAAAGTAGAAGCTTGAAATGCTGAAAGGAGAATGACAGAGCTGTATTAGATAAAACAACATTGAAAGACATAGATAAAGCATCCCATGACCTAAAAAGTTGGCAAGTCACTGTAGTTAAAAGAATAATTTCTGACTCCATCTCAACATACCTCCAAGCCATCAAATGAGCACTTATTGTGGCAATTCTCCAAGATCGTTTGCATTACTCGTAGTATTTGAAGAACTGCATGCTTTGGAAATGGACTATCATCTTCGAGAATTTTATCTGACAGTAGAAGATCATTCCTACAAGACAAGTAAGTCTTGAAATATGTATCAAAATGAAGAAACAGTGGCCTCCAATGATGAAAATTTCCCTGAGTTAAAAGCAACAAGTGAGTGAACGAATCCAAATAAAGGGATAAACAAGAGAAATAAATAGTACAAAATTACCTTACTGTACTCCCATCGAAAGCCTGAAAGAGGTATTGCTATATCCTGTAATGGACTCTGGATCACTTTATCAATAAATGCTTTAATTTGAGAAGGCTGCAAGTGACAGAACAATGTAAGATTTATTTCCCAGAAAAATATTTTTTTTAAAAGAGAACAAAAAAGAACATAGAAAGAAGTTTTCTAAACCATTCAGACAAGCTAATGAAAACCAGTATATATTCCATTCGAGCAAGTTTAGGAGCAACCATTACATAAATTGACACACACGCATACATATGTTCCCTGAATCATGTGCGTAAATGGTGTTGGGTTTTGTTCCCTAATGGACGATAGGAGTCAAACCAAATATAAGTAAAAAGATAATCTAAAAAGAAAAAAAAACTTAATTAAAAGCATAAAATTAAAGAGAAATTTGCAGCTCTATAATGTGAAGGTCAAAACAATGGGAATATTTAATGCCATGGGAACTTAAAAAATCACCTTTTATTCAATGCATACAAGCTTGCAAAGTCTTGGCTAACTGGTAGATCATTATTATTCTTAACACTTTGTTAACAATGAAATATTTGTTGCTTAATTGCCTTCTTATGAAATGCACTCAAAAATTTCACAAATAAAGATACAAATTATATAAATCTTCTAATAATGTCGCAATATAGCAACATTAAATAGATGCCCTCAAGGAGATAAGAATTGCTTTGTCAAAGGTTTCAAAAGCATACATAGCACACACCTAACCGAAAACAGATTGTGACATCTTAAAATAGCTATTAATATCTCTGAATAGAGTGTGTGTGTGTGTGTGTGTGTGTGTGTGTATCAAATCTATTTTGATAGCTTACACAGATTATATAATTATAGTTCATTATCTGAACAAGAAAGGACATCCAATTACAAGCACCAACACTAAACCAGACAACAATAAAATATTCTAAAAGTAAATAGTTGCATGAGAATTAGCATTGATAAATTTAAACTGTCTACCACTCTAGATTTATATGGCTTAGAAAGCATTGAATGGAAGAAAACAAACCGCCCTCTCTAACCTAAAAAAAGTAAATTCACACATATATTGACAAAAATAATACTAAAAGTTAAAAAAAAAAAAAAAAAAAAAAAGGTAAGATTAGAATCAAGAAGAAACTTTATAGCTACTCCATAGCGCAAAATAACCAAAAATGCACAATTTACTAACACAACTTGTTTTTCCAAAAAGAAAAACTATAGTGTGAGAAAAATCATCACATCTTAAGAATAGTCTCCCTGACAAACTACATGCTATGTATTCTAATTCAGCATTAAATTTAAATATATATATATATATCTTTGAGTTAACTTTAAAGCCTCGCATTCTAGCTTAATATGAAGATCTTCATGAGTAAATATGTATCATCTTGTCATCCCAGCATTGTGAAATATTGCAACTTACACCAAACTATAGACCTGATTGTTAGATAAAATATTTATAAATATTGAAGGCTTATTTGGAATAAGGGTCTTAAGCAGATAGAATGTGAGCTGTGTCAAAACAATATAAGGCAAAGATTTGAATTGTGCTACGGACATAATGGAGACTGTTGCAATCAGTGTGGCCTTGAATTTTTTAGAAGTTCGCACAATTTGTTGTAAAATATAATAATTATAACCATAGTCATAAAAGCACACATTTCAATGATTTTAAAGTAATTTATGTAGACTATTTAATTGTGAAATGATAACTTTATAAAGTAATAATTTCTATAAATTAATTGATTTAACATTTTATCACAAAATATCTTCAATTTATTATATAATGAATTATATTTCAAATTTTTATTTTAATTAAATAAAAATTAATCTAACACCCAAAAAATTAATAACAACACAAATAATCTAATTTAATTATTTTTCATGTAAGCTATACAAAAAATTCTCACTTAGATATTATCATATTCTTATCAAATTTCTCTATCAAGATTTCTTTAATCTTTTTCAATTTTAGATTTCCCATCTCATTAAATTTGTAAAACAATTTTTTGCTATCCCTCAGCTTTGACAAGGTTTACAAAGACTTACTTTTACTCGAAAATATTAGGGATCAAAACACTTAAAGTTCGCTAAAAATTCTCTTTCAAAAATTTTAATCAAATAGTCACAATTTTTTATACATATTTCATCATTTAAAATTTAATTTCTCATATTAAAAAATATTATAACATAATAAATAAATAGATTTTTTTTCTTTCTTTCTTTCTTTCTCTCTTTCCTTCCTTCCTTTCTTTCCTTTCTTTCTTTCTTTCCTCTTCTGTCCACTAAACAGTAACAGTTGGTACCTTATATAAATTTTTTTATAAAAAAATTCCTACACCATATTCCTCTTTTCTCTCTCTATATTTTCTTTCCTCTTTCCCCACTGCAATTTAAAGCAGTTGAATTCTTCAAACTAAACCCAGAATCCGAAGGCAAACTCAGTTTCCAGTGGCAGCAGCCAACCGCCAACAAGCATCGGGTCTTCACCCAAAAACACCCAAAGATTCCCCTTTTCCTCTTTCTTGCTTTTCAATTGGTTTTCCCCAAAATCGCCTACATAAACCTATATCTACAAATTTAAATCCTCGATAACAACCTCCATTTTAGCCACCATCCACCGCTCCAAATGGACTGATTTCTTAGAATGTCCCCTCCACCACCTTTTCTTCCCTATCAACGCTTTTGAAACCTAAAACACCCATCACCACCATGAACCGCCACTGCCATCGTTGCCTTCAATGGTTCCTTTAAAAATAAGGTGTAGCAACAATAATGGCTCATTATTTCCACCATTCGCCGATGCAACATTTTTTGTGAACACGACAAGCCGCAAGAACCATGAATTAAATTCACGGTTGGTATTCAATGAATAGCGATGGCAGTGCACTACCGCAAAATAGCAGTCTAGCGAAATAGCAGCTGCTAGACTGCTATTTCATACAAGGTCTTCAGTTTAAGACATTATACGCCTTTTAATGCCCATAACATAAACAAATTTGCAACCACAACTAATACTACAAGGCAAGCATCAATTTGTTATTAAAGCACTACTCACTCTCAGTTAACCGCAATAGGGGAATAAGCAATCAGTAGAATCATCCAAACAGTCAAGAAACAAACGCAACATTAAATTGCTATTACTAATACGAAAAAGTAATAGTTAGACACCCTAATGGGTTCACTAAACAGTACTAGATTCTGATAAACCCTAATCAGAAAGCATTTTCTCCGGAAAAAATAATCAAATAAAAATAAAACTTACGGGCTCAGAGTCGAGTTTGATAGATGGATTGATGGTGGTTTCGCCTGACAAAAGCTGGCGAAGCCTCGAAGGCAAAGTCGATCTTATATTCGGCATCTCACCTTTACTTCTCTACTTCCAACAACTACAAAGACACACAAAAAATTAAAAAAATAATAATAATCAATACAAAATCATACCCTTAAACTACAGAAATCAAAGATTTAAAAAAAAATCGAAAATATTCCAAGCAGATCAGATATTAGATTGCATAAAACGTAGAAAAACTTAGAGCCCAAAAAAGCTAGAGAGAGAGATAGAGGAGACCTGAGAAAGGAGTCAGAGAAGAGCAAGCGATGCTTACACATCCAAATACTCGAGCATGAAATAAAAGACGAGATTTGAGAGAGATTTTCGGGAAGAATGAATTAAAAGAAGCGTGAAAATCCCGAAAGCAAATAGAAGAGAAAAAATAAAAAGAGGGGCGGAGTCTGGGTTGTTTGCTTTAAAGAAGAAAATTTTAGAAAAGGGAAAATTTTAGGGTCTCTGAGGACTAAATTGAAAGGAAAAAATATAATGAAGGATTGGAATATTAAAAATATATAAGTAGATATATAAATATATGGAGATATCGTCAGTGTCAAAGAAAGGGCAGCAGCTGACATGACGCACACAGTGCTTTGATGCTGCATTGCTACAGGGGGCATTTTTGAAATTAGGTTTTCGCATTTTCCCGGCCCTTCTACTCTCTCTCCCCTTTTTTTCCTTCGCTTCTTTGATGGTTAATTTCACAAATGTTCTTGTATTATATTAATTTTTAATTTAGTACCTAAAAAAATTTTGGTTTAAGTAGATATCTTATTATAATTTCAATAAATACCTAAGAATTTCTCACTAATATTTTTAAATAAATTTTATTTAATAATGATAATACGAAATATTTATATGTTTATTTAAGGTTTGTTAGTACAAATACGTGTTTGACCGATACACAATATATCTACTTACTTAGGGTAAAATTTTCTTTAAACTATCGATTGAAAAAGTGATAAGTTATTTGTAAAATTAACTCTTTCTTTTATTTTACAATAAAAATTAATGAATTTTTTTTCAATATTTATTTCTTATTTTTAATTCTTCAATGATTTTTTTTTTCTAAAAGTATAAAACATTACAAGGTGATTATTTTTTAAGTTTGAACTTTTCAATTTATACCATCATTATATTTTGTTTTTAAACCTATTAATTTAACAATTAGATATCCCTAGGGTTTTTAAATTAATGAAAATTTATATTTTATTCTAATTATTTATCATGATTGTTATCATCGTAATAGAAAAATTGAATTGGATCGAACAATAAAACCTACTCAATTCAAAATGAAAAGCTTGTTCAATTTGATACGGTTAAAATTGAATTTTATTCAACTAATTAAAAACCGATAAAAATTAGATAAAACGGTAAAAAAAATCAATTTTAAGTTATTTTTATTTTTACAACTTTTTTGTAAAGTAACAAGATTTTAATTTTATAATTTTATATTAAAGACCGTACTATTAAATTAAATGTATATTTTTATTAACTATTTAATTTATTTATTAGTTGTTTACTATTAAAATAATTTCTTTACTGTTTATTTTTTAAAAATTAAATCAACGATTTAAGCAATATAGTTAATAATAATAAATTTTATTAATTTAACCTTCCATCTAAAAATAAATCAAGCTAAATTTTCAACTAAAACTAGAAAAATAAAAAATGAAAAATATCCACTTTCTTAAATATCATATATTAATTTTCAATCTAAAAATTAAATGTATGGAACCCAAAATTAGTGAACAATGCATAGCTTCCAGTGTTTTATTTTTTTTTATAATTGTATTTCTTAAAATTAAATATGATAATTCATTTATTTTTATCTATTTATATAAATTTTAATATATTAATAGTCGTTTTTGTTATAATTATATTTAATGTATTATATATATAAATTTTTAATATATTAATAATTATTTTTATATTTAATGTGTTATATATTTATATAAAATTTGATACGTTAATAATTGGATTACATAGATTTTGACACATCTATATATCCGTACATTATTCATGTTATTTTTTATATCTTATCGTATTTTACTTTTTTTCAATCTCATATTTATATCGTATAATGGTATTGTATATAATATTATTATATTTACTTAAAATT
>JBBYHK010000015.1:12766300-12777758 GCA_038382065.1 Adansonia grandidieri | reverse complement strand
ACAGTAGAATTGTCTTTACTATCACCCGTCAAAGAACCTATGTCCTGGAAGCCGAATAATTGCACTCTAGAAATTAGTTAGTACCATTTTTGTTTTGATACTAATATATATTAATATTGGTATATTTTAATGTATCATTTTAAGTTTATTAAAAGTTTTCAAATATTTGTTATATATATTTATAGTATCTTTTCAATTTCCGTAATAAAATATATATTATATACAGGTGCATAAATATGTTCATACATAAATATAACTCTTAAAATTACAAATATTTAATATCCAAAATTTTTAAAAATATTTAAGAAGATATAGTAAATTATTTTTTACTAAGTTGAATAACTTAATTTAATGAATATATTTTATTTTTTAATGTAATTATGAAAAAATAAAAGTAATCAAGACAAAAAAAATTAGAAATTAATTCAAAAAATCAAATAAATGAAATTTTTTAAATAAAATTAAAAAAATCGAAATTATATGTGATATTGATCAATACTGATTGATATAAAAACTAAAATAATAAATTATTAATATCATTTTATTTTACGTTAAAATCAATAAATCTCAGCTGATACGGTATGGATGATATTGCTCCATAGGCCCAACTCAGAAAGCTTACGGTACAGAGCACGCAATGGCACGAATAATTGCAGCAAGTGGTCCAGAGAGAGGAGGTAAGGATAGTAAGAGCATATGCTATTCGAATTTATACATAAGTATCGAATATGAATATATGTTTATTATTTATATATTTAATATTTTTAAAATTTTTATATATTTTAAAAATTTTAAAAGATAATATTTATATATTCATATGTAAATATATATTAAATAAAAATTTTAAATTTAATAATACTTACAAAATGAAGAATCCAAGCTCATAGAGAGAGCTGCCAAGGAGCAGATAGAAACTCAATTAAAGTATTTATCAGTCATAAATTAACCATTTAAATTTAAAAGACAGTCTTAGCAAGAAACCAGCCCGATCCAATTACTATAAATTTCTTAAACAAACCAGACTTAAGGTTGTAAGGCAATCTGCCTCAATACACATTGTCTTTTGAGACCAGAAAACAAAGTAGACATAATCTACGATTAATGTTGGCCAGATTTAAATATAATTATTAGATATAAGTATTTATTTAACATAAATATATTTAAATTTTTTAATATTTTTAAATATTTAAAATTTTTTAAAATATTATATTTTTATATTTATGTTCAAATATATATTAACCACATATATTAATCATAAATTCTTAGAAAAAACAAATAGTTGAAACGACAAAAGCTATAGGGTTATTATTCAATTGACATATTTGACCTACCAATCAGCACCAACTTGAGCCCAAAGCGAGCTGGAACTGAAGTCATATAGACAATTTGATCCATCAACGTCAAAATCCAGCAGAGAATAGATAGTTGAAGACAATACATCAGCCTTGCTTCATGTTTTTAACCTATATTTCAACTCGTAACCATTCCAAGTCTTCTGATTTTTCTTGATCAACATAGACCAAGTGTTTTTATTATCAAGATTCAAAGAACCTCTGTAAAGCTGAAAACTGACATTTCCTACCACCTGGCCCAAATTCTTCTGCTAAAAGACATGCAACACATTATGTAGAAGTTAAGCATATTTAGATATAAATTTATAAGATATGATCCATCATATATATATATATTTAAAAATATTAAATATATTTGTTTCGAATATATATTTATATCTTTGAGTTCAAATAATGTAATATAAAAGCTTTTGCATGCATGGTACGAAACTGCAGATTGGCATTTCTTTCCCCGACCCAAAATCTGATAACAAGTGTACATCAATGGACCAACTTTTGTTGTTCCAACGTATCATTCTTTTAAATATTTATGTTAATATTCATATATAATATTTATATCTAAATTTAAATAATATAAGTATAAATCAATACGAACTTAGTCACAAATGCCATATATCTACAGGGAAATAACTTCAAGCATCCAGTTATTCCTTACATTTAACTATTAGTCATTCCTCGGCAATAAAGATCTAGAGTTCATGTCAACCGATAAGTTGCAGCACCTTAGGTTGATCTTTTAGAGTGAAAAGGTTTAATTACACAAATGACCATGTGCAATATTTTTTTTCTAATTATGTACTTAAATAAAATCTTAGCAAAAATAAGTATTCGTACTATAATTCTCTCAAACACATAAGTATTTCATATTTACATCGTTAAATAAATGCTAAAGTGATAATTAACATTCAATTCGATTGTGACATATGATATTTTTTAAAAAATAATAGCGTAATTTTTTGTCATTATGACCTCGTTAGATATTAAATATCACATCAGCATTTATTTAACGACGATAGTGTTAATTACCTATATGTTTAATAGAATCATAATATAAATACCTATTGATGTTAAAATTTTTTTCAAATACTCAATTGAGAGAAGTGATACGATACATGGACTATTTATTTAAAAAATTCCAGTCACCAAATTTTGAGCTCCAAATTAGAAAGAAACCTTTGTAATGGACAAATGTCTTTCAAACAGAACGAAGTGCATCAAGGAAGAATTGTTCAAACATCCGATTTTCTGTCCTGCTAGCAGCTAAATGTAAAATTCCATGCCTTAACTCTTTTATCCAGTTTTTGGTTAATTGCTAGTCTTATGGCTTGTGATTTTCAATTTATCCAGAATTTCATCTTTTTCAGTTGAATACAACATATATTCACTGTATTTAATTAGCATATATTTTTCTTATATTAATGTCAACATCAGTAATAGCATTCTTCATTTTTTTTCCTTTAGAAAAAACAAAGTTTCTGGTGACCCTATTGTGTCTGATAGAATTGAGTCGGCCCAAAGTCTAGCTTAGATCTAACAAGTTACCATGACCCAATGTAGAAAGACGCCTAAAAAATTTGCAATTTCGTAGCTTACACAGCAAGAAATTTAAATAGCGATAGCCACGCAACATTATAACTGCCATTTTATGGTTTTAATTTTTTTTTTTTTTTGTCGTTGATATTTATCACAATATGAGCTCATAGATTCTTTACACATAAGGCTTACAGATTCTGATGGCCACAAAAAGAGCTGGAGTGCTACTCCAATCGTAAGCAAACATGATGGCAAGGCAAAGGAATTCGACTTGCAGGTGCAGGCATTGAGCTCGATACGACATATCAATGTGGTGAAGCTTTACTGCAGCATTACCAGCAACAACTCAAGTTAGTACACGAGTACCTGCCTAATGGTAGAGTGCGGAAACGGAGCTTGATTGGGATACTAGATATCAGATTGCAGTTGGGGCAGCTAAGAGACTAGAGTACCTTCATCATTGATGCTAGATGCCAGTGATCCATCGGGACGTCAAATCTAGTGGATGAGTATTTGAAGCCTTGCTGATTTTGGACTCGCCAAGTTCAGGCCAATGGTGGTAAAGACTCTACCCATGTCATTGCAGGCACCCATGGTCCTATAGATCCTGGTAGCTTGCTTACTCTTTCAAGTACTTTTTGATTCATAAGAACTAAATAGGTACCAAGCTACGGTGGAATCTATCCTTAGGCATCCAAATGAAGCATTGATTAGGAGATTAGTTGTATAGATTCTGATTTTTAATTCTGCAGAACATTGCTACACCAACAAAGTCAACGAGAAGAGCGATGTGTACAGCTTTGGAGTGGTATTAATGGAGCTAGTGATTGGGAAACAAAAAAAAAAAAAAAAAACCAATTGAGCCAGAGAATAGAGATAATAAAGACAGTGACTTGGGTGAGCAGCTAAATGAAGAACAAAGAGAGTGTTTTAAGCATAGTGGACCAAAGAATTGCAGATGCTTTCAAAGAGATGCTGTCAAGGTGTTGAAAATCGCCATTTTCTGCAAGAAGACGCCGCCGTGCCTTAGACCTACCATGAGAACCGTGGTTCAAATGTTGGAAGGAGGCTGAACCCATCTCAAACAGGTGCTGGCAAGACAGACACATCTGACTTGTGTCGGACGTGATCTCCATTGGCTACTTGTCTTCACCTTAGACAATCAAGGTCAGGTGTCACTTATGCGTAACTCGGAACGTGCCATGCCAAACCTCAAATACACCAGCAAGTTTAAGCATGATCATCGCTGGTTGTCTTACTTTGGACAACTAATCATGGACACATGTTATCCATGCACCGCAAGTAACATACTGGATCAGGCTAGTCAACTTGATTGCGCCATGTCAGTACTCACTCCCACTCTCTATCTTCCTATAGAAGGTACCTCATCTTGTAAGGGAGCTGAACATTGGCTCACTATTTTTTTTTGTCCTCTTAACACTTACCATTTGCTCACCTCCTTCATTTGTTGACTTGAGTGTTGGAGAGCCAGCACTAGAGCAACCTCTAGTCTGCTAACGTATTTCTTTGTTTTTTCAAGTGCCAACCCCAAGTTCAATCTTGACACCGACAATATCCTTAAATATTGAGTGTAATGATAGGTGATTGTAAACAAAATGTGGGAAAGAAGATGAAGTAACAAGGCTGAATAAGGTGGAGAATAAAGTTGAGAAATAAATTAGAAGTAAGAGAATTGCAAAGAGAGTTTGAGGCTTCATTTTTAATGGACGATAAGATTGGTTCAAATAAAATTAAAAACAATCTTGAGTTTAATTATATTGATAATACAAAATAATTATTAAAGATATTAGATTAAAATATATATATAATAAATTTTATAATATATTAAAAAGTTAATAAAAAATTAAAAATTATTAAAATTAAAATAAATAATATATATAATATTTTTGAATTAAAATTACATAAAAAATACTTTTATCGATATCCTATTCAATTTAAATTATTAAATTATTTATTTTTTTATTTTTTTATTTTTATATTTGAGATTGTCAAAATTTAATCTTGAAATTAAGAATCCAACACTAACTTTTAAAGAGTAAAATAATTTTTTTTAAAATTTATATTTTGTTGATTAATAATTAGAATTTTTTTAATCAATATTTCTTTTATCAAACAAATATTTTTTGAAAATCAAATATTGAAAAATAAACGCAGTTTAAATTAAATACTGCCAAAGTTTATTTTCCACAATAAAAATCGGATTTCCAATTATACCCTCATCGATCCAAAATATTAACAGACTTATTTTTTTTCCCGGAGAAAATAACTGAAACAGGCAGCGATACTTCAACTTTCAACCTTAAATAAAAAAATATCAAATATAGGATTGGGGTTTAGGGTTAGCAAAAAGAAGTGAAAACCCAAAAATGGAAGGCTGGGACCCGAACACGAAGTCGACGTTGACACAGATCCCGCTACTGACGACGAAGGCGGGTCCCAGAGACGGAGCGGCGTGGACTCAGCGGTTGAAAGAGGAGTACAGGGCTCTGATCGCCTACACGCAGATGAACAAGTCCAACGACAACGATTGGTTCCGGATATCCGCAGCCAATCCCGAAGGGACTCGTTGGACCGGCAAGTGCTGGTACGTCCATAACCTCCTCAAGTACGAGTTCGATCTCCAGTTTGATATCCCCGTTACTTATCCGGCCACCGCTCCGGAGCTTGAGTTGCCTGAACTCGATGGCAAGACTCAGAAGGTGAAATTTTATTTTAATTTTTTTTTATATCTTTTGTTAATTGGCTGGTATCTAATTACTTTCTTTTCCCGGCAGATGTATAGAGGAGGGAAGATTTGCTTGACCGTACACTTCAAGCCACTTTGGGCAAAGAATTGGTATGGTGAATCTTAAGTTTTCTTTTTCTTTTGTTTCCCTTTCAAAGCTGGTAGTTTTAATCGATGTTACTTCGACTCTTCAATTTTTCAAATACCCTTATCCCCCTAACATATGAAAAGAAAAAAACTTAAAAAAATGAACATGCTAGTGTCGGATACATAAAGTTAGTTTAAGCCAAGCCTAGAAACTTATATTTCACCCGAGTCCTAGTAGCATAAGCTTCAATCCGTTGAATTTTATGCTCTTATGATTTATTTCAGTATGGAAGGAAATTAGAGATATAGAAAGTGGAAGATTTTTTTAAAAATTATATTATGTGCTTGAAGTGTGCAATTACTAATCTAGCTGTTAGGTTTTGATGGGAAATGGAATCCAAAATCTAAGGCGGAAGTGACTCAAATTAAGTAGTTTTTGTCTTGCCGATGTACTTCCGAGCACAATGAGACCTTTGATCAAGTGGAGGAAGTTTACATGACATTGTGTTCATAATCTTTCTCGTAAAAATTCCATTTGACATACACTGAATCATCCTTCAGCTGTTTACTGATGTTTAATCTCATGGTTAAATAGATAATTTGCCCTTTCAGGAACCTGACGTGTTCATATTTGTCTGATACAAGGCAAATGATTTAAATATTAGTTCTTGCGGATGCAGTCTAATAAGTAGCACCAAAACTAGGTTGCTTTTGATCTAAAGTAGAAGAAATAGAATCTGAAGTTATATGTACAGGTAGAGGAAGATATAGACTACAATTCTGATTAAGCCATGAGGCAGAAGAGTTGAAAAAAGAGATTTTAATGGGTTAGTGCTATGCAGCAGTGATCTCTGTCGGCCATTTTGTCCCAGTGTAGTCTAGTGTAAACGTGCAGTATGCTTTGGCATCATTCTTTTTTAACTCCTTTGATAGGTGGCCTACTTTGACTGCAAAATGGAAGTTCCAGGATTTGATTGCTGAAATCTTTGTTAATGAATTAACTGAAATTCAGCCATAGTTTTAAGGATAACTGGTGTTATAATGCTTTTTGCATTTAGTCATATTTTTTTCTACTGGAGTTGTTACCAATATTAAACAACCAGACTGGAGGTCAAACTGGTGTGACCTCTAGTTACCAGTTCCACCGGTTGAATCGGTCGGTTTTGAATTAAAATAATTTTAAATGTTAAAAATATATATTTTTAATAAATAATAAATTTAGTAAATAATTAACAAAAATATGTATTTTGGTTTAGTGATATGGTCTTTAACATAAATTTAGGAGGTTGTGGGTTCAAATTTTCATCACTTACAAAAATATTTTAAAAAAACATTCTTTTCCTGGTTGAACTGGTTTTAGGCTAGTTCAAATATCACTTGATTCTATGTATAGCACTAGACCGGCTGGCTTCTGATTACTGGTTGAATCGGTCCAACCAACCAGTGGGTCCTGTCCGGTTTTTTAATCACTGATTGTTGCTTAATGGTTCTATCTTCTCTGATCTTGTTATGCAGCCCTAGGTTTGGTATAGCACATGTACTTTGTTTGGGTCTTGCACCATGGCTTGCTGCCGAGATTCCCATTCTTGTCGATTCTAGTATGATCAAGCATAAGGATGATGCAACCTCATCTAACGAGTCTTAGCATTTCTAATGTTAAAAGGTATGCCTTGAGTTTCAGAGATAAGGACACAGGCAATAATTATACTCAATTTACGGAGTGGCTCTTGAAATTGTCAAATTTTTATCTGTCTTGTGATCGGATAAGATGATGTTGAAACTTCTTGACTTCTTGCTTTTGAAATGCAAATAGGATCTAATATTATTATCGAATACATTTGCCAAGATTGTATCAAAGTCTATATCAAAGTTTAACTCTTTCCTATTAAGTGCCGGTGATTCTCCACTAGACTTGTTCATGGTTCGAGTTGGGTTATGGACCAGATTTTTTTGAACTTCTTATTTATTTTTGCAACTTTAGTTGTGGCTTATATAGGCGAATCCATGGAGGGTCATCATTGACTAGTTTTTGTTTTTGAAATAGTCTAGCCTTTTTTTTTTAGCTTAGTCCAATGCAATGTGTGCGCAACTCAAGATAATCTACTTATTTGGAGACCATAAATATACAAATACGGCGATCTAGAGTAATAACAAAAAGGATTATGATATTGGAGAAAAGAGATCTAATCTAAAAGATCTTTTTCCTAAAATTCTAGTTTGGTCCATTTTTTTTATAGTTATATTTATATCATATTTCCCTTCAATGACTATTATCTTTATATTGATATTGTTTTTGTTTTTGTTTATTCAATTTCAATATTATGAGTCTTAATTTGAATTGGAATTCTTATGGTATCAACTTAGGGTCTACGATTTAAAAATCCCGAGCTTGGTTCTGGCCAACCCTACCTGAATTTGTATTAAAAAAAAAGAAACTTTTTCAAGGCCCGAATCAAATTTCCATGGATGAAAAAACCAGACCGGTTGGTTCAATAGGAAACCAATTGGTCTGGCGGTGCAACGGTATGTTAAAAATGAGATTTTTATAAATCGTGCAGAACTGGTAAAAAATCAAGAATAGGAAATAAAAAAAATGGTAGAACCGGATTTTTTATTTTATTATTTTTTAGATTTTTTATTTTTATTTAAAATTTTTAGAATTCCTTTATTTCTATTTTTGTTTAATTTATATTTTTAATTTTTATATTTTTTTCTGATTTTTTAATTTTTTTAAAATTTGTTTGATATTTTTGATTATTTAATATTATGAAATAATTAAAATAACAATTAATTAAAAATTAATAGTTTAACTGATTCGATCACTGGTTCAGTTTTTCAACCTTGCAAATTTCTCATTTTTTTCCCTTTCCATCCTCGTTATGAACGTAGCAAAGAAGAGACGATTTGTGCATTAACTGCATGTACGTTTTAGTCATGTTTGTCCATTTTCTTTTGATAAAACGATCTTTTTCCATTGTTGAAGGTTAAATCATTTTGACTTTTTTGATCCAATTTTTTGAAACTTTGTACGGAACGCGTTATGTATGATCACATCATTTATGTTTTAGCCGGTAGCTTGGGCATCAAGTCAAGATTGTTGAATTTGATTTCTAACGTGGTCCACCTACATTAAGTTTGGTGCTTACTAATGAACTCTTTTAACTTTTGGTTTATTGGTAATTTATGATTTTCTTTTCTGAAAGAGTATCTTGTACTTTTCAGAAGTTGAAAAAATAAAATAAAATAAAATATCAATTCCAAGATCGATCCCTCTAATAAAATTTTTAAAAAAAAAAGATTGATCCTTTATGTATAAAAATCATTCTTTACTTAAAATAAAACAAAAAACAAATCGATTTTTAAGTATAAGATTAATCCTTTTATATGAATAAAATTTTTTTATGAAAACAATCACATAATAAAAAATATTTTACTTCGATCAATAAAAAAATCAACATTTTTTTAAAAAATGTTAACTGGCGCTGTTTTTTTAATTAAAATTATAATTAATATATTATTTTTTAAAATTAAAATATAATAAATTAAATATAAATTTTTTAAAATGATGATTAAAATTTTTTTAATTATTATCTATGAACATCAAACGAACTCAAGAAAAACATTAAGCAAATAAGCCCTCGCCTAATTATAATTAATAAATAAATGTACAAACAAATAAGAAGTGACAAAAGAGAAACAAAAGTTAATGACGCAAAGCAGATGGGGGAATCTGCAATATGGGTGACAAATTTCTGTTCCAAAACAATGGCTTCAAATCAGTTCTTCCCAGTATTTTGGGTTTTAACCGGAAAAAATGAAAAAAAAAATTATTTTTTTAATTAAGCACATAATGTGTTGGAAAAGAGGTGAATAATTTTTTTTCTATATTTTTAGTAATTTTAAAATATAAAAACAAGTAAAGGATTTTAATATTATTGTTTCAATTAAAACAACCTTTAATTTTAATATTTTTTTATTTATAAAATCATTGATTAAATTTAATATCATGAATTAAGTAACAATAACTCGAAAAGTAAATATAAAAAAAATAAAACAAATAAAATTATAAACTAAAATCAGACTCGTTATATCTTTTAATATTTTATATAATTTTTATTAAAAAAATATCCATTAAAATCTAAAAAAAAAATTAAATATAAAATTTATATTTATAATATCAATTTTCAACCAGATTAAATTTAGTATAGAAAGACAAATAGTTAACCGACTTTTTTATGGACCGGACCAAGCAAAAGCACGTGAGCTGGAGCCAGGAAGACGAAAATAAAAATCATATTATTCGAATTCTTTTATTTTTTAAAATTATTTATATTATTAAATATATAAAAAATTTTAAAAATTAAATATATTTATATTAAATATATACTCGCATTTAATCAAATTTTACCTTTTTCAATTTGTAAAATTTCAATTATCATCCTTCGTACTATTATTATTCTTCCCCTACCCACTTCCTCTCTCGGGTACCTACTTTTTTTCTTTTTTTTCTTTTTCTTTTGTTTGGTTGATTTTGCAGATATGGATGCAACAAGCAGTACTCCAGGGTTGTATCTTTCGCACCGTTGTAAAACTCTGCATCTGGTTCGTTATTTTGTTCCTAACATCTCTCCTTTCTTTCTCCTCTCCTCTTCTTTTCCTTTTTTGATTTGTTTGATTGGTTTGGAATCGAAAATGATAAGCGGATCTAGTTTTAATCACGGATTCAAATAGCAACAATCTATTTTACGGTTTTACTATAAATATATTAATAATATTTATTATATTTATAATTATGATAAATTTAATATAAAAAAAAGTGTTGTTTGAATAATTGGAATATATATATATATGTTTGAGGCAGGTGAGGCATGCGCAAGGGATTCATAACGCGGCTGGGGAAAAAGATCACGACGCGTATTCATCCGAAGAGTATTTCGATGCCCATCTCACCCCTCTTGGCTGGCACCAGGTTTCTCATCCCCGATCATTGTTTCTTTTCCTTCTTGGCTTATAAATTAGAAAAAATATTACTAATATCAAGATGTATTTTAAATTTATTAAATATTATTTTTAAAAATAAATTTCGAATTTATAATAATTAGTTTTTTTTCTTAAAAAAATTTAAAAAGCAAAATTTAATGATCGAGTTTATTTAAATTTATTAAATGTGCGGGTTTTTTATTTTTATTTTTTTAATTTTAACAAAGGATTTGAATTTCTATAAATATTAGTTAAATATTATTTTATCATAATTTAAGTAAGATTTTTTTTTACGTAACGTATTATTTTTATTAAATAAAAAATCAAATCATTAATTACAATTTTTTTCATAAATATGTTTAACAGGTTGATAATCTACGCGAGCATATTCAAAAAACTGGGCTTTCTAAGAAAATCGATTTGGTCATCGTTTCCCCTTTGCTCAGGTATACAACTTTTTCGATTTAGGCTTTTTTTCTTTTTCTTTTTCTTTTTCTTTCTTTGTCAAGATTTTGTTTTTCATTTTTCTTCCTTTCTCTCGTTTTTCTGTTTATTTTCTTTATCATATTTAAAACTTATATCGTAATATATATTCAGATATAAATATAAGATTTAATTTTTTAAATATATCCAAAACTTAAAAAATAAATATACTTATATTCGAAACAGTTATTTCCATTACTCGTGTGAATTCGAACAATATAAATTTTTGTATATTAAATAATTTAAATAAAACTTACCTCTAGCTATTGTTGATGAA
>JBBYHK010000015.1:12690269-12704689 GCA_038382065.1 Adansonia grandidieri | reverse complement strand
AGTTAAACTCTACTTCAATACCTAATTACAATACAGATTCCTTGATGATAGGATACAACTTTAATCAGTTTTCTAGTATAAGTCCATAATCTAGTCTATATAAATTGTCTGTGCACCGTCATAAGGTAATTATCAAAAAAAGATTATAGACTAGAAGGCTTATACGGGGTGTTCGTCTTTGTATATTTGGAGCGAGTCTGGATTCTTAATCAATAATTACTAAATGTATGTTTCAATTTAAATTATTACAAATGAATGTAATGTTTCATTGATATTCTTTTAGAGATATGATGCTTTAAGGAGAAAAAATTGGATATCATTTAAAGGAATATAAAAAGAGGGAGAAGAAAAGGTGTATATGTACAAAATGTTCATAAATAATTTTTTATTAAATTGTACATAATGTCTTTTTGTTTTTTTTTTTTATCCAAGTTAAAAGGTCATAATATGATGGTCATAAATAATTAATATAAAAAAGATATTTTTTAATTATTATATATAGAAAATAATTATTTGGTTATTATTAAATAATTATAAATAGAAACTTTATAAACTTCAAAATTGATAATATATATTTTATTACATATTTTTCAAGATAAGTATACAACATAAATCAAATTGTAAAGCATATAGTTATAAAAGAAAATCATATTTAACTATTGAAAAGAAAATTAATCCATGGGTTAAAACAACATAAAATTAATATAAAATAAATAATAAGAGTATTAATATTATTTTTTATTTTATTAAAAATTAAAATTAATTTTATCTATCTATTAATGAATCTATATATATTAATTATCTATATATATTAATGAATTAATATTATAAAATATTAATTGATAATATTATAAAATATTTATTGATAGTTTAGACTTAATGAATCTATATATTTATTAATGCATCTATAATTTATATATGTATATTAATGAATCTATATATATATTAATTAATATATCTATCTATTAATTAATATTATAAAATATTAATTGATAATATTATAAATATTATAAAAAATTTATTGATTTAAAAAAAAAAATTTTAAAAAGAGCTCATAATAAATATTAATATTTATGTAAAAAAATTATATTTTATATATATTATATAGATATGATAGAAGCTACGTCAATGGCGTTTTATTTATGGCAAATTTGTCCTTGTTTGTCTTTTGCAATACATTTTTAATGATCCACAGAGACTTAGAAATGTGCAAGTCAAGATACTTGTTTTTTTCCCCAGCTTTATGTCCGTACTTTTTGCATTTTGCGTGGAATAGCCATTGGCACGTAACCTGCGTCAACGACGAACAGTTAAACACACTCAACTCTGTCTTAGTCCAAAAGGTTCAGGTTTTCAGTAAAACAAATAAACAAAATTTTTTAATAATTTAAATTTTATTTAAATTTAATTATAAATATTAATATAAAAATATTTAATACTATTTAAGATATAAAATAACCTTTCAAATCGATCAAATCCGAACAACAATAGAGGGTTCCCAAAAATATCTTATGCATAATACAAGTCTGAAAATCAGCCAGCCATTATTGACTTCTTGACAATTCCTAATTCACACTCTGCATTTAAAAAGGAAAGGTGAAATTCAACTGCTTAAAAGTCAATTCATTAATGGGCAAAGGGCCCCGGATAGCTTCCTTCCGCGGTTTTAAATTGATTAATAGATGCTGCTAGTGCTAAAGTTGGGCGGAATCCAATAGTTACAAAAAAAAAAAAAAAATACTAAGGAACTAACCCTATAGTGAAGTTGAGAAATATGCAGATAAATTGTTGCAAAATGCTGCAGTAGGTGAAGGGAATGTTGTTTGCGTGCATGAATTTTGCAGCCAAAAAAGCATTCATGGCGGTCAATTGTTTTCAATCTATGGTTGTCGTTTTCTTCTTATTCCTTCGGTTAACATCGTCAGCTGTTCCAAATCTAAGGCAAGGCTCGTCTTTGTCGGTGGAGAATCCGGATGACGTTTTGATCTCGCCAAGTGGCGTGTTCACCGCCGGTTTTTACTCCGTTGGCCAAAACGCTTATTGCTTCTCCATCTGGTTCAGCAAGCCTCGCGGCCACGACGGCCGCCACACTATAGTTTGGATGGCTAACCGGGATACACCCGTTAATGGAAGGCGGTCAAAGCTCACAATACTCAAAACCAGTAATATTATCATAACTGATGCGGGTGAATTAACAATCTGGTCGAGCAACACGACTGTTACGGCTTCTTCGTCGCAGTTAAGTCTCCTTGATTCAGGTAACCTTGTTCTTCAAACTTTGAACAATCGTACTCTTTGGCAAAGCTTTGATTCACCGACTGATACACTTCTCCCTGAACAACCACTCACTCGATACAAAAAGCTTGTATCGGCTCGAAGCCGACATGATTATTCTTCAGGCAACTACAAGCTGTTGTATGACTATGATAATGTTCTTCGTCTTCTCTTGGAAGGTCCTGAAACATCAAGTATCTACTGGCCTGATTCAACGATCTTGGATTACCATCAAGGAAGAACAAGATACAACGATAGCAGAATCGCAGTGCTCAATTCTGAAGGTTATTTTACATCTTCTGACAAAGTTGAGTTCAGATCAACTGATTTTGGTAAAGGACCTTGGAGAAGATTAACGCTTGATTTTGATGGTAACCTTAGACTATATAGTCTTGAAGAGCAAAAAGGGATTTGGATTGTCACTTGGCAAGCAATGTCTAAACCATGTAGAATTCATGGAGCCTGTGGACCGAATAGTATATGTAGCTACGATCCAGGTTCAGGCCCCAAATGTTCTTGCCCACCAGGGTTCAAGATGAAAAACCAAGCAGACTGGAAAGATGGATGCGAACCTCAATTCGAGCTTTCATGCAACAATCATGATATCAAGTTTGTCCAACTCAGTCATGCTAATTTCTTCGGCTACCATTACGATATCCTCCGAAATTACACCTTCGAGAAGTGTAAGAAGGCTTGCTTGAGTTCCTGTTGCATAGCCTTTCAATATAGATATTTCCCGGAAGATGGTGCCTATCGATGTTATGCGAAATGGGAATTGCGTAATGGCCATCGTAACTCTGACTACAATGGAACCCTCTACTTGAAATTCCCAAAATCATTCCCTGACAACAAGCCCGTCGAAGAATTCAAATTAAATTGCTCGAACAAGCAGACAAAACAGCTAGAAAGAACTTATCAGAAGAAAAATGGATATGGACCATTAAATATTTTGATTTGGTGCGCTTCAATAATTGGATTGCTTCAGATAATCTGCATCTTTCTAGTGATCATTTTCTTGGACAAAACAGGGAAAAGTCCCGATGCATCCACATATGGCTACCTTGTTGCTGCAACCGGATTCAAAAGATTCACCTATGACGAGTTGAAAAAGGCAACAAGGGGTTTTTCCGAAGAGATTGGACGAGGAGGTGGTGGGGTCGTTTACAAGGGACTTTTGCCTGATCAACGGATTGCAGCAATTAAGCGACTTAACAATGAAGCAAATCAAGGGGAGGATGAATTTCTTGCGGAAGTAAGCACAATCGGTAGGCTTAACCACAAGAACTTGATTGAGATGTGGGGATATTGTGCAGAAGGGAGACATAGGCTTCTGGTGTATGAATACATGGAAAATGGATCATTAGCAAAGAATCTCATGTCTAATTCACTTGATTGGAAGACAAGGTACGATATCGCGGTAGGAGCAGCCGAAGGTCTGGCTTATTTACATGAAGAATGCTTAGAATGGGTTCTTCACTGTGATGTCAAGACTCAAAACATACTGTTGGATTCAAACTATCATCCTAAGGTATCAGATTTTGGCCTATCCAAACTGCTCACTCGTGACAGTCCTAAAGGTTCAAGCTTTTCGAAGATCAGAGGAACGAGAGGTTACATGGCGCCTGAGTGGGTCTACAATCTGCCTATCACCTCCAAAGTCGACATCTATAGCTATGGGATTGTCATCTTGGAAATGATAATTGGGAGGAACCCAACTGGAAGAGTCCCTGTTGTTGAAACCAGTGGGGACGTAGGGCACCAGAGATTGGAAGCTTGGGTGAAGAAAATTAGAGCTTCTGCAACAACTTCTTGGGTTGAACAGCTAATAGACCCTGCGATGGGCGACGATTATGACAGAAACAAAGTGGAAAATCTGCTGGAGGTGGCTATAAAATGTACAGAAGCTGACAGACATGCGAGACCGTCAATGAGCCAAGTAGTTCAAATGCTTCTGATGGACAAAATTGACCATTAGCAGCACAATAGTAAGACTGCAGGAGACCGTGAATGATACATCCCAGCATCTTTTATTTAATCTGTAAACATATAGCTTCATTTTAGTGTCTATTGGTTATTATTCAACTGTGCCGTAAAGTTCCCTAAAATAAGGACCCCAATTTTTTATGTCGTTTTGGGTGAGCAAGCGGTCTAGGTCCTTGGGGGTACAATGCAGGAGCCGGTGGGAGCCTTCAAATACTGACTTAAACATCTAAGCACGTGTCAACGCCCTCTGACACTGTTCTGCCCTTGCAGGTCCACCAAAAGCTCCCACCGGCTCCTACAGCATACCTCCAATGGCCAAGACCACCTACTTACCCAAAAAAGACATCAACAGCTACAATGGCCAATGTATTACAGAACATTTTGAGGTTCAAGAGGCAGATTTCTTTTGCAACAATTCATCCTTATCTATCCCTGAAATCGCTCCTTAGAGCTGGTCTTTACCATCAAAGACTTGGAATATAGAAACCAATCTTTTGCAAGCAATTTGCTCTCACTTGCTATTTTGCATCAATGTAAATATTGCAAACAGGAACAGTTGCATTTTCCTCAGCAGCTCGTGGTGTCCAGACTGTGTATTCCTTGATGTATGAAAAGGATTCTATGTCAATGAGGCTTCATAGTTAGTCTTCTTGTTAATGACATGACACCTTACATAAGCATTAGCTTGTTTTTGGGATACTATTGTAACAATTATTATTATTATTATTGGGATATCAAGGCCGGCATCTCTTCTTTTTGTTTTTCCATAATTTGAGGAATTGTGTACAAATAATAGTAACACCTATCTATTTGCAACAAATAATGATGCTGTGCCTTCCATAAGTCATCAATTTGGCAAGCCTTAGCTGGCTTAAAAGGTTTGGTTTTTCAAAATTAGACCTTAACTTTAATCCATTATATTCATGGAAGGTGTAAAGGAAATAGTTTTTCATAATTGAACCGTTCTCCAAACTTCAACTTAAAAGGTCAAGATATAGTTTTTCGATTCATACAACTTAATGATTTATGCAAAAACTAGGAATTCAACAACATGTGGTCTCAATTTGCTTCCTTTGATAAAAGAAACAGTTTAACTTGTCATTTCGAGTATTTGATAAGAGTATCCAAAGGTTTTTTGTCACATTGCCTAAAATCTTCAAAAGCCACCGCTTAAGTAAACTTAACTACCGAACAAAAACAAACCCCATTAAGCTTTTTCTGGTTACGCTTTCTGACAAAACTCCCAGCATCAAAACAAAACCTGTTCCTGTCCTTTCTGTCCACCGATTAGTAACCAACCAGACCATCTGCATCTTCTTTGATAAAAAATTTTTAACAAGATTATTGCCCCTAACTTCTTACAGTGATAAATATTTGATCATATAAATCGTTATATTCATGATTTTTAATAATTTCTTAGAACCCATTGTTCAGAAAAGAACAATGAATATCTGAAGATGGAAAAATTACGAGTTTTTCCCCCCTCTTCCAAGGTTCAAGCTGGTAATCTCATTCCACCCTTCTCATCAACAAACACCCTTTGATTTCTTGCTTTCCGCCATTTTTAAGACCTCTGTACATTACCCAAATTATTATTTCTATAAAATACCTAAATCAACAAAAACGAAAAAAAAAAAAACCAAGGAAGCAAAAGATTTTCGTTTATCTTCTGCTGATTCTTCGTTGGTTTTTCGTCTACTCGATCTTGCTAATTCCGATACGTTTAACGACAGCGTTTTTGATTGCCTCGGTTTGAAAACCGAGCCCCTTCTGTTCGATCCTGGACATGTAGTTTCTCACTTCTTTTCTTATCATCTCTTGCATGACTGCCAAAAACTCAGCGTTGAGAAACTGCTTCTTCAATCCGAAGTCGCCGTTTTGCACCGCCACTTGCGGCAACTGCACAGTTGAAGTCGGCGCAGGAGCTGGTGGTGATGCCGCCACGAAGCTCGGACTTGGAACAGCGTTGGATCCGTGTGGGGATATCGGTCCCCGCTCAGAGATTTCACAAGAATTGGTTCCTGGCAGCGAGAGGCTGAGTAAGGTAGGTGGATCCATCGTCGAGGATGCCGTTTCCACATGCTGACTTGAAGAGACTAAAGACCCGGTTCTTCTCATTGGTCTGTAAACCGGTGAGGAAACGGGCAAACCCGAGTCACTCAAATCGGATCCTGAAGGACTACTGGCGTTCAGGTAAAGACCCGATAAATTATTACCAGTGCCAAGACTGGCCGATCTTTTGAGCGGCTGTGGCGAATCGTCCTTCAAATCATCAGCCATCGAAGAGCATTTTCGCTTGAGAGTCGAGTTCCAGTGGTTCTTAATCGCATTATCGGTACGGCCATTGAGAAGTCGAGCGATCGTAGCCCATTTGTTACCGAATCGAGCATGGGCTCGGATTATAGTATCATCTTCCTCAGGTGTGAATGATCGGTGTTCTACCTCAGGGGAAAGCTGGTTGCACCACCTAAGCCTACAAGACTTCCCCGATCGACCCGGTATCGATTTGCTTATTAATGACCAGTTCCTTGGTCCGCACGTTTGAACCAGCCGCCGTAAAGCCTCATCTTCTTCTGGACTCCATGGACCTTTGATCCGATCCGCATCTCTACTTGTAGAAGCCATTGAAATTAAAAGAAAAAACTAACTCTAATTACAAAAACAAAAAACCCGAAAATTTTTTTTGTACAAATAAGAGAACGGTGGGTTTTGACAGAGACTGGCGGAGGGATTGTTACAACGGTGGTGGAGGCGCAGCCTCACCTTCAGTTAAAAGACACGAGAACAAGGAAGGCGAACGGGGGAGGTTATATATATTATTGTATGTGTAAGGGGATAAGGATGACTTGTTAAAGCGGTAGTAATGAGTAGTTACCGGTTATAGCCGGTTGAGAGTTTAGGAATCTTCCAAGCAAGGCAGTTACTAGAATACAGCTGTCAATATGACACGCGTCATTCCTCGCTTCTTTAACCAACACGTATTGTTATCAGCCCCTCTCCTTCCCCTTCTAAAATGTGGATTACGTGATGTTTCAGCCTTATGACGCATACGGTCCAAATTCGAATGTTTAACATTATTTAATATTTTTTATATTTAAATATTATAAATTTAAAAAAAAATTATATTAAATTTATTTTTTAAATATAAAATGAATATAAAATATTTGAATTTGTTATGATTTTAATTTAAATAATGTCGAATATTCAATTTATCATTTAAATTTTATTTACTTATGTAGATAAGGTATTTAAATTTTTTAATTAAATATCTATTTACATATTTAATTTTTTACAAAATTTACTATAATTTATATATTTAGCGGATTAGAATATTCACAAATATTGATATTTAAATTGACAATAGATTTGAATAATTTATTTATATTATCTATAAATTTATTAATTTAATTGGTATTGTGATTTAAGAGACTAATTTTATTAAAGAAATTACGTAAAAAATTGTGACACCAACTTGATTAAAAAAATTATATAAAAATCAAATTAAAATTATATAAATAATAAAAAATTAAAAGTATTTAAGTTGTTTAATATTAAAAAAATAACTACTCGAAAAAATTACTTTTTTTATATTTTTTTCAATTTTAAAAGAATAACCAATCACTTATTTTAAAAATGTTTTTTTATATGATAAATTTTAATAATATTTAAATAATAAACGAAAGATATATAAATTTATATACCATGTAATTAATTACATTTAAAATCTAAATATTTAAAAAATTATAAATATATAATCGGTTGTTTTGTTTCCATTAGTGAAGGTTAATTTAGTCTGGAAGTTGAGCGGTGAAAAAGGTGAAAATATCCAGTTGGGAGAGGGGGGTGACTATGAGTAAACCAGTCTGGAGAGCATTTTGGTTAATATTTTTATTATTTATTTTAATTAAAAAAACTAATTTACGTATTTATATTTATATTTTTATTATGTTATAATTATATTTAAAGTATTTTTATATTTATATTAATTAGATATATAAATAATTAATATTATATAAGTTTTAAAAATATATTTTTATCGTATCTTATTTTTATTGTTATATTTATATAATCATATTTAATATTATTAAATCTATAAAATAAGACATTAAAGAGCTAAGGTGTCGCAAAAAACAACAACGTTAAGTATTAGCAGAAGGGTTGGGCTCCCGTCCATTAATTTTTTATTACTTTCTTTCCAATACAGTTATCAACACTATTCATATTTATAGGACTTACTTATGAATTATCAAAGTAAAATTCATAGATAGTGACTAAGGTTGTATTGGATAGTAATAAATGGACAAATAATAGAAGGGATCTCAACCCTGGCAAAATGGCCTAGGAACAGTTATATACAATTTTTGAAATATTTATTTTGATTAATTTATATAATGTTTGATTTTTTAAAAATTAAATAGTATATTCATAGGATATATAAATTCATTAAATATTCAAATTTTTAGTAAAAGAGTGTTTGATGTTCAAAAATCGAATTTATAAACAAGTATAAAATTTTTAAGAGTTTTGCTAATAAGTATTTTTAGAGTATTTGTTTAATGATTAATTAATGCACTATTTATAACAATATTGTATTAAATGTAATTATTAACAATTTTATGAGTAATTACTTAATAAGTTGCTAGTAAATTTTATAATATTAAATACAAATATATGAATATATCACGGAATTACTTCAATGGATATGAAGATGGAGACTACTTCAAATTTTAATTGTTTATTTTCGAATCTATATGTCTCGCTAAAATTAACTTTTACAAAATGTTTTCTAAAAATATTGAAGACTTTTTGAAAATAACATAGGTTTTTTTGATGATCGGATAACTCAATAAAAATTGTTTTCTATTATTGGATTATTTTTTGGAAAATGTATTTTTTTTTCAAATATCAATATTGACATAAGTATTAAATTTTTAATATATTAAAATATTAAAAACTATTTATTATAAATATTCCAATTATAATATTTTATACTTAAATATTATATTAATCTTAAATACTTAAATATACTAAACATTAATTATATAAATATTTAAAATATTATAACAATGATTAAAACATTGTTTATATTATTATAATTATTAATATTATATTATTTTATGATTTTCAAATAGTAATATTGACATAAATATTAAAATATTAAAAACTGTTTATCATTAAACTATTAATTTTTAATATTAAAATAAGAATATTTTAATAATAATTTTTTATTCTAAAATATTAAGTTAGTACTTAAAATAATACTATTTATTATTAAAAATTAATTATATAAATACTTTAAATTATTTAAAATATAATAATTAATGGAATATTGTTTCTATTAATATTTCTACCATTAAAATTTAATATTTTATATTAAAAACATTTATTATTAAATATTTATAAAGAATAATTTATGTAAATTTGTTATTAAAATAAATAATAACATATTACACTATTAAAACATAAATTTGTATGTTTAATAATATTCAAAATATAAATATTAAAAATTATATTATTAAATAATTTTATATTATTATTTTAAAATAAAAATATTCAATATATTTTAATAATAATAATAATAATATTTGGTTCAAGTTAAGTTTTAATTTAAAATCACGTTACTTAATAAGGAGCTCTTTTTCAAAACATGTCTTCTGCTTTTAAAAAGGGAAAGATAATTTCCTGAAAGAATGTTTTATTTTCCATTGACTAATAAATTATTTTTTATTAATCAAATTATTTTCTACAAAACAAACACTCAAAAATGTTAAAAAATTATTTTTCGCATATCAAATGGACCATTAGTTGTTGCTTTTTTTCTTTGAGATCTTTAAGGTTATCTTAAAGGACACTACGAGGCTATTACTTCTTAAAGCATGCATAAAAGATCAAAAGCCTCAAGTTAAGTAATAATATTTTTATTAAATTATTTTGATTATATAAATAATAATTCAGATTAGATCAAATCAATTAAGATTATAAAAATTTTTATTCAAATATAACTCGATACGAGTTTATCAAACTTCATCGGCCGCCTTTTCTCCTAATCTTTCCTTATTACTTTTGATTTCTTTTTATCTAATGGTACCAAAATTAGGTACAACTCTCTTTCTTGCTTTCTAACATTTGCCAAAATAGCTCAAACAAGTTTGGATTAACATCATATTTTATGCCAATGTATATGCTTTCTTTGTGTTCGAGAGGGTAATGTAACTTAGCCATTTTTTTATTAAAAGAAATTTCAGCATTAAAATTTTATTTTCAAACATGCTAAATATATGTTTTTTGAAAATAATTATATCAATAATGAGACTAAAACTTTTGGGTTATAGTACAGCCGAAATCAATGTCCTTTAGCCATACCGCCATGTTCCGATAATCCCCCCGTCACGTACTTGGTCCATCGCACCTATGCTGCTTACGTGAAGTCCTTTTCGCTTACGCTCCTTTGGTCCCCCACTGTTCATTCCAAACTAAAAACCTGTAATTGGATGGGTTTTTGACGAATTTGAGTCAAATAATTTTAGAGTTTAATCAATTTAAATTTGAATTTAAATTTTTTTGGGTTCGAACTTATTAAGATTTGGGTTTATTCGAGTTTGAATCTTTTTATGTTCAGATTCGAGTATATTTTATACTATTTTTTATTTTATGTTAAATGTAATTAATTCTATGTAATTTTGAATTTTAAGTCAAAGCTTGAATTTAGCCCAATCCAGTCCGAAAAAAATCTTAAGGCCAGTAGCTGCTTGAAAAAATTTTAAATTCTAAACTCAAGGCTGAATTTGGCATGCCCTGCCTATTTAAGCACAAATAACTGTTTATAATATTAAAATTTTATTTTTATATTAATATTTATATATTTTATAATTAAATTTAAATAAAAATATATTATTTTATCTAAAAAATATTGTTCTGGGTCGAGCCTGCTAAAAACTTAAAATTTAAGATCCAGGTCTGATCGTGCTGGGCTTATTGAGCAAGGCAGGCTGTTCGGCTCATGAGTAGGTTTAGTTGCTAATCTAACATGTGATTTTTTTTTTTATTTTTGATATGATAGTATCTATTATGGCTTTCATATTTTTTAATTTATTTTCTTACTTTGTTATACAATTATCATACTCTAATTATCATTACTTAAAATAATAATAATAATAATAATAATATTCATATTCATATTCATATTCAAAGAAGTATTTAAAATTTTACTACTAACATATATAAACTCTCAATATTTAACGAGTTTAACTAATTAAATTAAAGAAAATATGATAAATAGATGATATACTTTATTAAAAATATTTTTAAAGCTCATGATATAATTCACATTTTGATAAATTATTATTTTATCATATACAGGCCTGCTCAAGGGTCAAGCTACCTACCCGACCCAATTGGGCTCGAGCCTAGATTCTTATATTTTTGTTTTAGACTAGCTTGACCTGACTCAAAACAGTAATTTTAAATTAAAATAATATATATTTTATTTAAATTTAATTATAAAATATATAAATTTTAATTAAAAAAATTTTATTGTGATGAACAGTAATTCTAGCTTAAACGAGCAAGTATGAAAATCTTAAATAAGGGCCTAGGCTTAGGATTTAAAAAAATTCAGACCGTAGCTTGGCCCTACTCATAAGTAAGTTTAATCATATATAAAATATAAATTAAGTTTTTAATATTTAATCAAATTATTAAAAAAATATTAAAATAAAATTGATAATTAAAGTTTTTATTTTATAAAAAATTACTTAATAATAATTTCATCATATTTATTTTTAATATTAAATTCGAGTTCAAGTCGGGCTTTGGTTTGAGTTTTTTCAGGTTCAGTTCCTTTCGGATTTGGGTTCCTTCAGATTCGAGTTCTTTTAAGTTCGGGTCATTTCGAGTTCGGATTCTTTCAAGCTTGGGCCTTTGATTTTTTTATCAAATTAAATTTGATTCGAATTTAAATTTAAATTTTTTAAACAAACTTTCAGGTTTGAATTCATTTTACTACCTCTACCTCCAGCAAAGAATGCAACTAAGCCGTAAACTCATACTTTTCAACATTCCTTATACAAGTAAATTTGGGTATATAAATAATTTAAAGATCCATTTAGAAGAGCGACATGTACTAACATGAATTTGCATTGATGCTGAATTGTAAATCCAATAATTCATATATTTGTATATTTGTATATTTTACTATATTAATATCGTGTTTAAGATATTTTATATTTATATAAATTTTAATATATTAATAATTTATATTATATAAATTTTAAGATATTTATTTATATCTTGTTATATTTGTACAATTATGTCTAATTTTATGTTAAATTTTTTTAGTTATATTCTAGTTGATTAGTTTATTTGATTATTAGTGATTTCTTATATATAGATATAATACGTGATTGTGATCGTAACCTCTTGTATAATTGTAATTTCAAAAAATTCCATAGATCTAATGTGGTTTTAAGAATGCAATAAAAGTATCACTTATCACATTCTCAAACGAAATCTAAAGAAATAACCACTCGTTACTTTGTATTTTGTGGGAAGGAAAGCTATAAGAGTTACATTATTCAGATTTAAAGATGAGTATGGATACATTCTCCAATATACTCAATTTTTTAAAAAAATTTATATATATTTAAAAGATCAAAATGCATATCTTACGTATACATATGTAACAGTTTAAGAGAGGGAATAGAATGTACCCATAACTGTGAGCACGCTATTGGCTTGACTTTAGGCAACAAAATTATGCTTTGGATTCTCACAATAATGCTCTACGTATATAGTAAGTTGTAAGTCTGAATCTGAGAATTATATATACAAGTATATATGTGTGTGTAGCAGACTCAATCTTTTTGAATGTGTTGCCCTCTAGGTACACTAAAATGCGGATCAAATCCTGGGATTAAAGTATAATTAAGGGAAGGTATTGGCTTTAGCTTTGCATGAAGAAGGCACATGGGTACATTGAGGAGGATATTTCCCGGAAACTTTCCCTTGAGTTTTGAAAGTAAGATTCGATTAACATATGTTTATAGGTATTTATTAAATTTCTTTTTAAAAAAAATTTATATTTAACCAATTACTTTCATAAAATTCAAAAAAAAATATTATAATAATTATATTTTTTTCATTTTTTAACCCTAAACCAGTGCTTGCATTTTCCTTTTTAAGAAATAAGTTTCCCTAAATCATATATAAAACAAAAGAGCTATTTTTTAATTACCATATATCTTATTTTTTAAATATATTTTAAACCCATATTTCATTACTCTAATTGAATCTAAAAGTTTCAATTGACGCGAATGGGATAATTTGTCTTTCCAATAGCCATATATTTATTGATAATTTGCCCAATTTATTATTATTATTATTATTATTTTGGCTCAATGCAATGCCATATAATATATTGTACTAGGCTAATGAATTGAGACTAAATCTATTCATAAATTAAACCAAATATTTTTTATTATTAAATTATTTTTTAATAATAATTTAAATTAAATTAAATTTATTTAAACTTATAAAAATTTGATCCAAAACATAATCTATACACATTAATCTTATCAAATTGGCTGAGCTAAATAGCCAACCCCTTTTAACACGTTGAATCTCGAAATGTAAAAGCAATCATCATCATCACCATAGTATGTCCTTTACTATTCTCTTTAGTACTTTTAAAGAAAAATAATAGGAAAGGAAAGAAAAAATTTGATTGCCATTTCATGCTTGATATGATGTGAGAAGAAAATAATAATTCGTAAGTATTTAAAAGACAAATTATAGGCTATAAAGTTTAGGCTATTACAAATTAGGCTATCAATCACTTAGAAAAAAGTATCATTGAAATCAAAGCTGGCTCCCTCTATATTTCGAGAGAGATCACATCATCGGATTAACGATAATTAACTTAAAAGTGTGATTAATCAACTTAATCTCTCAATCATTTTATTCCTATTTGAGCCAAAAACAATATATATATATATATATATGTATAAAGTGGGTTTTGACCGAAATTGATTGATACCTGGATTGCTTATCTCTCTTTCTTGAATTATTGGTGTGGCAGATTTGAACAAGCTTTATAAAAAAATCTAGCTGGGCAAGGCCAGTTTTAGGTTTGATAATAGTAAATATTGTATAAATATATTTATAAA
>JBBYHK010000015.1:12649221-12660095 GCA_038382065.1 Adansonia grandidieri | reverse complement strand
ACTCTATGCGTCATAGCTTTCACCAATACCACGCCACCATTGATGGCATTTGCAATCCAGTCCCACCTCAAATGTCACATAGCTCTACCCAATGGAGAGCTATATAGTTAGGTTTTCATAGTGTCCAAGGTGACAATGAAAGGAGAGCGGTGCCCCATGGATTCATAATTGAGGGGCTATTTTTAAAACTATATAACGTGGAATTCCTTAATTTCTCCTATATCCCTCTCTACCATTGCTGTACATGATTGTCAAATCTTGTCAGCTTATGAACCATTTCTTGTCAAGCAAATTGATGGTGATGAAATGACTGCAATTATCATCTTGACATCATTATGAGGTGAATTCATTGTAATCAAAACACCCTATATTTTTTATATATTATCATATAGGGGAAACTATCATTTGTGAAGGTTAATGAAGCCGTCAATTACGGGGGGCAACATCTTCGAATGCGCATGCAGACATGGTAACTAAGGTTTCATTGTCACTGTCGTCTTTTTTTGCAGGGAAGCCTACCTAACATAAAGAAAAGAAATCATCAATAAAGGAACAAATTTGAAGCCATTTGGTCTAAAAGAGATGGAATTGTCCTTGGTTTTCACCAATGGACAACCTGGAACATTCTATTTCATCAGTTTTTCTACCTCAAGGTTATAAAAAAAAAGGAGCATTTAGATTCTGATTTGGCAGCATTGTTAATTTTAAAGTAGGTTGTGAGTGGTAATTGAAATGGAAGGTTCCTGCAAAGACATGTCTTAGCTTAATCGTGATGATCGTTATTTTATAATTTTGATGTCATTTATTATCGATATTTATTATAATTAATTGTGATAGTATGTATTATACTTGTAATTATAGTAAATGCATCTAGAATCATAATTTAAATTAAAAAGAGCGTTCAATATGTCGGGATGTATGGTGGGCTAACAACAATTCCCAAACAGATGATGGAAATGATGAATCCAACTGACAAGGTTGCGTCTTTCCCATTTCAAAGATGCACAATGAGCACATACACACACACATGCATTTTTCAATCTGGCTGCTGCCTTAATACCCAACCTGCCAGTATATATCCCAAAGGAAATGTACCAAGGGAAATGATCTCAAGACATAATTGACCTTCCCCCACCCCCCCCTTCAATGTTTATTATCCTTGTATAGTTAAAGAGTTAGGAATTTGGCTTCGAATACAACATGAGATCATCTAAAATAGGAAGACAAGCACTAATATATTATATGTATTTCAAACACCAAGTCAAAGAGAAAAAATAAACATGAAATCAAAGATTTAAATTATGATCATAAACATAATTTTTTATTTATCGTGTTTATCATAATTACAGATTTAATAATATTATCGTGGTCAACTACGATGAATATAAAAAAATGGCATAAATCATAAGGATCTTGATGCCATGATTAAGGGCATGTATAAGATGAGTTGGAATAGAATTGAACAATGCTGTGGGGGCAACTAGGCATGGGATTATGGTAACATTTTCAGGTTTGAAATTCTACCTTCCAGAAGAGATAAAGAGTTTGTCGATAGGGAATTTTGCCCAACGAAAGCTGTCAAGGGAGAATGCGATTGTTCAACTTAAAAACGTGCACTTGTTATATACATATATATGAGAGTGATTAATGCAATCAACCAAAAAAAAGTTTTGGTAAAGCATCTTGGAAAACTATTTTAAAGATAATATTCTTCCTATTTAGATGAGGATGGATTCTTAAAATGATATCTTTGAAATAAGATGCCCAATGAAAAATTAATGATTACACTTCAAAAATTTCTTGAATATACATCGAACCATAAATATACGAGAATGCAAGAGAATAGTTTAATTCTCGAAAAAGTGAACTTGAATTACGTTAAAATTAATGTAAAAAAGCATTTATAATTTTTAATCGGTATATTTAAAATACTTCTCTTTGAATAGGCATAACTCGGATGAAATAAATATAAGTTTTTGGAATAAAGCAACATGTCCAACGTATGCATTTGTTGAATTTTTGGATAAGGCATTGAGATGCTCACGTCATGACATTCGAATACCCAAGATAAATTTTCACTTGAGTACTGAAAAATATTCTGCGAGTCAGTCGAATGCCTTTTCAGGGTAATCTAATGATGCTCAAGACAAAATTTCAGGCAAATTATCATTTGAGTTTAGTATTTGAATTCTCTTCAATACTATTCAAATTCATTAAGATCAAATACAAACAAAACACCTATGAAACGGCCCCATGGTTGGTGGAATGTCATTCAAACGAAGCAATCAAAACTTCCAAATTAGACCCAGACGTGAACATTATCTGCCCCAGGTATCATTCTAAATTCCATGGCTTTTGAGGTCCACCCTGCTGCCACTTTTGCTTCTTTGAATCGCTGATCTGCAGGCCTCAAATTTTATTCCCTTTTGATTAATCAACCATATCTGGATGAAAAAAGGGTTATCAAATACTCATAATTCAAATGCTTTTACTAGCAGTGCCAATTAATATGAGAGGTAAATGGTGTAGCTAATCCTTAATGGTAAGTACGATAACAGTTCAATTTGATTCGGTTTTGAAAAAAAAAGTACAGCATTTTGGGCTTTTAAACACCAAAATGAAATGAAATTGAATAAGATATAAAACTGGATCATTGCGAACCAAATTTCACAGGTTTGAAATAGTTTGGTTTATCAATTTTATAAATTTTTTTTACATTTTTTAAGCTAATTTAAAAATAAAATATTTTTTATATTATAAAAATTAAAAATTAAATAAAAATAGAATTCAATTCCCTTTGATAAATTATGATTTTTTATCTTATGAACGAAAAATCAAATTGATTGAAATAAATATAATTAATTATTACTTGAATTGAAATAGAAATCGAATTCAATAAAATCAAAACGAAACTAAATTAAACACAGTAATTCGAACCGATTTTTTATTTTCTCTCTCTTTTTTTTTTTTTTTTTCCCTTAGTCCTACTTAAGGGAGTCGAAGAGCTTGGAAATTTTTGCTAGATCAGCTTATATGCTAACTCGTAACCAAACATCTAATTAAGTGGTGGTTGAGTAGTTGGTAACTGAAATCGGCAGACATGCTTCGAAAATCAGCCATTTCCAAGGACATGAAAACCAAAACAAATACTATAGTATTGTACTCAGATTTTATGCAACCAACCAAAGAAAAATCACTTCTAGATTATAGAACTGCAGCTGCAAAAACTGTCGTTTATAGCAATCAATTCTTTCCCAGTGCAAACTATTCAAGCACACCAGATAATAACGCTAGGAACATAGGAACCCATTGTTCGAAAATACGATGATTACGCAACATAATAGTCGCAACAATCACGACATGTTATGTAATGTCTATGATATCTGTAATCACGTCCGTGATAAAATCCGTAAAAATATGAAAAACCCACTACTCAAAAGGTGACAATTTGATCAACAATATCTCTATTTCTACTCTAATCTATTCTCTCTATGGTCCTCCCAAACGAAAAGACAAATAGAACTTACAAATAAAGCCAAAGACATCCTTAACCAGCAAACTCTCCAAACGCTGCCGAAAAGGCAAAATTAAACAGTAAAAACCTTCGAAATGGCAAAAAAAAAAAAAACATTTTCACTTCGAACCTTTTCCTGGTGCAGAAATTGCAAGACCTGACCAACCAAAGCAATCCCCATCACCTTCAAAATCGGTTGTTGCTTGCCATTGATTACACCCCGTAGTTCCACCTACGGCAACCGCACCACCAGGTCCTCCACCGTTATCCCCACCATTGAAACCACCAAGATAACCGTTTCCAGGATAACCCCAAACGCCATCAAACCCTGGACCAGTCCCAAACCCGTATTCACCAAGTGTCAAGTACGTCCCTTCTCCTTGAGAATTCAAGAATGAATTGAAGCCTCCGTTCATAGGAATATCCACACTTTCATTCAAATTCACAACCATTTCAGGTTTAACTCTTGGTCCAGACATCAACGAGACAGAGTTAACACCCATAGGCACTGACTCAGCTTCATGGGTCAAGCTCGTGGAAGAAGAAGAAGAAGAAGTAGCAACAGAGGGAGACGACCCAGAAGGACATCGAGAGCGCTTGGAAACCTTGCGAGTCCCACCACCAACGGGAACGTTACGGAGAGTTCCACCATGAGTCCAGTAACGGCGGCATGACTTGCAGAAGTAGCGAGGCTGAGAGAGGTTGTAGTTGTTGTAGTAACAGAACTTGGTGCTGTTCGAGTCACACCTAGGACACGGAAGTGGCTCGGTCAGTTGGGGTGGTGGGTGCGACCCCATGGTTCCTGGGACTCTAACCGGACGCCTGTCGCCGGAATCAGCAGCCATTTATGTTGGTTCAAGTTGCTTGGAAACAGATGGTTAAGCTTAAAAGGTTAATCTTTCAAGAAAGAAAGAAGATTTTTGAGAGAGAATCAAGGTGAAGAATATGTTTTGAAAATTATAACAGAGATTATCTGAGGATTTTATAAAAGGTAGCAAAGCAGGGGACTTGAGAAACCTGAATAAATAATGACTTTTATTTTTCACTGCTATTGCTTATGGCGCGGTGGCCTCAGTTTATGTACGATACGAATGCTTATAGCCGCTCAAAGGCCTAAGGTCGGCTCGGCTTTATTAAATCTTTTACTATCGAATTATTAAAGTTTATTCGATTAAATTTATTTATTTAATAAATAATCAATCAAATTTTATATTAAATTTTAAATTTAATTATTCGTAATAGTACTTAAATTTGAATAAAAATTTTCATACTATGGAATTATTGGTAGTTTTTCCATTTGACCCAAGTCCTTCATCTATTGGCAAATTAATTTGTTGGATTTGATAGGTTTATAAGACAGCAAAGCTACTGCTTACATTTTACAATCCATTACTTTGAGTGTTTAGTTTGCCAATGGCGGATGAATCAGAATTCAGGATCATCTTTTCTTTGAAAATATTTGTTTTTTTTCCAATAAACTAAGCAAATATGTACAAGCAATTAGCCAAATTGCCCAATTAATTAATTAGAGGAGAGATTAACTTAAGCCTTTCAAAATGAGAGGAGTTTGGCTTCAAAAAACAGTTAAAGATTCATGTAAAAAAAATTAAACTTTAATTTAATTGATTCGTACAATCATTTTAATAATTAATATCTAAATATGTCAATAAATCAAACAAGTATAAATCAAACTTTAAATATAAATTTTTAAATAAAAAAATAAAACGTTAAATTAACTCAAACCAAATTTAAATAAAATATTTAAAAAATATAAATCACATGTCTCGTTAACAAATTTAATTACAACCAATCAATCTAAATTTGGAATTTAGCAACTCTATCCCTATTTGGAGACAATAATTGTCATGTACAATATAATTATGTAAGTGAAGCGGAAGTATATGGTGTATGTAATACTAGAAGATGAACAACAAGACAACATCATTGGTGTCGGACATCATGGGAAACAATAATTGGGTTTGCCTGCTGCTTGGTTATGTCTATTGGCTGCAACCCCCCTAACTCAGCCAGATTTCTCGGTTCCCGTCATCTTTGCTCCTTTGATTTTGCCCCTCTCCCACCCCCCCATTTTCTTCTTTACTTTTCTTTACTTGTATTCTTTATTTCATCATGTTCCAAAGTATTATCCATCCTCTTGTATTTCACAGTGTTTTAAGTATATATATACATATTTTAAACTTATGCATTACGTAGTCATATTTTTAATCATATAGTGGTAGTAATACTTTGTTTTTTTGTATGGTTATCCAAATTCTTATTGGACAGACACTGAATAATTAGGTTGAGGTGGTTTTGGCAAATGGGGCAGGGACTTGGTCTTGATCTTGTTCTTGGGAGCTGGTCTTAACTTGGCCTGACCCTCTTTGCAGGTGGCGCTGGAAGAGTCAAGAGAAACTAGGTCTTGCCTGCCCGCCGTGGTTACCACAGACAGGGCTGAGTCCTTTGACAGTTTGACTGCTGAAACAAAGATCACTCGTGGCAGAATGGAGCTGGGTGGATTACTGTTTATAGCCAAGCAGGCGTGCGGCTCGCAGCATCTTAGCAGCGGTCAGCTGAAGAGGACAATAGTGAGTGTCTTAAGTAGACATGTTCATGGACAGTTCCGGTCCTGTATCGGACAGATTTCATGTTTGATTTTTAATAGTGATTCCAACTTATTGATCAAGTTAAACACAGATAAATTCAAGTTTAAATGAAAAAAAGAAAAATCAAATCCCAACCCAATCATAAACTGCTCTAATACGGTGACTTAGTCCCAAGATTCCGTCAACTCTTGTATCCATTGGTTTCACCTTTCGATTCCGCGGTGTGTATAATGTGAACATCCTCCGAGCACTGCTTTCAGAGTTCAGACCTGTTTTTGACCGTCCGGACAGCGTGTACGACTTTCAGTAGACCACCAACCAACCTTCTCTCATTTTTCAGTTTCCATTGCAATTTTTTGTTTAATTTTTTTGGCCTGTCCCTTTGTGGCCCTCCAAGTCTCGATCGAAACAACTTGACATTGTCAAAGTAACGGACAGCCGTATACCATATAGTCATCAAGGTTTCAACGGTTCTATCTGATGGAACCGTGGAAGATGAGATCGACTCTTAATTAAAGATGAGTATTGAGATGATTCGATTTTAAAAATTTACTAAATTAAATAAATTTGAAGAGTAAATTGAATTAAGTTGATAAATTAAAAAATTTATTTAAGTTAATTGGTTCGATCAATTTAATTATTTTAATTATTTAAAAAATAAATTATTTATATTATTATATAAAATTATAATAAATTATATAAATGATATATTATATTATATAATTTTAAATTATTATATAAATATATTTTATTTACATTATATATAAAATATAAAAGGGTTAGTTATTTAGGTCTATTTGGATATCAATTTTAAAAATAGATATTCGACCGCACTAACTTAATAAATTGAACTGAATTAACCGATTAATTTCACAACTAAACAAACTAAACCGAATTAACCAAATTTGATTAGTTCAATGGGTTAAATTGATTCAAACCGATAAATGCTCACCTCTAGCTCCAATAAGATTTTTAAAAAAATGGTATCCATAAAATTGAATACTATAGCAATGAGATTAAAATTAGAGGTAAGATATATATTTTGATACAAAAACAACAATGGCGATGAGGTAAATTATAATGAAAACTAAAAATGATCATTAATAATATTATATTAAAATTTGTATATAATATAATTTTTAGCATACGTAATTAATTATATAAATTAATTTATTTAAATATATTTATTTATGTATTTACATAGTATAAACAAAAATATTAAATATTATTTGAAAAAATGAAATAAAAAAATTATATACAAAAAATAATAATATAAATAAGGTAAAAAATACATAATAGAAAAAAAATCAATAATGCAACAAAGATAATATTATTTTTTTATATTGTAAATCAGAAGATAAAATATAAAATTAATGATGAAAATAAGGGTATAAATGGAAAAAAAATTGGGTCTAGTGAAAAATTGTGAATGCATCATCCAGATAATTTGAATTATTATTTAAAATATATTAAAAAAATTAAAAAATATTTTATATTAATATTTATATATTTTTATAATTAAATTTAAATAAAAATATTTTTTAATAAATTAACAGTGATCTAAAACCAGACTGAGTTAGCTTAAATCATAAAAATCAATATTTAGACCGACAGACTACTTGAACTGAGAAATTCTAACCCGATTTGGAATTATATCAGCACCTCCCTGGAAGTAAACGGGCGATCCAAATGGACCCTAAGCCTACAAATCTGGCCTGCTTTCTTTTTACAACAACTCTATTGACTTTGGCAAGACTTTTATTGAAGTTCAAGTAAGAGAAGTTACTTTGATTATTGTAACGTAAAGAAGAAAGGATCGAATGAAAACGAAATATGCACAGGATAAGAACGCGCTGTACTTCAATATGTCTCTTCACATTGGTTATTTTTCCCGGTTGTTATGTGTTGGTTCCATGATCCTTCCATTTGGGGCCCTGTCCCCAACGCTACTCCTCCTATTTGAATGTTTGCAACTTCGCACGGCTCTTTCAATTGGCCAAACCAGAGGTTCATAAATGACAAAGACGAGAAAACAGGTTCAGAAAAGCCCATTCAAGGTTTTTTTTTCTTTTTCGGTTCAAAGTTGGTTATAGTCCAAATCTTAGATATATTAAATATCACTTTTAAAGAATTATTACATAAATTAACTAAGTTAAACTTTAGATTTTAGAGATATCTATAGGTCAAGTTGCAGTCCATAATATATTTAGATCTTTTACCTAAGCTAGAAAAGTTCGAATTACTATTCAAATATTAATAAAAATTTTAAAAATATTTATATATTTTTAGGATTAAATTCAAATAAAAATTATATTTTAATATTAAATTATAATCAGACGACTTAACTTAGCCTGAATTAAGAAAACTTATATCCAAAGCCCAATTCAGGTAAGCAAAACTTATCAATCAAATGAGTTTATTCGATCTATGGACATGTTTATTGTTTTCCAATTTAAGACTTATTCTAAACAATCAATGTTATATTTCATCTCTAAATGCAAAAGTTTTTTAAAGATATTATTAATTGCTAGTCTATAATAGATTGACGATTCATCAACTAAAACTCTTTTTTAATCATGAAAATACACTCTAATGTTTAAATCAGTTAATATTTAAGGAAGAATACGAAAAAAAAAATAAAGAATGTAAAAAAAATACGATAATCTTAAAATTTTGAATCTTACCTCATACTATCATATATTTTATAGTATTTGAAGCTAGAAAATAACAAGGAAAGCCTAGATATACCTATATAAATATTAAGAGTTAATTTTATCATATCTTCGATTGATTAGACAAAGTATTTTTAGAATCCTATAATATTTGAGGGCGGGAAGTCGAGAGGTACTAATTTTTTCGATGGGTTTACCTTTAAGCAATGAAAGACACTAGACATGATACAACAAGGCTTGTTTGCAGTATGACGATTAAGATGTATATAGCGATGAATCATATGATAGTTTCCTCAATAAATTTTACGTTGATTAAACTTGAATCCTTTTGATTATTGGAGATCTTTACTTTATCAACTGCCAACCTAATAATTTCTTTTCATGTAGTTTCAGACACTTACCCAATATCGAGAGCCTTATACTTTAAAAAAAAAAAAAAATCGATTAAGACCTTGGAATGTTTGGGTTTCAGTTCCCTTTGAAAACCCAGTGATTTTGAGCTTTGACGATAATGAACAAGTAGAGGTGTTAGTAGAGATTGGGCTTAGCATCCAAGTTCATACATTGTCATGCCAATTCAAGCCCAAACACCATGTAAAACAAGCTAAAGCAGTTCCCAAATCCAATGCTCTGATAATAGGTCATATATCTCTAATGTTTTATTTGATAGGGTAAAAATAAATTTAAGAAGATAAAAAATAATAAAAATAATAAAAAGATAGAAATATTTTTTCTTTTTATTAGTGTATTTAGTAGGAAAGATATAAAAGCGGAAAGAAAAAAATTTTTCCCTTTCATTTTTTGGTATGACTGAAATGTGAAAAGAAAAAAATAAAAAGTATATTGTTTTACCATTATACCCATTAGAGGTTAAGATGAAAAAAAATAAAATTTAAAAATGATGGATAATCTTGTAAATATACATACTTATACACACCATTCTCATATTTTTTCTTTTTTTTTTTAATTTGAAGTGATTTGTTTTCATTAATAGGTGTAAAAAATGATAATTTTTTCAAATTTCTTTTCTCTCACTTTTCTTTCCAACCAAACACACTTAAGATTCATTTTCTCTCTAGTTTTTCATATTTCATTATCTATCTTTCCATTTTTTCACCAACCAAACATACCCTAAGATTTTTGTTAGAAACAATATAAAATTTAGATGAATAGAGGTATGATCATCGAAATATATGAACAACGTTTTTAAAAATTGAATATATTCATATCAGATGTATATATCCAAATTTGATATACATCCCAAGTCTGGATGATATAATGTTTGAGTAATTTTTGCTCTAAGAACTACCCAAAAAAGGAGAAAAACAGGAAAAGCGATAGAAGAAACCAAACTAATTAATCCTTCTGATCTTATTTTAAACAAGAGGTGTTTATGACTTATGAGCCATGGCCTAAATTTTTTTTTTATTTCTTGTTCAAGTTAAATTTGGTTTGGCTTCATTCATAGGTTCAAATTATTATTAAAAATATTAAAAAAATTATTTTTATAAAAATATTTATATATTTTATAATTAATTTTATTTTTATATTAATTTATATATTTTAAATTAACTTTAATTAAAAAATATTTTTATTATTTGAACAGTGATTTATACCAACTCAGATCACTTGAAATAAAATATAAATCTAACATAATATAAACCATACAACCCAATCGATATTTGAATAGGTTTATTCTAAAGAATTTTTCTTTCTTCAAATGCAAACTCTAACTATTGTCACATTATTCAATTAAATGTAATGATTCCTTTGAGTCTTAACTAGTTGTCAAAGTTTATTAGGAGTCTCTATACTATAGTTAAAGAAATATTTTAATCATTACCCTGTTAAATTTAATATTTTAATTTATATTTTTTTAAAATTATAGTAAATAAGAAAAAATGATTAACAATATTAAAAATATTAAAAAAATTGTTTAGATATCAATAAAAAGTTGACATGTCATGTGATATAGAATTTTAAATTTTATTTCAAAATATGTTTAGAGTATTAATCGATTTGGGTCAATTTTTTATACAATTTAAAATTTTATATCACATAATATATCAATATTTTATCGAT